>JAPKLX010000043.1:743799-889389 GCA_026898415.1 Leonotis leonurus | reverse complement strand
TTTTGTATAATATTTGAAGTTTAAATGCATAAATTATTTCGTTTAACATTTAAACACAACTAAAAAAATAAATAAAAATCATATTTAACAAGAATAATACATAATCATTCTATATATTAAGGGGTCCCTCGAAAATTATTTTTATTACTTGGGACCGCTCAAGCGGTCCGTGACTTTTTCGAGGGATCCAAAGCATAGTATCATTTAATCCATTTTTCATGATATGTTTCATAATCAGATGTATAAATATAGGTCATATGACTAAATAAGAGAGAGGAGTTGGGGGATATCAAAATAAGAGAGAGGAGAGAGAGAATGTCGAGAGGTATGAAATTAGAGAGGGAGATATGTGGGGGATTTCAAAACATATTGGGTGAGAGAGAGGGTGATTATTTCGAGAGATGGGAAAAAAATGAGAGAATCTTCTCTTAAAATTAGTAAAGTTTGTTAAATGTCAGTGGTCCCACCACTTTACCATCTAAATACATTAATTTCGAATTTTTTTTTAAGAAAATGGCATTTTTAACATCTAAATAAAATGAGGGGCATTTTCTGCATCAACTTTTCAAAATGGGGCATTTTCCCCTATTATCACTAGTGGGTTTATGGAGACAGAAAGTAGAAGGATCTCGTGGAGTGAATAAATGCATGCATGCATGCATCGTGTGTGATCAACCCACCCGCTTTCTGCATGCGCCTCACTGCTCAAACCCTATAACCCTACCTATATCATGTCCCTTTACTTTTGTCTTTTTTTACTTTAATTCTACACGTGTCGGCATGTCTTTTTTGTGTTACTAGACTACTTACTAGGACAAAATAATTCAGTTTTTAAATAAAATAAACAATTATCTTTCTACTAAAAAATAAAATATAGCTATTTCTACATATTCTGAAAATAAATATTTTTTATTTCTATTTTCTTTTATGAACACGTGACATTGGTAAATTTGAATTTGTGGAAGTTGTGTATTTAAATGCTCATTTTCGTCCCTCAATAAGTGTCTCTTAGCAAAAAAAAATTGTCATTAATAAGTGTTCTATTTCAAAAATCAAGATAAAAATAATATCAAAATTGCAATTTTACCCCTCTAATCATTGTAGTATTTTTACTTTTTATGTTTCTCATACAATAATTAGGAGTAAAGAGTGGAAATTGAATTATTGTATTGGTATGTGAGTTTTGAGGATTGAGGACTCTTAATTGGGACGGAGGGAGTATATTATTCCAGCTCTCACATTATTTGACTCATTTGGCCAGAAAACATTCACAATTTTGATCGAATGAGTTAAGATTGTTGGGACGGAGGGAGTACTAAAAATTCAAATTGTTGCATAATCCATTTTACACATTACACACAATAATTAAATTAAAATCAAAATAAAAATGTAAAATGTTAGTTTTAAAAATAACGAAGTTATCTTAAGCATATTTTTTTGTATCATTTTCCCACTTATTCTTTATTAAGAGCCAACGCATGGATAAAAGAGAAAATTCTAATGAGTTTGTGAAATATATATACTAACAAAACTGCTTCTCTAACTTTATAAGTATATGTTACAAGGTTTGGCAATGACATTCGATCCCGGACAATCTTTAGATTGAGAGTTACCAACATCAATGACCAACATTCTGCTATCCGGTTATTCGATCACTAATCCACTGATCACTATATATTGAACTAAACTATTCATATCCCCCTCTTTTAGCAATTTTGGTTCTTTCTATTATCTTGGGCTGCAAACGAGCCGAGTTACTCGGAACTTACTCGGTGCTCGATTAGGTAAAAGCTCGTTCGAGCTCGAACTCGTTAACAAACGAGCCGAACTCGAGCAGTATGGTATTCAACTCGTTTTGCTCGCGAACATGTTCGGCTCGTATATTAATCGAGTCTGTTCACGAACTCTTAATCGAACCTCTAATCGAGCCTGTAAACGAGCTTTAGCATTTATGTGTAAGAAATTGTAGATAAGAGGATTTGAACTATTGTCAATGAGTTAAAATTAATTTCAAATCACAACCAAAGCTAATTAGACACTGCACAGCAATTATTATTAGAAAATATTAATTTATAACATTAATATATTATATATCACCAAATAATCAAATATCATCAATTCATTTATTATATTGTACATTTATTTATTATATTATATTATATTGTGGTATTAAATACTTTTAACTAATTACAATTATCATCAATTCATCATCCATGAATACAACAACTCATCTTATATACAGTAATAAGGTTGACATATTCAGAGTATCATACAAATACTATATAAGAAAATTGTACATAAATTCCTATCATATTACTATATCGTTTAAAAGAATCATTTGTAATATATTTCATGTATATTAATAAATTATAGTTCATATATATATAAATACAAAACTTCTATGTATATCACTATATGTTACGTATATATCAATTTTATATGTGACTTTACTACTATTATTTTATTTATTATTTCCTTAGTTTCAAAAAATAATACTTTCATGACTATATTGTATAACAATTTCAAATTTGAACTTTCTAGTAAATTGTTAGTGATGATTACTACTAGTAAATTAGTACGTAGTACTTCATGTATCATATGCAAATAGCTAACACCACATCATCACAAAAAATCACATATTAACCATACACTATATATAATATAGTAATGAATCATATTACTAATGAATAGTAATATGATTTTTATATTTTCTTAAGTAATCATATACGGAGTATATATATACAATTATACATATGCTAATAACTTTACATCATACTAATAGTATACTACTAGTATACAAATATAAATATAATCATATTTATATATAACAATATTTATTTATATAGAATTTGGCTCTTATGTACTTTCATGCTTAATTTTTATGCATTGCAACTAGAATTGTGCATCATATTTATAAGATCAACTGATAAATATATAATATATATAGAGAGAATATATAATATATGAAAAAATAATTCATCTATTAAACATTTTAAACAAATACGGAGTATATTGAATATAAGAAAAAATTCAAAAACGTAAAAAGTTAAAAAAAACTGTAATGAAAATTTTATTTAATAAATTAAAATGTAAAAAATTAAACGAGCCGAACTCGAGCTGAATTCGAGCTCAAATATTTTATCTCGAGCCGAGCTTCAGCACGAATTTAAAGTTCGACTCGAACTCAAACCCGAACCCGAACATGTAAAATATTAAACGAGCCGAACCCGAGCAGACCACTACTCGGCTCAGCTCGGCTCGTTTGCAACCCTACAGTTTTATCTAATGGTATATGACATATATTATTTCATTAATATAATATTGTGGCATGTAACATAATTAATTTTTAAGATATAGAATATATATTTTTTTGAACCATAATCATGTCACGTGTCACAATCTTATTAATGTAATAGAAAATATTATATCATTAGACAATATGTTGTAACGAAATAGGGTTAATTGAGAAAATAAGAAATAAAAATGTATTTACGTGGTTCACCAATTGACTACGTCCACGGGCAGAAGAGAAGAACATATTTTATTGAGCGGCAAATTGAACCTAAGATCCAAAACTATATATCAAACAATTAACCAAATTCAATACAAATTATAATTCTAGAATAACAAACTGAGCTTATTCCCTGTTAGTAGATAATAGATTATCCCATTTGCTCTTTTAGCCGTAGACAACTTGGAATGAAGGAATGAGCAACAACTTGGTTGAGAAGGTCGAATTAATATATATGGGTGGGCAGTGGCGGAGGGAGTTAAGAACAGTGGGGGTACAGCTGTACCCCCAAAAAAAAAATTATTAATATTAAATTATTAATAAAAATTCTATCCCTCTATATTTTAATAACCTAATTGAATTGCACCCCCAACTAAAAACCAGCCGTCTGCAACTCTTTTTCCCAATCCCCATCAATTCCTTCTCTAATCAATTCTCTTTTTCCCAATCCCCATCAATTCCTTCTCTAATCAATTCCTTCTTAAGGTAATACTATTTTTTTTTCTTGATGTTAATTTTAATTATGTAATATGCGGTATGTCAATTTCTGTATTTGTGGTTAGGTTAATTTTAATCGTATTTATATATTGGATATAGGAGATGATGAGTGATACACCTAGATCGAAAAAGACGAAAGGAATGACAAATCAACCAAATCTTCGGCAATTTATGTTCAAGAAAATAAAATCTCAAGTGAGTTCATCCTCTTCGCCTGTAGATAGTGGAAATCCTTCTAATTCTAGTGTGTCTCCTTCAAATAATACCTCTCAAGCTCAAGAAAAGGCTAAGAATATGAGTGATTCAAATTCTAATAGTGTGCCATTTGAGGAGAACGAATTGATTTATGATGTTGAATTTCTTCCTCGTGATCCGGGAAAAAGGATAAGTATAATGGATTATCCTCCAAATCAACGAGATGCGGTTAGGAGAGCATATATTCTTAAGAAACCTTGTCAACCGAAAACTCATAATTTCCCTCAAAAAGACCTTGGAGGTCTTCGCCGATTTAGTGTTTCTTGGTTTGAAAAATGGGATTGACTTGAATATAGTATTGAGAAAGACGCCGCATTTTGTTTTGTATGCTACTTGTTCAAGAATGAAATTGAAACTATTGCGGGGAGAGATGCATTTGTGAATGGTGGGTTTAAGTCATGGAATAAACCGGATAGATTTATGAAGCATGTTGGCGGAGTTAGAAGTGCACACAATCTTGCTTATGAGAAGTATGTGACTTTAAGAGATGGAAAAAAAAAATCTATCATTGTTTCTTTGGATAATGCTAGTGATGCGATTCAAAGAGAGTATGATGTTTGTTTGAAAGTGACAATTTCTTGTTTGTCTTTTCTATTGCGACAAGGTTTGGCATTTCGTGGGCATCGAGAAAGTGAAGAATCCCTTAATAGGGGGAATTTTCTTGAACTTTTAAAATGGTTGAAAGGACATAATGAAGTTATTTCAAAGGTCACTTTTGAAAATGCTCCCGAAAATTGTCAATTGACATCTCCTACTATTCAAAAGGAGATTATCAATTGTTGTGCTAAAGAAGCAACTAAGCGAATTGTGGAGGAGCTTGGTGATGATTATTTTGCTATATTAGCCGATGAGTCGAGTGATGTGTCCCAAAAGGAACAATTAGCTCTTTGTTTGAGGTATGTTCAAAAAAAGACGGGAAAGATAGTGGAACGATTTATTGGGCTTGTTCATGTTGGTGATACCACTGCTTTGTCTCTTAGAAATGCAATTATATCTTTGCTTAATGAACATTCATTGAGTCCGTCTAAGATTAGGGGACAAGGGTATGATGGAGCTAGTAACATGAAGGGTGAGATACATGGCCTCAAGACTTTGATTATGGATGATACTCCAAGTGCCTACTATGTTCATTGTTTTGCTCATCAACTTCAACTAACTCTTGTAGCTATTGCCAAAAAGAACAATGAGTGTGCTTGGCTTTTTGATATGCTCGCAACCTTGTTGAATGTGATTGGAGTTTCTTGTAAGAGGAAAGAAATGATTCGAGAAATTCAAGCACAAAAGGTGGCTCAAGCTTTGGATTGTGGTGAAATTGAAACGGGGTCGGGGTTGAATCAAGAACTTAGCTTAAAGAGGCCCGGAGATACTCGTTGGGGATCTCATTACAAAGCTATTTTGAATGTCATAGCCTTATTTTCTACAATTATCAAGGTTCTTGTGATGATTGGGGAAAATGGTAACTCGGAAGATAAAGCAAAAGCTCAAGGTGTCTTATACTCATTGGAGTCATTCGATTTTATTTTCATGACACAATTAATGTCTACTATCTTTGGGTACACTAATGATTTGTGTCTTGCTTTGCAAAGAAAGGATCAAGACATTATTAGTGCTATGAGATTTGTCACTTTGACCAAAGCTGTGTTACAAAAAATGCGGCAAGATGGATGGGAAACTCACTTGAATAAGGTCATCTTATTTTGCAATGATAATGACATTGTTGTTTCGGATATGGAGGCTTATCACATCCCTCAAGGAAGATCAAAACGTTTTGTTCAACAAACAACATATCTCCATCATTTTCGGGTTGATGTGTTTATACAAGTACTTGATTTACTACTTCAAGAACTCGATAACCGATTTGATGAGGTTAATATGGAGTTGCTCAAATGCATGGCTTGCTTAAATCCTAAGGATGATTTCTCTTCTTTCGATACAGAAAAGGTACTCAAACTTGCCACGTTTTATCCTTTTGAATTTTCAAGCATTGATTTGATAGCTCTTGAATGCCAACTTGATATATTCATCGAAGATATGAAAAGAGATGATGATTTTCGGAATTTGAACGATATTAGTTGTCTTTCCATGAAGCTTGTTGAAACTAAGAGGCATGTGACTTATCCTCTAGTGTTTTTGTTGATCAAGTTGGTGTTGATTCTTCCGGTTGCTACTGCAAGTGTAGAGAGGGTGTTTTCCGGAATGACTTATGTGAAGAATAAGTTGAGAAATAGCATGGGTGATCAATTTCTAAATGATTGTTTGATCACTTTTATTGAGAAAGATGTGTTTGTACAAGTTTCCGACGAAGATGTTGCCAAACGCTTTCACGAAATGAAGACTCGTCGAATATTAAATTAGATATATATGTAATTTTCTTTTTATATTCAAGATTTTACGACTTTGGAATTGGACAATATATTACAATGTATTAGTTTTAATGTTAATTTTTTTAAGCTTATATTTATAATATTATGTATTTTTCGCACCCCCAAATCAAAATTTCTGGCTACGCCACTGTGGGTGGGCATTTAAGGTACATGCATGCAACAAATAGAGCACACACAATTAAATTGAATACAAATATTCTATTGAAGATTAGGTTTGCCAATAATATATGTATAATTATTGGTTGATCCTGATAATCTTATACACATTTATTCATTTTCATTTATAGCGTTAGCTACTTTCATAAATAATCTAGAATCAGGTTAAAAGAGCTTAAGAAGAAAAAGATTCATTGTGTATCAAGAATAGAATCTTAAGAAGAAAAATATTTATTTAATTTATTGTGGGCGCCTACCTGCACTTATAATTTTCTAAATTATATGTATAAGTCAAAATGAAGTCTGTACAATCAAATCTTTGTCAAAATCAAGTCAGAAGTCAATAACAATTATTTTGTGTAATACTGCATTCATTATTTGGTCGTTTTCACCCGTTAACCAAAAAATCTTTACGATTCAAAACTTTCATTTATAATACGTGGACTAATTAAAAATAATGAACGCAACTCAATTAAAAATAATAAGTGATCAAATAAGATTCAAACTTTACTCATACATATAGTTAATTAAAAAATTACAAATTAAATGAGTCAATTTCAAAATTCACTCATTATATTTTTCTATACAAAGTCAAAATAAATTATTAAAATTCGTTTCAAGTCAAAGTGTTAAAGACATATAAGGAAATAGTATAGAATAATAGTATTATTCCCTAGTTTTGTTTTAAAAAAATAATAACGTGGCCCAATACATTCAGTATCCATCACCCCCTAATTCTTAGGCCCATGGTCTGGACTCATGGTTTCAGAGACTCATTTCTAAAATTTCATTTATTACTGGGCCAATTAAACACGATAGGCGCAATTCAAATAAAAAGTAATAAATTAAATGAGAGTTAAAACTCTACTCACACAATCAATTAAAACTAATAAATTAGATGAGTCGGTCTCAAATTTCAATCACTATACTCTTCTATACAAAATCAAAATCAGAATGTATTATTAAAATCTGTTTCTAAGTCAAGAGTGTTAAAAGACTTCTAGTAAAGAGTATATATGATAGTATTATTCCCTAGTTTAGATTTTTAAAAATACCAAGGTGGCCCAATACGTTTGGACTTATGGTTTCACTCTCATTTCTAAATTGTTGTTCCGATTATGGACCTTATGGTATAGCTATATGTGGTGCCAATAATGGTTTAATCAAATTTAACAAAAAACAATTATGCAATAAGTTGAAGTTGATCAATTAATAAAGTAGGAGTAGAAGCTGAGTGTCCAATCCCAATCAGAGTGAAAGAATATGTTGTGAGAATAATTAACCAAATTTCTGAAGCAAAATTAAATATATGAGTGAAGCCGCTGTGAATGCTCTGCTCCTAGCTCTCGATCTACACCACCAGATCCCTATCAATCATGAAGGCAATATTAGATACTCCCTCCGTCCCACTCAAGATGGCACATTTCTTTTGGGCACTCAGAGTAATAAAGTCTCTTTTTTACTTACTCAATACATATTTTTTCTAAAAATATTACTATAAAAGGAAATGAGTCATCTTGTTGGGACGGACGAAAATAGCAAAATGAGTCATGTTGAATGAGACGAGGGAGTACGTTACAACAGCTGAAATGAGTAAACTTTGTCCATGGCTTTGAAATGAGTCAAAAGAGAGTGATGTTAAATGGCCTTGTTCTTGAAAGTCATGTTCTTGTATCCACTCAGATCATAGCCTCAACAAGATTGTGTTGATTTGAAAGGATCCTATCCATTCGCATTCGCTTTATCTTTTTCTTTATTTAACTATGTTCAGTTGATTCAATGAATCCTTTGAAATCTCAATCAATACTTCTTTTTGGGAAAAAAATTTCAATATGCATCACATTCATTGAAGTAATGTCCAGATTAAACCTTTTCAAAATTTTATTTGTAATTTATTGTTTTTCCAAAACATTTTTTGTTAATTTTCGGCAAATAATTGATCCGTTGAACTTTGTTAAACTTATTAAATACTTCATCTGCTCTATTGATAATAACTCACTTTAATTAAATAATTTTCATAATTTTAGTCAAAATGGATAATAATTAATGAATATGAGATAATAATATAATATTTATAATTTAAATTTATTTATTAAAAATAACACAAATGGTTGATTACATTTACATGACTTAATATCAAATCTTAATGCATGTGTTTTATGATAAGACTGTACTTTTTTGGTGGATAAAATTTCAATTTTGACCAAGTCTCACTGGATTTTATGCAATTGACTACTGTAGTAATTGTTGTTATCGTGAAGGTATTTAGTTAATTCTTGCTATGTTAATTATTTTTAATGTGCTATCAATATTTATAAAAAATTAATTATTTTCCTAGATTTAAATTTTACATATGATTTTTAATTTGTTGCACACTACAAAAAAAATTGAGTATATGTAACAAAATTTATGTAAGGAAAATAAATTTTGTTACATTTGCATATCATATGTGAGGAAATTATATCACTACAAAAAAACTGATTATTTGCCACAAATTTTTTCGTCAAAAAAAACTATTATTTCGTTACATAAGATCACATGTGAGGAAATAAATTTCGTTACAAACTCGTCATATTAGGGTCCTCACATATAGTATAATGTAAGGAAAATATGATTTCCTCACATTAGATATGAATCTTTGAAGATTAATGTGAAAATATATACTCACATATGATATGCAAATGTAACAAAACAAAAATTTCCTCATACAATTTGTTACATATACTCAACATTTTTGTAGTGGCAGTTATGTGTACCCCTAAAAGATATTCTTAAAAATAGATGATACTCCATTTTTATTGTTAAAAACATATAGTATTTGAATTCCAGCGTTTAAAATGGTGTGGAAATTGTCAAGTTGATAAACGCGAGTTTTTCGGATTTCATAATGTCTTTCTATGTTGTTTAGCGGTTTAAACCCGTTTTCTTGCACATACTTGAGATGATTTTTGATAATTGTTGAAGAATTTGATAATTGCATCGTTTGTAATGAATTTGCAGGAAAATGGGTCATGATTTGGCAAAAACCATCACCTAGAGATTTGAAGTTTGGTTCAAGAGGAGTTCGTAGGAGAAAACAGATCTAAATTCGGAGTTGATATGAGAAAGAATAGTCAGAAACAATTTGACTGCGCAGCAAGCGCAACTAGGCGCCATATGAGGCGTGCCCGCGCCCAGAACAGCACATCGCGACGCATCTGGGGCGCGCCCGCGTGCAGAGTGATTTTTAATGCTGCGAATCCTCCTCTTCGCTGACCTAGACCCATGCTCTCCCCAAAACTATAAATATACATCTTCAGACGTCAGCCCCTAGAGAGTTTTACATAGTTTTTTTTTACAGACTTTCATATACTCATAACTTGTACGTGCCAAGAGACGAGGGTTAGAGATTGGAGAAGACACGACGGCTAGACTTTTGCCTATGGGTTTATGTTTTCTTTCAATACTTCTTGTGATTTTGCTATGATCATGAGTAGCTAAACCTCGTATTCTAGGAGTAGGGGACAATTATTGAACCGATTTCTAATTGATTTAATTCAGTTTTATTATTCTCTTCTTATGTTCTTGTATTTTTACATATTTGATTGATTGATCACCAATTATATACCATCTTAGGAGTAAATCCGAGATCCGAGAGGGGAGGATTAATTCTTGAACTAGAACATAGGACGTGTTAATTCGTCTACACCCAAAAGGTTTGAGTTTAACGCGAGAACATTGATCTTTGAAACTTGTAGGAGTTGCATGATTGTTATTACTTGGAAACAATTTGACTTTCGTGTAATCTACGGTCTAAATACGCCCAAAAGGTTATCTAGACTATATTCGTGATCGTTCTACAAGATGTAAAACGTGCTTGTAATTGATTAATCGAATTGAAATTTGATAATTGTTGTGGAAATCGAAACCCTAGGATATTCCGTATATTGGTCTATTCATTTAGTATTTCTTGTTTATTTCTCTGCGTTTTTAATTTGTTCTTTATTTGCTTTATAAATCCAAATCTCCTTTACAAAGTCTAAATAGAAGATAACAGTAGGATTTAATAACTACCAATTAATTTGGTCTCTGTGGATACAACCGTGTCCTTGTACTCTAGTACACGTACACTTGCGTGCTTAGCAATCACAACTCATGTAAAAACACAAGCTATGTTATTTTATTTTTATTTTATTTTCAGCAATTGACCCTTTTATTAAAATAAATAAATAGATTAAAACTATAGGAGACATAATTAATGTCTCAAAATATCTTCGAAATCTCAATCGAATTATGAGAGAGAAAGGAAAAGGAAAAGAAAAAACTCCTTTTGTTGTAGCAATTATCAAAGCAGTGCCTAAGTTCGTGAGTTAAGCAAATAGTCCCATTCACCCAAATATGGTGACTGTTCAATATATTGTTGAATATTATTGCTACAATTTAGATATACGTGTAGAGTGACAAATGGGTCGGAGCGATAAATGGGTCGGGGTTTAATTATTATTAGGTCAAGTTGATAATGATTCAAGTTTGAACTCAACATGTTAAGGATATAAAAATTCTAATTTTAACCTAACATGAATGGTCTCATATTCACTACTAAAAAAACGCACATACATAACGGTTAATAAACTATTATGTATGTGCGAACAAAATTGTGATAAATTTAGATGTTGTCTATAGTTACACATTTTAAGTAACGCTTTTTAACCATTATAAATGTGCGAAAAACCGTACATACACAATATTTTTTCACCGTTATAAAAAAAAGGAAAAAAAAATGTTATCTATATATCATTTAAATGACTTATAACAATTTAAAACTATTAAAAAAAATTGGTTATGTGTTATTTTTTATCTTATACATAACAGTTTTGCACTGTTATAATAATGGTTATTATATGAATATTCGTGAACCCAAATTGACACGTTTTTTTGAGTTGATCTAACATGATAACAACTCGATATTATACAATTTGATCAATCGTGCAAAAATAAATTAATAACTAATACTATAAAATTTGTGAAGATGAGAGACGACGTTGTTCCATAATGTATACAGAAGATGGAATAATAAAAAAGTCAAACATAATATATAAATACTCATGAAAAGTACATTTTAATTAGGCTAAAATATATTATCAATTATTATATATTTTACATATTTCAAGTAATTCGAATCCAACTCGAAAATTTCAATTTTTTATTGAGTTAACCTGACCCAACTTAATACAGAGCAACGTAAACTCATTAATTTCATAGTATCAATTCCTATTGAGTTATCGTATCACGTTGAATTGTCAATCATTTACGTGAAAATAAATTCAATCGAACTAGCTGTGCATAATGATTAATTACAGAATAGATAGATGATTTCTTAATAACTTTTTTTCCTTAATTCAAATCAGTAAGCATTAGGAAACCTAATAGTGTGATTGGAGAAGCATATGCAAGCTTTTTGTCAAATTTAATTAACAATTCATAATTTCAACGTTCTCATATTCTAATCAAAGATTGGACCAGCCTCATTATCAGGTAATTTAAATTAGATCACATTTCTTGATGTCGATTCGTCAAAATATTGTTAGTAGTATGATACATAAACGTGACAAATAAAATGAAATAAATATAGGTGGCTTTCGTGTGATACAAGTACAACTGTCAAATACTTATTCAACAAAAGTTTGGGCTCAAATCGACTTATTATTTTCTGTTTATTTTTTTGTTTTAAAGAATTAAGATCATAAAATTGACAAATTAAGATGAAGCTCTTCACGCAATAGCTGGTATTTTTCTACCTACTATCAACTATTCTGTTACTATTTTTTAAAGATTAGGAATAATTAATTTCTATGCTCCACATTCTTTTCATGTTCTTATTCTCACTAATAAATTATGAACTAATATGCAACTATCCTCGCAGACATGATTTAATTTTTCATAATCATGGGTAGATTTATTTTTTTATTTTATCACACTATTTTATATAATTGTAATCTTATATAATTAATCTTTTTTAGTAATACATCATACATATTATTTAGAAAGCAAATATTTGATTTATGCATACATATAAAATCTATATATCTATATAATATATTAAAGGAGTACATATTAAAACTCTCTCCTTAATTCAAAACTGACGGGGCAAATCATAATTTTTTGGATGTAAATTTAATTTATATCAATATTTAAATTAATGATTACATAAAATAAATATATTATATATGGTAATTTTATTAATATGGTTTAATTATGTTTTATATAGTAATAAATCATCATTGTAATCTTATTTAATTAGTTATTCAGTCAACATTACAATAAATATAATTCAATAATTTAGAAAGAATCTATAATAATTATAATGAAATATATAATTTATTAAAAAAAATTAAGTGAAATAAAATATATAATATTTTTATTCACCAATACATATAACTCATCGAATAAAATCTAGAATATTCACCAATTCATATAATTCAATAAATAAAATATATAATATTTTTATTAAAAAATTATTTCATTAATATTAAATTTTTTACCGATTAAAATTTTAAATTCATAGTTTAATTTTATTGAAAATTTAAATTTACGCAATTGTAAAATTTGTCAAACAATTGTTCATATTTATCTTAAATCTCACATTTATTCACTATCGATTTTAATATTTACTAAAATTTTTACTAATATTAAATTGACTAAGAGTTGAAAAAAAATTAACATAGATTTTTTTATTGAAAAATTTAATTTACTCAATTATTAAGTTATAAAATAAATAGTTAATTAATTGAAATTTTTCAGTTTATTAAATTATAATTTAATTTAAAGAATTAGTTGGTAAATTATATGTAGTAGAATTTTGCATGTTAAATTTATATTTAAATTTCAACGCTCATGTTATGAGAGTGATATTGATTCATGAGTAAATAAAATTTATAAGAATTATTTTCATATCATTTTTATTTCATAGTTTATTAGTTTCATATCTATTTTGTAGATATTAAATCAGTATAATAATAATCTAAATATAACTTATAAACTAGTTAGTTTATCCCACATTAAAATCTTAATATATAATTTATCAATATACAATTTTAGGCAATAATATACATATACTTTATATAAAAAAATATAAAAATATGATTGATATTAGGTAGGTGAGCAGGTACTTAACAGACATGTTAGTTAATATTTTACTGGTATATATCGCATAATTTTTGCGGGTAAGAATAATAATTATGCATATCAATATACACAAACTAAAATGATAGTGTGTATGAATATGGATAGTCACTATCCATGCATGTCTTACTTAATTGTCATGTTTAATTTTGACTCAACAACGAGATAAGTTTTTATACATATAACATTAATTATTTGATGATTAAATAAATATTTTTTCGAATAAAAATTATTTATTTGATTTGGTTAACTAATTGATTTTATCTAACAAATAAAGAGTCAAAATTTTTAAATTATTTTTTTAATTACGATATCAAGTGATTATATACCAATAATTTTTACACGGGATAAGTCTGCATGTAACAATTATATTTTGCAACTAATATAATTTTTCATGTAACATGGATTTACAATTATATTAATAAAATATATGTAATGTAATTTTTTACTAATACATTCTACATACGATAAATTATGATAAATAATATTTATTTTTTTTAATGTATTAATTTATATTACTTTTTAAACAAATTACTGCATTTTTAATAATAATTTTTTTTATGATTAATCACTATATAATATTTTAAGATTTATATTTATAAATTAAAATAATTTTCCGTCGATTTTCGTATAATATTATATTCCTGTTGGTTTATTTAATAGTACCACATGTCCCGCTGTTAGGCTATACACGTGTACATTAAATTCGACATATGGTTTTGAACTATTATAGTTGAATTATTGAATTATAATGTTCAAACAGTTAACATGCGCAACTATATATTTTCTGCTTAGCTTCCCCAAATAGCTATATGAAAATGCAGCATGCTTTTCTTGTGATGATAATTAGAGAAATATCTTGCATATTATAAATGTATTTTTCAATTTTCACACATGACAAAAAATCTCAATAACACCTTCCATTTCTTATATTATCGAACCTATATTATACGTGCTATAAGTTGTCCTTGATATATTTTAAATGTGCACATATAATTTTCCAATTCATTGGGGTATGTATATTATTTTACTGCCAATATAATTGGACTTACAATTTAATATTTAAATTTGAGTCTGTGATTAAGTCCTCAATTCTGAGCGCTAAACCTTAACCATACCTTAAATCGTGATTTTAATAAAATTATTATACACTGTTTACATGATCTCCTTTTAATTTTTAAATTTTACCATCATAGTCATCAATATATTGATTGGGTTTTAAATTTTTATTATATTGATGATGATGACATGTAAATTACGGAGAAAGGGTCAATCAAAACGATGTCCTCATTTATGCGCCAACGACTCAATCCATGTTCCTTCTCTCTTGCTCGCTCTCCACCCCCTCTAAATTAGGGATGGTCATTTATCCGTGTGTATTCGAAATATGTGAGTGTCCGATTCTAATAAATGTGAGTTTGAGAGTTATTTAATGTTCCCTCTATCTCACTTCATTATCGATAGGTTCGTGCGTAAAATTTAATATTCATTTAATTCGTAAGTATTGATATGAATAGTTATTATCCGTACACGTTGTACCCGATTATCACTCCTACTCTAGAGATTCCGACAGCGATGATGAATATTCGACGAGTTTACGCAACGAATATCTTGCGTGCATTTTCTAGCCATTCTCCGCCAAGGATATGAAGCATGCCTCAATGATTTGTTGTCGTTAGCGTTGTTAAATCGTGCGGGTTAGTTGTTATTAGGTCAACTTGATAACAATATGACATGTTAAAGTCTACCACTAACCCCACTCGTTAAGGTTCTGCTGAACTCGAATACGGATCCAATTTGTTATGCTCAAACCTGAACATGACACAAACATGATAATTTTCGTATTGATAAAATGCAATAATAACCTAACACATAATCAACACGATAAATTGATTGTTATTTACATTCTAAAAATTAATTTTTTTTCGATTTGCATCGATTTTTAGTAAAACAGTTCGATTTCCAACCGAACTGCCCGAATTTTATTATATAATTATTATATTATAAATTGTAGTAAATAAATATAATGCCTAAACTTAGTTAGTGTTTATTACAAAATCTCATTTATAAATTTATTATGGAGTAATCACGTGCGAGCTCCATAAATAATGAACATAAAAACTACTGCATATAACAATAAGAAAAGTAAACAAATTACATAAATTTTGGAGCAAACTTAAAAATTAAAAGTGTTTGAATAAATTATTTTTCTCTATGTGTGTGTTCCGTATTGTAAATTATCATGTACAAAATTAAACAAAATTTTCATTGAAATAATTTTTATCAATTTTCAAGTTCAAATACAATAATTATTTATTTTTAAAATATTTAGTTAAAATTTTGGCTAACCAAAAATCGAATAGAAACCAAAGTTTCGGTTTGGATTAATTTAATTTTGTAATTAAATTGATTGAATTGATTTTAAATTATAAATAATTTGATTTATTTACTTCTAGAATTTTGATTCATTTTTAACCAAATCGAATTGAACCATTACTTACACCTATCAATCATAGTAATTTCAGTTGAAAATTAAGTAAAAACATAATATTTGAGTGATATTATTGTTTTAATACGAGGGAAACATTGTTCTTATGATAATAAAATTATTAAAATTAATAATTAGATTATGGTGCATGAATAGAATGATTAATTCAGCTGCCATTCCTTATTTTATTCCAGTTGATATACAATAATAATAAGGAATGATCATTCTATAAATCAATAAACCCAAATAGACCTAGAATATGAGATTAATCATTCATTTTCACTATTCTTAGTATTAATTATTTTTAATTATAATGAAGTTTATTTTGATTTTTAAAAAAATAATAAAATTATTTATTTATTAGAAATGACTTATTAAACTTTTTTTTTAAATTATGCGGGCTATGTTGAGTCGGGCTGATCGGACCGATTTTGATTTTGTTGGATCAAATGAGAAAATTGACCAATATAATATGTGAGTAGCTCTTTGCATAACCAATGAATAATGGTAGTAACAAATTTTATTTTTCATCATTAATGGTATTCGGTTTGAAAGTTTCACGACTATGTTCGAATACAATTTTAACATGCCTAACTTTAAATAATTCGCGAACTTATATACAAACTAGTTCACGAACTTGTCAAATTAATATAAAATATATTTTATTTGTCCCTTTATTTATGACCAAAAAGTCAATAAAACACTCATAATTTTAGTCAAACAAAGCGATAAATAATGGGACGGGGAGTATATTAGAACAAATAATTTTAATAAACAAGCTTTTTAACAAGCACAAACTCGAATATTTAACGAACTCAAGATGAGTTTGAGTTCGAATTCGAATTTACTATTAAGTCGAATAATAAACGAACTAAACTTGAGCACGATTTTTATTTATTGAAACGAATTCGAACTTTATATATTTTTAGAATTTAGACAAATTTAATCTTTTTATTATAGTAGTGCAATTTAATTTAACGGAATACCAACTATATGAATTAATTAGTTCATTTCTTTCTCATTTCCATTCTGTTACAAAGTTTATTTTATTCACATTGTTATATACTAATTCATCCAATAATACAGTCAAAATGTTTTCTTATTCTTTATGTTCAGCTGAATAAGAATTTACTATTACTCAATGTTTTAAAAATCGGACCGGTTATGGAACCGGTCTCGTAAAAGAGTCACTGGGTCACTGGTTTAACCGGTTGAACCGTTTCAAAAAAAACCGGATGACCCACCCATAATATATATATATATATATATATAAATATATACACACTATTATATTTTAAAATATATGAATATGAATATTTTAAATAAAATTTATATAAAAATAAAATTTAATTTTACAATTTTTTACATTTAATGAACTAATAGTTATTAATTATTAATATTGCTAACAAATATAGGACAAGATACTATTTTAAAAATTTATATGCAATAATAAAAATAAGATTAGGAGTTTAAATATTTATATAAAACAAATATAATACTATGTTAAGTTTAATAATTTAATCTAAATATATAAATTTCTTATCTAGCGTTATAAAATTGGTCGTGAGGTCAAGAGCAATGATGTAAAGATATTCATAAATGAGAAATACCTAACCATTTGTGGGCCCGTTTCACAAATTTATAGCGAAATTAAGCTCCATTGCCATTTCTTAATGCATTTATTATTGAGGGAGAAAATTAATGCACGAGGAAAATAACCCATAAATATATAAATACTTATCAACGTAGATCACGATAAATATGGACCACTTTGAACTGCCACAAATTTCGTTTTCAACCAATCTATATTTGTATTTTGTGTAACAAACTTTTTTGACATTTTAATTTAATTGGAAATTATGTAAGTACCAATATTTATCAAGTGATGATTTTCAAATCGCGTTGCTAACACTCATATTGAAAATTGGAATTTTGCTCTTCATATATACACGCGATAAATATAATTAATCTATACAAATCCTTCTCCAAAAAGAAAAGAAAATTCTAAATAATTTAATGATCATTACAAATCGCATACCCTTTTAAACTATAAATATATATTTTATAAAATAAAATTAAAAAATATCAATTTCATATTCTAACTTTTATTTTTAAATTAAGTATATTTTATCTTTTAAATTTAAATATTTTTTTATTTTTTATCAAAGAGATATTTTAAAATTTACCCCTTAATTATTTGAATATATTTGACAAAAAATAATTAATGGATTCTTCAACTTTCTCTCGGGTACCTACCTTATTTCTTTTTTTGTGTATACAAACCAAAAATGGATTAAAAGAACTTGTATTCAGGAAAAGTGACACTGGGAATTGGATATAATTAGGTGATGTATTAATTTAGACTACATCAGTTATGGAGAAACTCTTTATACATCCACACGTATGCATGTTTACATTATTATGGAAATATATTAATTAGGTGATATATTGAACAAGATAAGTATTAATCAATAATTCATTTATCATTATTACCAAATACCAACCATATAATGGTTGACTTCTATTCCACATAAATACTTCAGCGACACACTTAAAAATATCGTTTCAATTAAGAGATTTAATCTCCAACCTTGTGTCCCACATTATGTCTTTCACTACTAAATTTCAATATTTATTTTTATTTTTCTTCAATTAATTTTTTATGTTTTAATTTAATTGTATATTTAATATTAATAATTTATCTTACCCAAATAAGATATATAATTATTTTTAACATACAGTGTTATTAATTAGCTGATTTCTAAATTCATTTTATTATTAATGAATTTCTTAAAATATATGATTTCTTAAAATTCAATATTATTAATTATGATTCATTTTGTTATAATGAATTTGTATAATAATTCTAATACTACTATATATTAATGAAAATGATAATCTTGATTATTTTATATAAAATGTGGAATATCGAATCACATTACCTGCACTGAACCAAAAGCTCGGGTAAATCCCCAAAACACATTGGCTCGATTTTTATCGGTATATATATATATATATATATATATATAAAAGTAAACACTAGATTAAATTTAATTAATTAATTATATCATATAAAGTAAACGTGACTGCCTCACTATGTTCAATTTATACATCGGTGCTTAGTAAAAAAATGAATTGAGATAAATTTCATAAGGTAAAAATAATCATTTTTACTTATTAAGGAGTAGTAATGAATTAATGATAAGGTGAAATTAATTGTTAATTCAGGTACAATTAATTGAGAGAGGAGAGCAGTTTTAATGTCAACCTGTGTTAATTGTTATACTAATTAAACTTTCAAAAAGTGCAGAATGTCGGCACAGCATTCACTAATCCGCCGAAAACCTTGAATTTTGGAGTTTACGTAAAGGATACGATCCAATTAAATATTAATTACTGATAAAAGTAATAATATTGTGTTTGATAATTTAACTATATATAAAAGTTGTATGAAAATATTGGTAGATCAAAAATTGAAATTCCTTGATATTATATATCACAGAAAAACGCATTTTCATTTATGCGGTAAAATTGATTAAAATAAGAATCATGATATGAGTAGGATATAATATTTAAAAGGAATATAGGATAAAAAGAGTAAAATCACAGCCTCAAAGAAAAAGTAAAAGAAAAAGAAAATTGTGAATAAGAGGGCGGAAGCGGAAGGATTAAAATGAAGTGAAGCACAGAATTAGACGTAAGTGGAAAAATTAAAGGAGAAAAAGAAGCACGTGGGAGATTAGGAAAGTAGAGCGGATGCAACTGTCTACTTTTAGTACTTGAAATAGCGAATGAATAGTATATAGAGAGAGAGAGAGAACTCATGTAACACGTGATACATATTTTTATATATTCTTCACATTTTATTTCTGCCTTTTTGTGGTTTTAAGGAGAGGGGACGGGAGGGGGTCACGACTCATGAGTCAGTCGTGCTCATGCCGTATGCCTTTGGTGTTTGAATTTTATTTCCTACTACTACTATTACTATAAGAATCCCCAACAACCGCGGCTTTTCTCCTTCAAAATCATAACTCACTCATCTCCATTCCTCTTATCTGCAACTCTCTCTCTCTGCAATCATTACTTGATCATGAAACGCAACTGCAATTTGGATCTTCGCCTCCTAACACCCTCACTTTCCTTCGATTTCGCCCATTCTCACAACAACTCCATGTAACTCTCTCTCTCTCTCGCTCTTTGTGCGAGTGTGTGTGTGTGTGTGTATAGTGTTGTGAGTTGTGAGTTGTGAGGATAGGACTTGAAATTATATATGTGATTGACTTGGAATTAATTAAAGGTTGGATATGGAGGAAGAAAGGCCAAGTAACTGCAAGACGCAGCAGCTAACCATTTTCTACAACGGCAAAGTTGCTTCTTGTGATGCTACAGAATTTCAGGTACCTTTCTATCCATATATATATATTCCAACACCTGACCTAATTCAAACACTTTTTTTTTATTTTTTTTATTTTGTAAAGTAATGAGCATGAATGGTGCAGGCTAGAGCAATTATCTCGCTAGCGAGTGGACAAGGGGAGGAGAAGTCGGGAAAGACCTCACCGTCTTCCCCGGCGGCGGTGGCGGTGGCTATGAATTCGCCGGTGTACAGCGCGGCCACTGGTCTATCAATGAAGAGGTCCCTGCAGCGATTTCTGGAGAAGAGGAAGACTAGGGCCCACTCTATATCTCCCTACCAGATTACCAGACGACACTAGCTACCTACCTACATAAATTCATAATTTATTAATTGATGATTAATCATGCTTAGGTAATTCGGGGTTTATTAGCTTCATTGTTGATGTTGATGGAAGCTCGCTGGATCGACCAAATTAATTAGATGCATATTAAGTTGAATACATTTGTGTATTGGATTTGGTGTTTAACTAGTGATGATATGTTTGCAGAAATTAATAGACATATTTATATTATATTGAACCAGAGCTGTAAATAAGAAGGATGTGACTTGGCTTAACATATATTTCCATATATATATTAAATCTAAAAATCAGTTCACAGCAATTTCGAAACCATTTATACCTTTCATTTTCTAAGAATTGGGCTTGATAAACATTTTAAGCAAGTTCAGTTAATTAGTCCTTTCTATGTTCCACAAGTTGTTTGTTTCCATAAAAAAAAAATTAAACAAGATCTATTGTTAATTTTTAAAATTATGTTTGAAATTTTATTTTACTAAATTAATATTTATTAATTCCCGTGGACGACTAACTAGTGAAGTTGGATAACCTTAATAAAATTATAATTAGATAAAAATATTTAATCTCAACCATTTATTTTTTAGGATGAGAGATATTTATCACACAAGCATCATTTCTCACATAAACTTACCTCTATATGTTATATATTGTTACTTGGTTAATAACGTAACGTAATTAGAACAAATGAAATAACCGATTTATAATATAGTCAAACGAAATGAAAATTTAAACATAAACCAAATAATATTATTATTGTATCAATACTTTCAATTGTCCCAAGGGTTTGAAGCAACCCGCCGTGACTCTCACAAAACTAAACATAAATTCTTGAGTTGCACGGTTGGTGCAAATGCTTACAAACGTGGTGCGACACATGGACCCAGGCCGTCCCACGGTGTAACAACGTGGACCCGCGTGATTTCCTGGATACCGGCAGCCACTCAGCGCCATCGTCAACTCCAGCTCATCGCGCAGCATATCAATGGCTTTCTTCACTCCCGCCTCACCAGCAGCTGCCAACGCAAAAACTACCGGCCTCCCAATCTTGGCACGGAGAGTGAGAATTGCATTATTACAATGGAGAACAATAAACATGTGGCAAATGTTAAAGTTTCCAAACTTACAAAAACACCGGATGCTCCGAGGGCTAATGCTTTGAAAACATCGGTTCCACGCCTAATTCCACCATCTAGGAACACGGGGACTCTACCCTCTGCAGCTTTCACCACTTCTTCCAAGGTCATTATGGTTGCAGGAACATAGTCAACCTGTCAAGCTCCGTGGTTCGACACTATGATCCCTGCTACTCCTGCTTGTATGGCAAGACTTGCTATATATACAATGTACGTACAAAACAAGTTAATCACAGATGACAATGACATTACAAGATGAAATATTAGTCCGTCAAGATTCTAGAATATGAGGCCTACCGTCCTCTGCAGTCAGCACACCCTTCACTAGAATTGGTAACTTAGTTATAGTTTGAAGCCACTTCACATCCTAGTCAAGACTCAAGACCAAGGATAGTTTCATTGAGGTGTAATTTCCAACTATTGCTTGTAAGAATTCTATGAAAAGATTAGTGTTCTTACCTTCCAGTTAAGGGACCGGTCCACTTGATCAGCAACATATGTAACAAGCCCGGAGTCATTAGACTGCACTTATATCAAGATTTTACTGATATTGAAACTAAAATTCCACTTGTGAAATAATTTCAGAATTAGTCACCTTATCTATAGTGCCAAGATCCAAACCTTCGAAATTTTTTAGTGTCAAATGGGGAGGCAAGGCAAATCTATCGGAGTTAACTAAAAGTTTTAGTTGCCCACAATGGCACTCATCTCAATATGTATACCATCAATGAAGTAAAAAGTTTTGGGAAAATAACCTGTTCTTGATATCAGCTTCCCTTCGTCCAAGCCTTGGTGTATCAACGGTAAGAGCAATGGCCTTGAAACCAGCCTTTTCAGCCCTTCTCACAAGCTGTTGAACGACGTTCCTGTCCTTAAAAACCTAGATTCAATGTACAAGATCTATGGTCAGAAGGAGTTTAAGCTAAGAAGATATGAGCGTCAAAAGAAATTTCCCAACTTTTAACTCTTCAGATTTCAGCAGAAAACAGAAGAAGATATGACTTGAGCCGACTTAAAGAAGAAGAAAAGATTTTAACCAGAAACAAAAGTGAAACAGAGAAAAATTTATACAGCAAACGTGGCTCGAATAGTTCAAGTTACTTAAGAGTGTGCCCAAACAATTTGCTTCAGATAAAACTTGCAATATAAAGGATCTAAGGGTTTATATTACTGAAAATATATGAAGACTCAAATGCTTGTACTATGTGAAGTAGCAATTAGAAGTAAAAGCAGTTTACGAATACTTCATATGATAACCAAAACAAGAAGAACTATCTTGTCAATAAATGGAAAACAAAGGTAAAATTATATCTCACGTAGAGCTGAAAGTATCGTAGGCCTGGTCCAGTCGAGGCAACTTCTTCTACGCTGGATGTACCCCATGAAGACAATGTCTATGACCAAGGTAATAATATTTGTTAGTAGTAGCATGGTTATAAAAATGTAGCAAGCATGTTAAAATTTTCTGCTTTCCTTATCCAAGTCTTAACTATTTACAATAGATGCTTGGATGAGAAAAAAAACTGAAAAGAGCATCAAACTTCAAACCATGATGGTGCCTGCAGCTGCTGCCACCCTCGCTGTTGCAAGCTCTCCTGCAGTGAAAGAAACCAAAAAGATATCACCCAAAGGTATAGGGAAGCTAGCTATATATTTGAACATAACTGAATAGGCCAGGCTTCTTTTGTGTATATGTGCTCAAGGTTATATACATGTTAAGAACATTACATAGACATAAGATAATTCATGATATTGTAACGTCAGACTTGCCAGATCCAAAATGTTGGCATGTAATAAGAAAATGCTGTATATGAACTTGAATATACAAGGAAACATGTTCCTGGCACCAAATATCTATCGACTCAACATAGCTGGAAATTCCCAGATAAGAAATATGTACCTTCAGGATGCGCCATTTTCTGCATTGCAGTAGGAGCAACCATGATTGGCATTGCGATCTTATATCCCAAAACAAATGTAGATGTATCAATCTTGCTAATGTCAATGAGAATGCGAGGGCGAAACCTATGCCCAAGATAAAATTTTAGACTTGCAAGCTGATAAAAACACCTAAAGGGGCCTATCCTAAAACTCAATTCTTGTTCCTACAAGGGGTTTTGAGGAGGAAAATACGAGAAAAGGTTAAAGAAATAATTTTGATTGTTAGGTTTCTCCATGTAAGAAGCCAAAAAGAGAAAGTTTTACATAATTAAGAAAAGTTTGGTTACAAAGGCCACCATATAGGATTATTTTCTCTACCAATATCTTTCCCTCATGAGCATTCCTGAATCAAATGATGTGCTTACACAAAATCTATGATATTAAATAGATACTTGCATTTCTCTTCATTCTAAAGAAAGTGAAGATAACATGACCTAGAAGCACAAGATTATGTTCTTAAAAGTGCACACATTAAAGCATTTATATATTGAGATACATTACAGAATCCTGGAAAATGCATTCCGGTTTTCTTGAAGAGTCCATTGATCCTCCGCGCCAGACGCATAATAGTCGTAAACCATCTTGGGCAGGTTCTCCCTGGCAATGGGCTCAAACTCCATCACATTGGTAATGTTTTCCAATTTCGAGGATGTCATTTCAGCTCTGAAATATCAAGACAAGCAATGAAATGTCATAAACCAAATTAACTATAGAAATTATGCAGCTTTATGATAACACTCAATAGGCATTCAAAAGTCAAGATCATCTCCAAGTAAACAATCAAATTCAAATACAAGCTCAAGGGATTTCTGGAATTGAGATAAGAAAACCATGACGAGGATTACAGTGAGGAAGAACGCAGCAGTCTGCACTGACATAAAACAATCCTCAAGACCAAGCATTATCACACTATGAACAGAAGCAACTGGTAATTCAACTAGAAGGTTTTCAAGTCAATAATTTGAATCTCAAGATTCCCTCGTTAATACACAGTGATAACAGAAGCCCCATTAAAACAAAAGGCACCCCTTTTTGAACAGAGATGCAAAATGTATTCAAGTCGTGAAATAAATGAATTTCACGCTAATGTGAAGTAATCGAGAGAATGAAATTAGAAATAAGTTCAGTCCCAAGGAAAAAGATTTGCAACGAATACTATTGATTCGATTCGGAGGAACCTGCTTCCCGTGATGTGATTCTATCATATACTGTAACTAACAAAGGTGACGAGTATTCACGCAAATCATGAAATCACAAAACCCTTGAAAAATCAAATACACGCAACAGCATAAAATCAGCTGAAGAGATGAGACAGAGCAGCCATCAAGATACATTCTTGAAAAGCAGAAAAGAGATTTAGTATGATGTTTGGAAGTGAAAGTAGTACCAATTAATTAGTTAAGAAAGGTGATAGGAACCGTGGAGGGAGGGAGTACTGGGAATGGTGCCAACAACGCCTGTTTCACGGCGAACCAAAAGCTCTTTAGAAATCACAAACAGAGTAAGATTTCAAAGATGATACGCAGTTGAGATTTGAGCCGATACAAACAATAGCTTTTAAAAAACAAGCAACGACAGTTTGTGGGGTGAAGTTGGTGAATCTTACTTAATTCTCTCATTCTAATTTTCTAATTTATAATTAAAAGACACACTGAACAAGTGTGGCCGCCTCTTCCATTATTTTTTAGTTTCTTTTTATCTTTGCATTTCTGTTCCAATAGTTAAATCAGAAAATTTAACGGCCACTTATGATTCATATTCACAAATGGATCATACTAGTCACAAATTAATCGATTAAATTAACATTTAATTTTGATATACAACAGAATGGGCTCACAAGAAAAGTTATTTGCAGCCCATCGAGCACCATATCAAACACTACATTTAAAGGCCTTTGCTTTAGAAACTACTAACTAATTTGTATTTTTTTTTCCATTTTCATGTGCTGATCTATAATATCTTAAATTTGACAGATAACAGCCAAGTTAGTCTAATCTTGTATAATCGTATAAGATTTCGTTTGCATTTATACAAAGGTAATATGTGCCGTAATTAATAGTTTAAAATGTAATATATATTTTTTCATTACATATATTTTAAAACTTAAATTCTAATTATGTCACGTGTTAATCGCATATTAATGCAAAAAAATATATGACACAGTTATGTAATATGGGGATCTCATTCTTAGTCTAATAAGCTTGGAAATCAGTTTAGTAAGGGGCCTAACTCTAATAATAGTGCTCTAATTTTAGGGACTTTCATATTTGAAATCTCTTCAAATAAATTCCATAATGAGAGGCAAAATTTATTTCCAAACAATTTTATATTTTGGAATTTTTGAAAAAAAATATTATTAATTGATAAAAATTGCATTAATCAAATTAAAATTCAAAAAATTAAATTAGATTGACCCCTATAATATATACTAACTCAAAATATTTAATAAATGAATTTTTTAATGAACTCAAAGTCGAATATTTAATGAATTCAAGTCAAGTTCAAACTCAAATCCGTATTTATTATTAAATAAAATAACAAACGGAATTTGAATTCAATTTTTATTTATCAAATCGAATTCCAATTGAATTTACTAAGCTTGACTTGAACTTTGAGTCTTAAAATTTTCAAACAAGTATATGAGAATGTTAAGTCAAGTTGGGTTCAATTATACTCTTAACTATGTATATTAGTTCATCTTTCATTTTTTGAGAAATAAAAATACATCCCAACAAATAAAACTATGGAGATGCATGGAGGTTTGTAAAGTGGAATTGTGAGGCACCATTCTAGTTCTTCTGTTCCTTACTTATTTCTTTTTCTTTTCTTTTTTTATTTTTTAGTTTTGAGGAAGAATTCTGCACTAATTTGTTTGGGAGGGAATCAGGAATCAGAAATAATCTGACTTCTCTACACACATTACGACATTTCCTGCTTCGCCTCCTGACTTCTGATTAAAGTTTTTCCCAACAAAGTAACAATCTTTGATGGGACTCAACCAACTCCTCTATTTACATCCTTCAATTCATGCATTTTTGGACCCAATTAATGAACCCAATTAAACGTTAGGAAAAAAAAAACACAGAATTCCAAAAGCAATAAATATCTCTCTCTCTCACTCAAGACAAAATATTCTTGTTAGAACATAGTTGTTGACCTGTTTTACATGATACTAATATAGTAGCACACAATCAAACATCTAAAAAAAAAGAAAAGAAAAGAAATGATCACAAGAAGATAAGAGGAAGGACTAGTCCAAGGAAAAGTACGATTTTGCCCTGGGAATCACGATTCTCTGAACTGGTATCATCGTCCTCATCCTTGTGATCGTACATATCTGATTTCAAATCCTCATTTTTGTCCGCCTCTGTTTTGTTGTTAGCTGCAGATGCAGGCAACACCCCAGCACCACAATTAGGGTTCTGCAAGAATCTCGAGCTCATATTACTCGTCCTAACCTCTAAATTAGCGCACAAACCATTGTTTTCTCGAATGTCAAGGCGCTGCCCTATTCTGCTAAAAAATTCTTCTGGAAAAAGCAGCTCCCCTTTTAGATGATTTCTGCTCAAATTCAACGAATCCAGATTTCGCAACCCACCGATCTCCGCCGGAACCTGCCCCTCGAGGCGGTTGTCGTCGAGGGACAACGCAGTTAGATTCGTCAGATTTGTGAAAACGTTCGGAATCGGGCCGAAAAGTCCGCAGCCAGAGAGACTAAGCACGGTGATTCGAGTCAGTGAACTCACGATGGACGGGAACGGCGAGCTTAAAGGGTTGGCCTCCATTATTAGGTACTGCAACTGCTGCAAGACTGAGAGATTCTCTGGAATGGGACCTTGTAGCATGTTGTGGCTCAAATCTAACAACACTAACCTCCTTAATTCCCCCAACTCCGGCGGCGGCGCCCCTCGGAGTTTGTTCCAACTCAGATCGATCTTCTCGAGGAGAGCAGCCTCGCCGATCGAGGCGGGCAGTGATTCCTGTAACGAATTGAAGCTCAGGTCGAGAATCGTTAGCTCTTTCATTTCTCCGATTTGTTGAGGGATAGGGCCGGTTAAATTGTTGTGGCTAAGAACGAGCTGCTGCAAATTGACGAGTTTACCGATTTCGTTAGGGATTTGGCCACTCAGATTGTTCTGCGACAAGCACAAGGTTTTGAGAGATTCGAGATTGGAGATGGTGGAAGGAATCTCTCCGAACAAGCTAGGGTTTGACTGGAGAGTCAAGTGCTCGAGAGAGGAGAGAGATTGAAACATGGGTTTGCTAAGAGAAACGGGAGACTGAGTGAAGCAGTTGATGAGGGAGAGAGTTCGGAGGTAAGGGAGTTTGAAGAGAGAATTAGAAATTTTTGCAGAGGCTTTGCATGGGGGAATGATAACGTCTTCTCCGACATGAATCTTGGTGACGTGGAAGGTGGAGGTCTCCTCCATGACCCCACACTCCACCCCCGGCCATGGCGTGTCGGTGCATGGCAGAGGGTGCATCTCAGCCCAGGTGGGGTCCTCCAAGAGCGATCCCATCACGTCAAACAGCCCGAAGAGCTCCTCCTCCTCCATATCTCCGACGCCGTCGTAACACGACGCTCCGCCTAAGGAAATGACAAGAATGCTGGCGACAAGAAGAAACGACGTCGCAGAAGAAGCCATAACGTAAGAAGACAGGGAAGGGACAAGAACAAATGTTCTCTCGTACTCAAAGATGGGACATGTATTTGTGAAATAAGATGAGTAGATGAGGATGAGGAATTGAAGAGGGGGATTGATTTGGTATATAAGTAGTAGAAAGGGAAAGCATGTGGATATGTGCATCGGCAGAGGTCAGTGATAATGGTGCATGAAAATTCAAAACCAAGGAGAAAAGATGGAAGAGGCACAGCAGCAATATGCATGCAAAAGAAAAGATGGGAGAGAGAGAGAAGGGGACAGAGTTGCATGCCATTTGTGAAGAGAGTCAAAATTAAAAGTGATGTTCAATAAACTGTGTTGTAACATGATGGGACAACCCTCTACAGTCCTCACTTACCTTGATACAGACCTACCACTGACCTGGCTTCTCTCATTTTCTTTTTTCCCCTAAATTGTCAATCATTCATTTAGGAATATACCAACACCCCAAGAATATTTGAAACCTTCCACTTTCCATCATCTTTCTTTTCATTAAACTCAAAAACAAGTCTAACAACTTTCAAAATTTCACCCATTTTAGTGATGGAATAAAAGGTTATGATTAATCTGATGCTATATTAATCTCCGATCATTTATCATGTTTGGATAGGACAATATAGCTTTTGTTATTAAATGAGCTTATGATCAAAATTTTGCTACGTCCATAAAATACTTTTTATTCGGGTCTCATATTGATTTAGCAATTTGATTGAGTATATTATGATTTTGTGAGTGAAATATGCATCTTACATTATTTTTTGATTAATTATGTGTATTGTGAATGAAAAATAAATTTAATAGTTAATCCAACAATAATATGCCAGTAAATGATGAATCTGTGAAATGTAATAACTAAGTGATTTCGTGGGTTCAAAAATTAAAAAAAATGCAAGTTCTGTATGTAACTTTTTGTAAAATAATGCAAGTTGTTGAAATTAAGAAACAAAAGAAAAATTAAGATTTGATTTGGAATATAGAGTATGCAATACAAAAGCGGAATATTGAAATAAGGTAAAGAAAAATGGAAGAATGTAAAAAAATATTGAAGGTAAAAAGAGAAAAGATAGGAATGTGAAACTGTGAGTCCAATATAGGCCCATTCTAGAAAGCCACACATTATATCTGTATTCCACATTGCTCCTTAGCCCAATTTTGAATTAGTAAAAGCCCACATCTAATTTTCCATCTAAATTCATAACTATAGTCTACACTTCCTTTTCAATGTAATTATTGTTTGCAGTTTTCTTCAAGAACTCAATTTGTTTGGTTAACCAATCCAACTAGTATTAGTATTAACACGAATAATAAATTCGTACAAACCAACCCAACTAAGCCAGATAAACAAATTACTAAATTGAAAATTGCCACATACCTACGACATAGGCCAAGAATCTTGAATTTCCACTAAAAAACACTAAACTAGCTTATATATTTTCAAATTTCTCCCATAAACAGGGGATGATTATTAGTATTTTAATGGCAAGTATAAATGCCGGTGATTAGATTATAATGTGTGACATCTATTTCACGAATGTGAAACGTGTCAAAGACCCAATGGGTGCAACCGAATGATTGGGTTGCCTAGTCATTGTACACTTGTAGAAAATAATATAAAATAATTAATTGGGTGGAGGGTTACATCTCACAAATCACAATTATGTGCATAACAGCATAAGATGGGATTATTGAGTAGACTTTAGGAAAATGTGCCCATTTTATTAGTACACAATTTGTGGATTTTAGTATCAAGCTTGAAAACTACCTTTAAAGAGATAAAGATTGAGCCGAAATTTCTGCAATCATTGCATAATCATACAAAATATTTCAAATCCTAAAATTATATACCCTGAAACGTGTGATTACTTGTAAGTTATGATTACTTGTAAGTTATCGACAAGAAATAGCAAAAAGAACATTTAGATTTAGAGTGTACATGAAAAATAAGAGGAAGATGAAGACAGTTGAATTAATCATATCTCATGAGATCTTATAACGTTTCAAAATAGGTGTTGATCATATTATTTATATTCAATAGTAAGTAAATTGCATAACATGCGATGACAAATTAACTAGCTAGCGCGCCATACAATGCAAAAATTATTTGGTTTTTGATAAAGTTAATAAATGAATTAAACATTATTCATCTTTTTGTGGTTGAGGTGATCATTATTTATTTGCATGGATACTTAAAAATGCTGAATCCGTAATATATGAACTTAGAATAAGATAACATAATCGACTCTTGACCTATAAACACTGTAAGTCTGTCACCGTGTTCAAATTTTCGTTTTATAGTCCAACATTATAATTAATCACCTCTAAATATGTGAACCAGATAATTTTATTGTTTAATGGTGTTTTATGTCCTATTGTATTAATAAAATCCTGACATGTAACATGATTATGAATGGTTTAAGATATATGGTATATACAAATAAAATATTTATTTTATATCTTAATAAAAAATTAATTATATCACATGTCACAATCTTATCAATACAGGTTACACAATTATTCAGATACTAAATATCCCCAATGCAACTCAAATTTTGTTTAGATTCTCATTTTGCAGTCGAACTAAGCATAGTGTGTGCTTAAGTGTTTTTTATATGACCATAGCTCATGTGATAATTCTATATTATCATACGAGTTATTATAATTCTTTTTATTTATTTAATAATATTAAATTATATTATATTTATGATGCATGGTACATTATTCGCTGACGTATCTCCGCCCGCCGCGGGCAGGTGAGCATTTTCTTTAGAATCTAAAAAAATGCGGATATCATCTTATCTCAAATCCATTTTAAACCACCTATAAATATTTCTTACTCTTCATATTCAACACCACCAACCAGGATCAACACTATAACTCCTCCAAAACCCTAATTAAAATGGGCATGCAATTTTCGGATTCCTTGAATATAGGAAAACTGGAGAAGACCTCCAATCTGAATTCCTTTTGGGCCTTCCTTCTATTAATTATTATGTATATTTGGGTGTTCTACATCTTCAACCTTTCACCTTCCACTCTGGTGCACACCCCAAAATTCTGGTTTATTATGTGCAATACCCTCATTCTTATCATTGCAGCCGATTCCGGTGCTTTCTCTTCCTCCAAAACCCTCCATTTTCCCCAAGAATACTGCAATAACCTACGAACAACTCCTAATCCTCCTCCATCTGTCATGATCAAATACTACAAAACAAGATCACAACAGGAAATCGACGACCACCAGCCACGTGAGAAGATCATACGCGTAGTTGCTACTGATCATGATCACTTTGATTCGAATCCTCCAGAAATAGAACCTCAACCTTTCAAAAATCGTGAGGTGGAAAGAGATGATGAGATTGATGTCGAAGAAGAGAAGTGTGGGTTGAAGAAAGTTGAGAGAGTAGAAGAAAATGAGGAAAGATTGGAAGAAGACGAGGAGTTTTCGAGAATGTCGAATGAAGAAGTGAATAGAAGAGTTGAGGAATTTATTCGAAGCTTTAACACACAGATTAGACTTGAGGCACTCACAAATCGATCAAATATTTTAGCCTGACTACTATTGCATGTTCGTTAACGCCATTTTTGTTTTCTTGCATGCTCCCTCATTTGCGTGCGCAATGCTGATCAACCACTACCTTTTTCTTTCTTCTTTTTGGCCTTTTCTTTTCTGAGTTGATCGAGTATGGAGTTCATTCTGTTGTTTAATCCATCTTATCGGCAGTACTATTATAAGTGAAGTAAAATGACCATTATTATTAATAAATTAGAAATTTCCAAATATTTTTGGAGAAGGCATAAATTAATGATCAAATTAAAAAATGAATCGATGATATATATGTGTATATAGGAATAGGGGTGCACATCCAGACCAACAAACTCGACCCCGCATTGTTCACAAAATAATCCATCTTTTTCCCAAACGATTTTGCTAGCATTGGCATTTTTTCGATCAATGAATGAAGACGGAATGTTGGAGAACTCAAGCATTTTCTTGGACTCCCTGTCCTTTCTTGAAACAATTTCAATAAAAGTATCGTATAAAAGTGGAAGACCATTTCAGTAAAAAAGAGGTACGTCTATTATTCTTTCAATCATGAATAGTGGGACGGTGTCAAATCAGAACCACACTCGAACAATTAAGCGGCTGGATAGACAGGACTCTGGTTTCTCTTCAGACCATTTTTCCGTGCAAGTAATAATTCAACTATACATTTTTCTATTGAGGAGAGACCGGACTTTCAATATTTCTAACTTTCATTAAGTAATGCTTAATGCAAAGTCTATGTACAGGGAGATGGATACCCCTCGCAAAGTCGTAAAGTTTCGATCTCGAAAATATCAATTTTCTTGGTCTCCGTCTAAGTCCCGTTTGAAATTTTGACTTTAAAACTTTTCAATTTTTAGTTGCGGTCCCAAATTATAACTGAAGTTAATTAGAAGCTAGTTTACTCCCGGACATGCTAATTAAAGATACATTTAACTTTAAGTCAAATGTAAAAATAGTCATTAAAAAAAATATAAAAAATTAATTTTTTAGAAGAGATAAAAAAAATTGTCATTCATATAAAAATGATAAATAATAATTGCTTTTAATAATATTTATACTAATTTAACCTTTTATTATAATTTTTTAATTTAATTTTTACGTAACACAGGAATCTCATTTGTGGGAATCATTTGTTGTTGTGTAATATAATGTAACAAGTAAGGCTCGCAAATTCGAATTAGCGGGATTCATGTATTCGCATGTTGTAATATAGAACACACAAATCCCGCAAATTCAAATCCGTGGAATTCTCGTGTTACCTTATTTTATACATTAACACACGAATCCCGTGAATTTGAATTCATCTTTTACTCTCTTTCTAATCATATTATTTTATTTTATTTTATGTAGGAGACTTCATCTCCTGGTTCTGGTTTCATCTTGAATTATTCAAGACTAGGTTCAATCCCAAATCACAACCACAAAGCTTATCCAACCAATCCCTTCTAACAACTAAAGCCTTGTACAATAAAGTCCGATGATTCTTTCTGTAACTAGTCCGTCCTCTCGATTTACCTTGTCTGCCTCAATGATGCTTTAGATTTTGTATATCTCCACAAAATGCAGGCAATGGAATGTCCATATGCATATCACTTCTGAAACCATCGCAACAGCAAACACCATCACTCTCTCCAAATATATCTTCTCTACACAAAACCCAGGCCTTCTGTGTCTATCTTTGCCAAGGCGACACACGATTCAACCTTATGCTTATTCCCAAGGTTCATCTGTGTATTTATTTCCATATATCCAAAGGAATGGCTTTGTATTTCATAAAAGTATCAATGGCATGATACAACACACGCAGTTTCATATATAGAAGGAAACCATTACAACTGAAACAAGAGATGATTAGTTAGTACGTTCGCCAAGGGTGAGGAGGGAGAGCTGATCCTGAAGGGAGCAATCGACGTGGCACGAAGTCCGGCACCACGAGGGTATGAGAATGAGACCGACCCCACGATGCTCCATTGGAGATGGAGAGGATCTTCTCGTGTTTCGATACTCGACTGCCTCTTGAAGAATTATGTTCCCTTGCTTATCCATGCAGTAGAAGGAGCCTACGAAGAACCGTCCATCCTTGATCCCAATCAGCATTCGACCGTGTATCAATTTCTTCGCAAGGGCCACTGCGCTCGATTCGGAACCATCAGATTTTTCTACCGCCACACAACCGGAACCGTCCATCGCTCCTGTTTGTTAGTCCAAACACAAACATTTTAGATGAAGCTAAAACACTACAGTCTCCAATTTCAACTAATGATTTTCAACTTTTTTTTTTGCAAGCGTTGATGCGAGATAGTCAGAATTTGAATTCATTAATCTATATCTAAAATAGCAGCTGTTTAATGCGCCATAATTAGGTTACTTTTGTCAAAATATAAATAATATTGAACCTTTTCAACCAATTCTTAACCTCGATTAATCGTCACCATGTTTCTATCGCACACAAATAGTTTAGATAGAGCTACAACTGCTGTTTCAATTTAAGGTGCAAAAAATGCATTTCCAACGCATATGTTCAATGAGAAAACAAAAAACAGATCAGATCAATGATTGGGTGACGCTTTTACAAAAATCTCTCCATTACAGGGGAGGATTTATTTCTCCACAATGATGCAAAAAGGAATCAGTGAACACGAAATTATTATTTAAGATGCCAACAAATAAAATTGCTTATGCTCATTATCAAATATCAATTGACACGAGTATGAAAGCAAAATTACCTTTTATCTTGTGAATCTACAACAACGACGCTTCTGGTACCGAGTGTGCTATATATCCTCTTAGATTTATGTATGGTGTCGGTGAATTGAGGGCACATACGCAGATCGTAAATTTTGTAATAAATTATTGGAATTGATGTCTAATGGTTTTCTAGAATTGAAAAGGAAGAGGAAGAATAAGGCAGCTATAAAGCTGCTAAGGTTATATAAGAACACGGTAATAGAGGAGAGGTAGTGTGGTGGCTTCACTCATTCACTGGCTTGAGGAGAAGGAGGAGGAGGAGGAGAAGAAGGAGACGAAGAAGCGGCGTTCTTAATTTCAGTCAGATTTTTCTTTGTTATGGTAATTTTTTGAAGCCTTCCTTAGTTTAGGAATGGGCCTTTGCATTATTTCAGAAGCCCAAAATAGTAGAGATAATTGGGTTTATGACTTGGACTTCTATTTATTGGGTTTACCTATATTTTAGGGAAAAAGACGGGCCGGTCCATTATGACCAAATGTTGGGCAAAAAAAACCATCAAAAAAATTTATTATTGTAGAGGCCCAAATTACAAGTGAATGGACAAAAAAGTACTCCCTCCTTCTTCCCCATCTCTCTCTCTCACTCAGCCGCACCCTCTAGAATGGAAACTCCCAAATCACTCAAAAAATTTCTTCCCCCCTCTCTCTCTCTCACTCAGCCGCACCCTCTCTCGGTATCTCATTCACTGCCGCCTTCTCTTTCCCTCCAGTCCGCCGCCGCTGGACATGCTATCCGGCCACCGCAGCCTCGTCGCCGCACACGCTGCGACAGATCTGCCCCTGCCCTCTATTGCGCAGATCTGCCCCTGCCCTCTAATATGTATATGTTTGTTGTAGGCGAGGAGAAATCCCATAGAAATCTCCTTCAACTTGAGGTTTCTCAATTACAAGCAGCAACGCAAGCAGATTTCATTCATTAATTGGGTGATAATGGTTTTAGCACAGAATTTAGTCGCAAGCTTTCTTCAATGGTGCATTTAATGCAGTGGTTCATTACTTATGTGCTGATGGTTCATTATGTCTGATGTAATGGTTCATGTCATCAAGCTAGATGGTTCATTACCTCTGTATTGATAGTTCACTATGTCTGATGTAATGGTTCATGACATCAAGCTAGATGGTTCATTACATCTGTTCTTATGGTTCACAATGTCTGATGTAATGGTTCATGTCATCAAGCTAGATGGTTTATTACCTCTGTTCTTATGGTTAACAATGTCTGATGTAATGGTTCATGTTATCAAGCTAGATGGTTCATTACCTCTACTGATGGTTCATTATGCATCTCTCTCTCTCTCTTTCTCTCTCTCCCTCTGCCACCACCCTTTGCCTCGTTGCCGTTGCCGCCGGTCGCCACCACCGGCCGCCGGTCACCGGCAGTAGCTGCTGGTAGCCGGCCGCCGGCAGCAGCAGTTGGCCGCCGGCAACCGCCGCCGGTCGCCGGAGACCGGCGCCGGATTCCGCCGCCGCCATCGCTGCCACCACCTGTATGTCACCACACCCTTAAAAAAATAATTAATTAGTTAATAAAAAATTAAAAAATATAATTAATAAACTAAGGTTAGAAACATGAAACCACTTCAATATTTTGGGTTTTATTGAACAAAAGTGCATTTGACTGGACCTACTTAACAATGAGAAAAAATGGTGGTTTTTTTGGACTACAAGTTCACCAAGGTGGATCTTAGAGACCATTTCCCTTGATTTTATATTGTGCCCCTCTATATAGTTGATTAATTAATTTTTTTGAAAGGACTGCGTGTGTTTTTTTTTCCTTGAAAGGGACTGCATATGATTCCATTGAATCTCGGTATCTTTATCGCCCTGGCGATTTAACTATAGATACATGCTGTAATATTTTTACGCCCCTAACCAGGTAAGATTCTTGATTTAGGGTTTTTCGTCAGAACTGCAGTTTGTAGCTCGTTAATATTGAAAATTATCTTTGCTAAAACATGTTTATTTTCGATTCCTATTTGATGATTTTGCTGTTTTACTGCCGAATTATTGATTTATCACTATTTTAATTGATTTGACCTAATAATTTATAGCTGCGTAGGCATATTTGGTATTCTTCTTCTTTTGGGGCGTCTGTGTTTGTTGAAGTACTACATATTTGGTATTTCTGTGGGATTCAGAAGGAATATTATTGATTCATAGCGTGTGTATGTTTATGTATGTGTGCGTGTATTCAGAATAAATTGTTTTTTTTTTCTATAGATCATGTTCTGTCTCGTAGGAGGGAGCAAATGAAGCATGTGCGTATGATTTTCAAGGTTTCGTGGCAAATATGTTGATCATCATTTTGATCCAACGGTTGTTGTATTGCAGATTTATCCACAGCTCAGAATGGGTGAAAGTGCGAAGCGCCGCCGCCGTTCATATCGGGATGAATCAGACGGCAAGAACCAGAAGAGGAGAACTGATAGGGATAGGGACAGAGAGAGAGATGAGAAGGGACATGATGAACTAATAGTGTACCGGATTCTGTGCCCCGACGGTGTTATTGGGAGTGTGATTGGGAAGAATGGCAAGGTGATAAACTCCATACGGCAAGACTCGAGAGCAAAGGTAAAAGTTGTGGACCCATTTCCCGGTGCTAGAGACAGAGTTATTACCATCTATTGCTATATAAGGGAAAAGGAAGAAGTTGAGGTTGATGACGAGTTCAATGATAATCAACCTCTCTGTCCCGCACATGATGCCTTACTCAAGGTGCATGCTGCCATTGCAAATTCTGTGTCACTTCTTGGAGAGTCGGACAGAAAAAAAAAAGACAGAGATAGGGAGGAGTGTCAGCTTCTTGTTCCATCTAGCCAGTGTGCTAATATTATTGGGAAATCTGGTGCAACTATTAAGAAATTAAGAAACAAGACTAGGACAAACATCAAGGTTATTCCTAGGGATGCCAATGATCCGTCTCATTCTTGTGCTCTGGATTTTGACAATTTTGTTATGGTTAGTTGACTCTTGAAATTAAATGCTTAAAATCTTAATAGCATTTTATTTCATCTTTCACTTTATTGATTTAAAAGATTAGTTATTGCAATCCACATAAGTGCAGGCTGTTTCTCTACCTGATAAACTGTGTCGTCAATTGTTAGATATCTGGTGAGTCGGAGGCAGTCAAGAAAGCACTTTTTGCCATTTCCGCAATTATGTACAAATTTGCAGCCAAGGAGAATATCCCTCTTGACACTTCAGTCCCCGAAGCACTGCCAAGCATCATCATTCCATCAGATGTTCCAATATATCCTGCTACCGGACTCTATCCAAATGTAGAACCCATGGACCATGCTAGATCAATGCCTTCTATGTTAGGTCCTTCACACGCACCAGATATCCCAGGCTATGCTGATGCTGGAGGAGCATGGCCAGTATATTCATCTGCACTTCCAGTGGTGTCTGGTTATGGTGGTGCATCACGGTCTGAGGAATTAATCATAAAGGTGCTGTGCCCCTCTAACAAGATTGGTCGTGTTATTGGGAAAGGAGGAAGTTCAATTAAAAGTATTAGGCAAGAGACTGGCGCTCGTATTGAAGTTGAGGACCACAAGGCCAGCCATAGAGATTGTGTCATTTCTGTGATCTCCTATGAGGTAGTTAAGCTAAAAGAAATAAAGAAGTGGATTCAGTACTTTTATGTCTTTGATTCCTTTCATTAATTTTCTCTTATGAAAAGAATGATACTGAATTTATGCATGTGTATTTGTCATGCTCTTCCTAGTTATCAGATTATGTGTGTAGTATTGTTGTCAGAACACCTAGCAAAGCTCTTGATATTATGTCCTTCAGTTTTCTTGTTCCATGTATTCCCCCTTGTATAACTGCAAGTGATATTCATGCCTTCCCTATTTTTCTAGTATTTGTATCTCGTAGAACTTCATGGACAAAAGGACTTCTTTAGCCAGCTCAATTTTGTTTTGTATGGGCGGAGCAAGCAAATATCTGCAACACTTTCTTGCGTATCTTTCAAACATTTGTGTAACTGGCGTTTACGCCTTTCATCGTGGAGACCAATTTTAATTGAGTGGTCTGCTCTATTTCTTGCTTATGCATTTTTCGGTTTTTGTCTTACTGTATTGACCTAACGTAGTTTTTGTTTGGAATAGTCAGCAGAAGATTTGAAATCCATGGCAGTTGAAGCTGTTCTAATGTTACAAGGAAAGATAAACAGTGAAGATGACGACACTGTTACCATGCGGCTCCTTGTTCCTTCAAAGGTTATTGGCTGCATCATTGGAAAAAGTGGTTCTATCATCAATGAAATTCGGAAAAGAAGTAGAGCAGATATACGAATTTCTAAAGGCGATAAGCCTAAATGCGCTGATGAGAATGATGAACTTGTTGAGGTGGCTACAATTAATTATAGTATTATATAGTTGCAGTCTGACAATATCCCATGTTTGACATCTCAATCATGCAAAAATGATGCTACTTCTCCAGGTTTATGGACAAGTTAGCAATCTGAGAGATGCACTTATTCAGATTGTTTTGAGGCTCCGAGATGATGTATTGAAGGAAAGAGAAGATGCACACTATGCTTCAAGTGATGTTGAGGCATTATATGCTGGCGGTGCATCTCTTCCAGTGTCATCAGTATTCCGCGGTATGCCCTCGGGTGCTGCATTAAGTTATGATCAAAGGGCTGATGCTGGGAGTGGTTTGGGATTGCTTTCATCCAGTGGATATGGATATCGGCCCTTATCGGTATGCTCCTATATTTTTTCATTAAATTCGCTACATATAAAGAAGAAAATAATACTCCACATAACGAAAGTTACAACATTCAAATTACTGAAATTGAGAAGCAATTAGTTAGTAGTTATACTCAAAGACAGCCGCTATCATTGTCTCGTCTTCTCTGGTTTCAGCACTATTTCTTCTACATGTATATTGGCATCAATATTAGTAGTTTTTCAGTAATAAAGCTATCAAATTTCTCTCTTATGTAGAAGTTTAAGGTCATTACGCATAATTAAGAAATATATACATGTAACATTATCCATGCATTTCTATATGTGCCTACAATTGCAGAACTTCTGTCTAATTATTTATATATTGCTCTGTCATGAGCTTCTTGGTCTTCAGCCTATAATATGCATCATTAAAAAATCGTGGTTTCTTTTGTAAAGATGGGGGACAATGGCTATGGATCACTGTCATCACATTCGACATCAATGTTTGCAGGGTAGCATCTTGACCTGAATTTATTGTTCTTTTATTTGTTGTGTTCTCAAAGTCCTTATATGATAAAAAATATATGCCTTAAATCAGGTTGCCTCCACCGTCTGTTTTGGAAATGGTGATCCCTGGACATGCAGTAAGTAAAGTGATAGGAAAAGGTGGCACAAATATTGATAATATCCGTAAGGCAAGTTATTGTTCTCTTGATGTGTGAAAGTGAAAATTGTTTTACATTCTAGTTTATGACTTTAACTTTAGCCTTTAGGGCCTATATAATGTTCAAAGCCTTTTTATTGCAAATCTGATGAAATATTGGTGTTATTCTTTTTACTTGTCATTGTGTTGACACTTGTTTTTGCCCGATCAAATAAATTATTTGACTCTGCTTTGAGCTCATTCTCTAGTAGTAGTAGGGAAGTTGACTTTTGGCTGCCCAACTCATTTGGATGCTTTATTCTTTTCCAGATATCTGGAGCAGCTGTTGACATTCCGGATTCCAAATCTTCCCGTGGTGATCGTGTGGCCTTAATATCTGGCACCTCTGAGCAAAAGCGTGCTGCTGAAAACTTGATTCAGGCATTCATTATGGCCACTTAAGTGTTGGGAATAGGTCCTTCTGCATGAAGTTAGAACTGGTCCGCAATGGTTGTGATCAAATGTTGCTATTCCTGCCCCTTTAGGTCCCGTTCATGGAGATCATTTTTTTCTTAGACTTCTGGTGGATTCTCATCTCCTCTATAGGGAATCTTATGAAGATGCTTAGAGGCTTTATACTTATCTATTTCTCAGTGGTACCAGATCTAGTTGTGCTGCATGATAAGGATATATTCATCTGCAGCAGCATCATAAGTGTAGGGAATTTCTTTCCATTCATATCATTTGGTTGACTCTCTTCACGAAATCTTATTTCCTGCATGATTGGATGTTAACTTGATTTTCAAGATCATAAAACATATTCTTCTTTGTATCCCTTCCTTGCTTTCTGCTGCTTCTTCTGTCTTACTGTTGTGCCTCTGGTCAAGGTTTCTTCCTCGCGTGCCTTTCCGTGCTCCTCGTGCTTATAGAATTAAACTTAGAATGATATTTTCCCTAATAAATCACACTTGATCTTAGCAACAATATATTTTCCAGTTGGAATTCAAAATGTACATCTGTTATTCAGCTCAATCATAACCAATGAATTCTGATATGCTCGTTTGTTGAATAGTTTGTGTCGGTTTCCTGGTTAGGTTATCTAATTAATTTGCTCCTGTATAGTATTGATTTCATGTCCTTTCAAATCTCTCCTCGAATTCACTAAGTTTCCATAGGCATGTCAATCTCTTAATGAAGATAGAAGAGTGTCAATATCAATATATCATAACGGTTGCCTACTTGGAAGCTTATTAGGTTCCTTTTCTTGACTATAAAACGAAACTTTAGGACCAGAGCAGTTTCCATTATTCCATTTTACATCAGGTATGGCCCATACAACCTTCACCTTTTCTGCCTTGCATGAGTTTACTCATACTGAACGACTGACAAAAATACTAAGATCAGTCTGTGCTCATTCTGTTGAGACAATAAACTAATTCGTTACTGTGACTAGAGTGCGGTAGGCTTCTCTCACTCGTGCATTGAGTCCGTTGACTGGATAAGTTATTGGATCCTTTTAGTTGATTATACTTTCTTCATAATCTTTATGTTGACATTATTTCTCTCACGTGCCATACCCATCCTTGTATGTGAGATGGTGTCCATTCTAATTTAAAAGACTCTTCCCTGTGCACCTTCCCTATGAAATGATGCTAGATAAATAGGTCTTGTTAATCTGCAGAGACTGTAATGATGTCTCTACCTTGGAATTATTGGTAGGCTTCAGATCTGTTCTGCACATTTTGAGCTCAGTCTCAAACATGTTAGCATGGATTGATATGCTTTGTTTATTATCCTCAATACGATCTGCATGGATCGAACAGCGATGCTTTGTTATATATATCTTGAATCTTCAAACTCTGCTGCAAATGTTGTGAGATTTGAGTCTTGACTTGATACTTCTCTGGGAATTTAATTCTTGATGTATATTCCATAACTTTGTTTTTAGTAGCGGTTTCGCAACCTGGTGAGTGCTCAGGTTTGCTCGATTTTGTTGGCCTATACGTGGTATATACGCTTTGGTAGTTTGTCTGTAATGATAGAACACTTTCAATAGTTATGCTACCAAGTTCAGATCCTAAGTCTCGCTTCTCAATATTGATTTGAGATCTGGTCACTTCCGGGTAGTCTCCGTGTCGTATTCGCAAGTCTTTGTCTAATACGGGTGGGTTTGTTCGTGAGTTTCGATATGAAGCATTTTAGTGTTGAATCTGGATATGATGGGGCATGAGGAGTTGTGCGTGTTGTGAGGTGTACATACATTACTTATGCTTCAGGTAAATTCTTTTAGGTCTTGTTACAAGTGTTTGAATCAGAGTTGTAACATTAATCTTGTATTAACATGCAAAGGCCAAAATAATTTTGGATCTCTAGTTGCAGTTTGGTGGCATCATGTACATATACGTGTGGTTGTGCTAAACTAATGTACATGTTCATTTTTTTGTAAAGGTTTAGATGGAAATGAAAATATATGCCACTTAACGTTATAGAAGGCTTTAGCCTAATTTATTGCTTTAAATGTTATAAATAGCCACAAACAAACGTGAATAAATATTGATTAATATGGAAGGACTTTTTGCATTATTTTAATACGTAATGTGTTTATCTAAGTGGTTTGCAGACATATCTTCATAATAATAATTACTAAACAAATCAATTATTAGAGGGTTCTGCAGATATATCAATTAATAAATGTAATCAGCCTCATCATTAGCTAAAAAGAAAAAAGAAGGTAACTTATTTATGAAAAAAACATTATGCAGTTTTATCTAGGATTTTGTTATGAGGATACAATCTTTTTTTTTTCTTCACAAATTTATTTACTTTTTATTTATGTAAGATGTTTGACCATTTAACAACATTTTATATTAAGATTATTGCTAAATGACTAATGTAAGTGGCTGACGATATATATATAAAAGGAAATACATTTTTTGAAAGAACAAATTATACTAACCCTAATTGAAAATATAGAGTAATATTATTTTTAAACACTTTTTTTATGTATGTGGCTACTTATACATGTCAATTAGATTTATTTTTATATTAATTGAACGTGAATCAATTGTAAGAGTGTATTTGGCATAAGAAATACTTCCTTTGTCTAGAAATATTGTTTGTTCAGTATTATTTGTAATACTTGAAATTTGACATTTATAATAAGTAGACTAATCTTATTCAATACATATAATTCAATTAAAAATAATAAATCATATTAAATTAAAAATTCTTTATACTTGAATTAAAAATAATACTCCCTCCGTCCCCCAAAGATCTTCCCATTTTGACCCGGCACAGGTTTTAATAAGATGTGTTGACTTTGGTTGTTAAAGTGTAAAGTGATAGTAAAGTGATGTTAGTGGAGAATGGGTCCCACAAAAAGTAGTAGGATGTGTAAGATATTGTGAGTGGATAATGGGACCCACATTAAATAAGATGGGTAAAATAGAAAGTTTCCAAAAATAGAAATAAAGTGAGAAGAAAGATGGGGAACGGTCCAAAATAGAAGAGTGAGAAGATCTTTGGGGAAGAGGGAGTAATAAATATATCCAAGCTTAACTTACTATGCATTACCATACATAATCAAATCGTTGTATTAAAATACGAGTCTAGTCAAATGCTACATATTATAATAATATGATTGATCATCTTTTTTAATAAGAGTAGTCTTATTATTATTATTCATTATTTTTTAATTAGCATAAAACAATCCTTTAATATATAATAGGGAATTCACTCAATTATAATATAATGTATTTTCTCTGTCCATGAAAGTGTTAAAACACTTTTTAATGTAATGTTTTGACTTTGTTTAATTTTATGTAAAAAATATAATTAGTATAGTTTGAATCTCACATAATTTATAATTTTAAATTAGATGAGTAAAGGGTGACACGAGACTATATTTTGTTGTGTTAATTGTTAAAACTATCCGATTATCAAAATCACAATAAAGAAAATATCCACTTCCTAAGGGTACATAAACAAAATACCCACTTTTGACTTTCATCCCTTCCATTACTCGATTTTGTGCAGTCAAATTGGCTAACTTAAATCTCCCCTATCTAATTAGAAAGATTTTTCAGAATATTTTCGGATAATAATCTCTTAATTCATATTTTATTCGATAGAATGTAAATACCGTCCAATTAGAAGTATATACCGTCCACTTAAATACGAGCGACAACATACTTTAAGATTTAATCATTATTTCTGAATCTGCCAGAATCAATACCGCCCGGAACGGAGAAAATACGGCCCGTGACCCCACATGGGCGGTATTTGCGCTCGTTAATATTTAACGGGCGGTATTGATACTATGTTGTTGATATATGTTTTCTACACTCAAATATATGTACAGTTGTTTTGGGGTAGAGAGGAGAGAGAGAGTGTGTAATTAATTGAATAGGTGGGTAGGTCAAACATAAAATGAGTAATTTGTTAATATTTATTTAACTTTGAATATTTTATTGATGTAGTAATTAAAAAGTGGGTATTTGTAATTTTCTCCAAATTTTGTTTTGTGTTGAAAAGAAAGTCGTCCAAAATAATTAATCCACTGCATAAAATTAATAAATTAAAATAAAGAATTTTGGGATTTAGGGAGAGTGCGATTTGGATTTTGGGAAGTGTAATCTTACGCAATTTATCCACTGCATATATTAATATTTATAAATTAAAATAAAGAATTTGGCCTACTTTCCTTCGTTCCTTCACAGATAAAATTGCCCATACATACACGGAATGATGGAAAGCTCAAAGCAGGAGCCTTCGTATTCTACTTTGAACCTTTTGTCACCCAAAAAAACCACCATCCATCCTTCACTAAGTTGAACCTGATTAACGTTGGTTCTTTCTTCACTTAAGGATCTTCCCGTTTTTATCCGAGCTTGGTTGATTGTATTTCCATGGCGTCCAAGAAATCTTTTCAATGTTTGGTAGGAGTAGCATGGAGGGCAAGGCAGGTGAGGAGATTGGCCACACTTGCAGAAACCAGCGCTTCTTCCCAGTCTTCTCAACATCTCATCGACCTGGAATATCAGTGCAGTGCTCACAAGTTAATATCCCTCTCTCACTCTCTCTCGTGTACGTGTGTGTAGATGTCGTATGTGTATGCGTATGTATCTGGGAATCTAGTTTCTCTCTCGTGCTTTTCATTGAATGTGTTGATTAGATTTTGTTTTTAGTATCATCAATTTTGTGAAGATTCTTGTGTGTTGAATTGCTGCTATTCGTTGGTGTACGGAGAACTGTAAAACCGTGAAATAGTAGCATTCCCGGTTGCCCTTTTCTCAACATAAATATGCAATTCTAGAATATCAGATTTCAATAGGTCTCAATTTGAGGAGAAGTTTGTATTGCATGGGGTGGTGGGGAGATTTTGATGGAGATGAATCCCGTTCTGTCATGATAATTGTCATGCTTTTTATTTAGATTTAAAGTCTGTTCGCGTTGGTAACATATAAATGCCCAGTTATGTACCGGAATCACTGTCCTTGTGTTTGAAACATATCCGAGGACATCTCAGGAAGTTTGATATTCAAGTAACTTTACCATTTCTTTCTTTATTTTTTACATTTCATTTAAAAATCACTAACCCCTACGAAGTATAAAAGCAACAACAAGACAATTAAATACTAGTATTTTCAAAAATTTGTGGATTTCAATGGAAATTGGAATCCATATGGGGGTATCAGGCCATACAGGGCTCTGTTTTTTCTTTTGGTACTAAAATATGTGATCGGTTTCTCCTACTGTAAGAATCATTTCCCCTCATGGACTCTCATACTCCCTGCATCTGTCTTTGCCTGAGTAATCCACAATATGAAATACTAAGTTGGATTTAGATCTCACATTAGTTGAAATTACTGAGGGGTTCTCTTTGAGAATATTACTTGATCACAGCTAGAAAAGTAGCAATATTTGCTTTGCTATTAAACTGTGTGAGGGCAAACTGAATTGCTTTGCACTTGGTATTTTCAAAATTTGTTTTATTGTCTTAAACTATCTATGTTTGCCCATGGTTGTGTTTTGTTTCAGTTACCATCCTGTTCCAGTTGTTTTCTCTCAAGCCAAAGGATCATCTATCCAAGACCCAGAAGGCAACAGATATATAGACTTTCTATCAGCTTATTCTGCAGTTAATCAGGTATATAAGGAACGAAAAATACTATGTTCAGTTCATTGTTCTTGTTATGTCTGTCTTGCAATGAAACCACATTTATTTTCCTGATTTATCCTCGACTCTTGTTTTGATTGAAAAATCTTGAATTTCTGCCCAAATATGTTTCTTGTTATCTTACTTGGCCCTCCCAGCCTCCACCTCCGGCCGTGCCACCACGGGCACCTTCTCTGTTTCCTTTGTTCGTTCATTGTCTAGAGCACATAAATGGGCGGGATGGTTTTAATCCAATCTGCTGTGGATTGATCATTTAGACCAAATGTTATTGGTCAAACAATTGAAACTTCAAAACTAAGATGTGTTTTTTTTTCAGGGACACAGCCATCCTAAGATCATGAAGGCATTGGTAGAACAGGCTGGAAAGCTTACTCTCAGTTCCAGAGCCTTCTACAATGACCAATTTCCTGTATTTGCAGAGCGGCTGACCAGCATGTTTGGTTATGACATGGTGCTGCCAATGAATACTGGTGCAGAAGGTGTAGAAACGGCATTGAAGTTAGCACGGAAGTGGGGCTATCAAAAGAAAGGGATTCCGAGAGACGAGGTATAGAACTTTTAGTTGTTTTACTAATATGCTCGTGCTTAAGAATACTTTTGTCATGGCAGGCCATTATTGTTTCATGCTGTGGCTGCTTTCACGGTCGCACATTAGCTGTTATCTCCATGAGCTGTGACAATGAAGCAACCCGTGGTTTTTGGCCCTTGTTACCAGGCCACCTCAAAGTTGATTTTGGTGATTCTGCAGCGCTTGAAAAAATATTTAAAGGTTGACATATATTTTAGCATATATTATTTGAAGTATAAAAACTTCAATTTCTAGTGATGTAAACTTAATCTTTTTTCATCTTATGGTGACAGAAAAAGGGGATCGAATTGCTGGTTTTCTGTTTGAACCAATTCAGGGAGAAGCGGGTGTATGTATCTTTTAGGATTGAAAAAAATTGGTGTATTTATGCATGATATATAGGCCAATTTCTCAAAATTGTAGCAAAGTCTGAGCATTGGTGGCAATTAGCCTTGTTGACCTGGTTCTTTTAACATTTGTGTTTTCTTTTAGGTTATTATTCCTCCTGATGGTTATCTACAAGCTGTTAGAGACCTTTGCTCAAAGTATAACATTTTGATGATTGCTGATGAAATACAAAGTGGCTTAGCACGTTCTGGGAGAATTTTGGCGTGTGATTGGGAAAATGTTCGCCCTGATGTCGTAGTAAGTAACTCTTTTATTGTGCTTAAAATCTTTGCAGGAACTCATTGCAAACGCCATTCGGCTTTGTTCGAATTATCTTGATTCCGCAGACATGTCTGTACATCCCAAATTATCCTCCATTTATTTTCTTGCGTATACATATATATTAAGATACTTGTCTCTAAGAATTAATGATCACGACCTTTTCAATGGCCCAAATATGCAACATATCATTTTCTATTCAACTGAGGATAAATGCATCCAACTTTGTTGTAACCAAATTCTGTGTATAGTACCATAGATTCTCACTAGGTTTATTTCTTTCTTTTCTCAACCAAACAAAGTGTTCTGTTTATGCTCACAATTGTTTTAAATTTTAATCAAGCACCTTTTCTTAATATTTGAGATAATTAAACTGTTTCCTCTGAACTGTTCGTATAATTTGAAAAGTCATGTATGAATATTAAAGCATTTGCCACAACTGAGATTGAATTTTGTTGAATCAAAGTTACAGTATTCATCAATTTGTTTGTACAAGATTTTATGTTTCAATGACTCCACTGGTTTTTGTCTTGTTAAGATATTAGGAAAGGCATTGGGTGGTGGAATGTTGCCTGTGAGTGCAGTTCTTGCAGATAAAGAAGTTATGCTCTGTATACAGCCTGGAGAGCACGGAAGGTTAGTAGTTTGAAGCTATTCCACGTCCACTTTTATTCTTCTTTAAGATTACTCTCGTCTCATGAGAACTATGAAAACATGGTGAATATTCCTTCTCTAAAGTCTAAAGGATGAAGAATATATGGTTTTGCAACTGGGTATATGATTTGGTGGAAAAGGTAGTTGGAATTGGGGTGTCTTTGGGATATATGGTGGTGAAATATCACAGTTTTGAGGAATTACTACACGTGTGTTTGCTTGCCTTCAAAAGCTTTCCTCTTGAATTTAGAGATCTCAAGCATAAACACAAAACATGTAGAGGCTTACCATTATTTTCTGTACTTATAGTGTCTTTAGCAAGAAATAATCTTACCTTCGACCATCAAATGTGCTTATCTTTTCTTGATAAGTTTACCATCCATGTTATCCTCTCTGTTCATCACATCCCTTCAAGATTATATGCATATTTCATTATTAACATGCTATTGAGGTACTTTGCAGCACCTTTGGTGGGAATCCTTTGGCTAGTGCAGTTGCTGTTGCATCGCTAGATGTGATAAGAGACGAGAAACTAGCCGAGAGGTATCAATTGCAAATTAAGTCTTTGAAATTCTTGAATCTTTGTACATGCTCCTTACTATTCTAGTTGGTGCTTCTTTCCATGCTTGTGTATTTTCCTTTTTCTTATGCCCGTTGGATTTTTTATTCAAGGCTTGTTCTGAGAGTGCGAATTTATTTATAGATCTGCAGAACTGGGAATGGAGCTGAGGGATCAACTTTTGAAAATCCAGCAACAATTTCCTAACCTTATAAAAGAAGTACGAGGTAGAGGTTTGTTCACTGCTGTGGAGCTTGACAGCAAAGCCTTGTTCCCTGTAACTGCCTATGACATATGCCTAAAGCTAAAAGAGAGAGGAATTCTTGCAAAGCCTACTCATGATTCTATCATCCGGTTAACTCCTCCTCTCTCGATAAGGTTCGAATCGACTGCTATGTCAGATGTCCACTGATTTATTTACCTCCTCTTTAATTATGCTTTTGAATTTTCTTCATCCATTTTCCTCCCAGCTGAAATGGTTTCTCCAAGATGTGAATACTCCTTATAATATCTAATTCTTCGTCTTTTCAGTCGGGATGAGCTCAAAGAAGGCTCAAAAGCCTTAAAAAATGTTCTAGAACTTGATCTTCCCAAGATCAAGAAAGAGAAGCCAGATACTACTCCTCACACGCATTCTAATGTGTGTGACCGATGCGGGCGCGACTTGTATGGCTCGTCATAATGCAATCAAGATCTTCCCAAGATATAAGAGAAAAACCGGGCGCGTTCCCTCTCATACAACTTCTAAAAGCATGTGATTGACGTCGATGCAACACGTACAGCTCTTCAAAACACCCTTCAATTATGTAAACTCTTTACTAGTTACTACTTTATATGACTTCTTTACTAAGAGATTCTCTTATTTCCCTTTGTTTATCCGTTGCTACGTGAGTGTGTGTCGAGTCTGGATACGAATCTTGAGATTAAGTCGCTTAACTAGATATTTAGCCTCCACGAGAAACCCACACGTTATCCTTATGCATCAAAGACTGAAGCATACGTAGACAGCCAATTATTCACACCCCTTTCATCACCGTCATCAAACTTGTAGCTATGCAAATCATACACTAGTGAGGTTCTCCTATAATGAATGCATGGTTGCATCTACACCTCTGCTTTTCTTGAACCTACCTGGTAGATATCTCCTTGGACTCTTGTCCTTTATAGTTATGAATAATGTATAATGTAAAAAAGTTGTCATAACTTTAGGTTATGGTTGGTATGTGTACACGCACATCACTTGGTATATATTTAAAAAATATATATAGGAGACACAATAATGGAGGAACTTTGGTAGCTCTTGGAACTATGTTACGAGTGTTGCTTCTGCCCCTTTCACAATAAGAAAGGCCTATTGTTGCTTTAGCCTCTTTTACCTCTCCATAAAATTTTATGACCATGAAAATGCTTCTTCTTTTTTAACTAGTGTACTAGGAATCTGGGATAGGATAGCCATACCAAATAAGTTGATCAAAGTTAATTATTCTGTGGGTTTGCAAATTACAAACCAATAAATGTTTAAATAGAAACTTGACCAAGAAGATGTTTGAGCATTTTATTTTATTTTTTTTAATCTCTTTTTCGTTTTCTTATTTGGTTGGAATTTAATTGGAAAAAAACAACTCCTATTAAGTGGATGGGCTTTCAATGTTCCAGTTGGGGGAAAATAACAGCTGATCTGTAATAAGTTTATTTCTCTCTCTTTTCATTTTCTTAATTAATTGAATATTTGAATCAGAAGTTATTTAGCAACTATTGGATTATAATTTAAAAACTTGGATTGTCCTTAGCCAAAACTAATAATTTAGAAATAGGAAATATTTTTTTATATAAATAAAATATGAGGCATAATTAAAAGAGTGGATAATGATTAGAATGCTGACTTGATACTGATATCTTACAAGCCAGTTTTAACCCTTGTTTATCTTTTCTTTTTTGTCTTTTTTATGTGAAAGAATACAAAATACATCTTCTTGTGTCGTCTCTCCCTCTTTGAACCTAAATACAATAACCATTTTCATCATTGACCTATTTATGAATAATTTTTATAAAAAAATCCCTAAAATTTACCATTTTGTTAAAATAAAATAAAAAAAATTAATGATGAATGAATGGGACATGGTGTTGATGTGTCGTTATCATTTATGGGTAGCCATGTTTGATGAGTTTGTGAGTTTATATGTATAGCATGGGCATCTATTTATTTTTATTTAACCCTAATTCTTGTATTGGACTCCAATTCCTACCATCTCATCATTTCACTCTTTCATTTGTCTTTTTTTATTAATTTGATTGTGACTCTATATATTATACATTGGATCTATCGTTTTTTGTTTTTTATTGGATGCTATATTTGCTATTTATCTGTCTCTAGTAATCTATCATTAATGTTGTAAGTTGTAACACTAACTTTTACTACAATAAGAAGTTTTTGAATTGGACTAATTAGAGGCGGACTTAGCAAAAAATGTGGCAGGAGCCCCACTGATTTTAAAATTAGCTACTATGTATTGAATACATTATTACTAATTACTAGCTAAGAGACAAATTGCATTCGTTAAATGAGAAATATCAATTAAATCTACGATCAAGTTCAATAAAATGCTGATTTTTTTATGATATGATCTATAGAGTAATTTGACTTATAGCTTAATTTTATCTCTGCAAAAGATGACAAAAATGCAATATATGGCATATGGGGTATCATATCATCTTTGTCAAGTGCAACGTATTTTACACATTATTTCCTAAATTGCATTATTTTATTTTATTTTATTTTGAGAGTTGTATATATATGTTGTTGGTAATATGGAGATCCCTAGCTCGAGCAAGTTGCTTTATAGTTTCGAGATTAAAAAAAAAAAAAAAAGATGTACTTTAAGTATAATATCCAAAAGAAACCAATTAATTTAAATCCCTCCACTTATGAAATTGAGGAATAAAAAAAATTATGAAATTGATCGAGGGGAAGGTGGGGCTTTAATGTCTCCTTTTAAATGTTATGAATTCCTAAAGTCTTTTTCAAGATTTATAACAAAGGAATCCATCACTATTAAGAAAAATAATAAAGAAATCATAGTACATGGACCATAATTAATATGATTATTCCCGACATAAAAGAGAGCAGAAATTATTTCTTTCGAATTAAAGCGGACGACATTTTCAATTATTTTCTCTAAAATTTTGGCAGACCAGACAAATTAGATGATAATTCTAAATCTTGTTTATCATTATTGTTTAATTATTATGATTAAATGTACATCTACTATTGAGTGGTGTGTAAATTTAATTAAGATTAATTATAATAATGACCAACCAACCTACGAATCAATAACTCCCTCCTACATATTAAGAAAATTAATTTATACCATACTTAACCTTAACTAATGATAGCATTAATGAGTAGAGACTAGAGAGGCATGCTAATAAAGATAGTAATAGAGAATTTATATTGCCTATTTATAATAAAAGAATAATAATTCAGGATACATTTGATAGTTTAATATAGATAGGGATGACAAAATAACTCGTAGGTACCCGAATCCTAATGGGATTGTTTAGTGTGTTTTTGTTACGTTTTTGCTCGTTGTGTTGTCGTATCTAGGTCTTAGTTTTGATGTTTTCGTATTGATTTTAGTTCGATTTTACGCCGTTTTAGTGTTTTCATGTTTTGGATTGAGGATGAGGAAATGAGAGAAAAATAAAGCTTGAAGTCGTGTCTCATATGCCACATATGCAAAGCCGAGCGGAGCGGGAAGAACCGAGGAATGCACGAGAAGAGAGACCAAGACGAGGAGGCAAAGTAAGGAGCCAATGCCCGCTGGGGTGCAGCGCCATAAATCTTCAGAGGGCAGGGCCCAACGGCCGCTGGCCCCGCAGGAAATGTGCGCCAGAGGCTCAAAGCCAGCGACCGCTGGCTGGCAGTTCCAGACTTTGTTTTAACTCGTGTTTGGCGTCATTTATAGGAGAGATTAGATTGTACTCGAATAGTTTTACTCCCAAAATACCTTTTTACTGCTTTCTTAGTTTAGGATGTTGTGAATTCCGATGGATTGAAGTGGAATCCAACTTTGGATCCTTACGTTTCAATTAGTAAGCTTCCTTTCTATGGTTTCCTTTGGTGATTCTACCTTGTATATGATGCTTGGTTAGATCCTTACTAGGATTGGGTGTTTATGTTCTTATTTGATGTTTGTTTGATCTATGCTCTTGATTAACTTGTTTTGTATGGGGATTAATGTTTGATCACCATTGAATTCATATGTATATGTTAAGTAGATTGATCATTTGCTTGACATGAGACCTAGGGTTAATCAACATTATTCTTAACCGGAAACGTAAGAATAATAGTTTATATGAGATTAAGTAATTACTAGAGGTGTGAATTGTATACGAAAGTGAATATCACAGCTTAGTGTATTAATACGAAAAAAATTTACTAAGCAACTTCTTGTATTTCTAATCGAGTATGAATGCATGATCAATTAGACATTGAATAGGAATTGAGAATCTGATCTTAAAGCTTCAACCCGTTGGTATTCGTCTTAGCTGTTTTTTATCTTTATTTATTGTTGTTAAATCTTATCATCATAGTATGTTTAGGATTTCATCTTTTACATTATAGTACTTGCACTTGATAGCCCTGCATAGTCTTCCTTTGAGATACGACATTCGGGTCGGCTAACACGTATTACAACTTCAATTTAATTAATTTAAGATACGTTTTTGGCTGAACAGGGATGGGTACGAGGGAAGAAAATCGGGGACGGATGCGGGTATGAGTTTATATATTTGTACCCGAATCGGTTTTTATAAGAATATATAATATAAATTTTTATATAAAAATTTTTAAATTTTTATATATAAATTTTTAAATTTTTATATATAAATTTTTAAATTTTTATAAGAATAAAATAATGTATATTGAAAGGTTTTCAATTTTTGAAATTTTTTATATATAATTATTTTATTACTCTAGCTAGTAATTATTTTTTTCTTAAAAAATATTTTTTTATCTATTATTTTTCTTTAAAAAATATTTTATCTAAAAAATATTAGTTAACGGGTACCCGATGGGTACCCTTTTCTTCCCCAAACAATTCCCGCCCCATACCCGCTCCGATTTAAACGGGTACGGAGGCGAATATGGAGGTTTGTTTTTGAAACGAATATAGGAACGGAAAAACAACACACACCCCGAACCTGTCTCGTTGCCATCCCTAAATATAAAATGACACTTATTTTGCAAATAATATACAAACTCAAAAGGACAACTAATATATGAATAGGAGGGAGTATATTATATATTCTGGAATTTTATTAAGTCATAAAAGCTTTTTTATGCTGCGTGATCTAGTGTAGTTCAAATTAAAACTTAATAGTAATGTTTAAATACGACTATTGACTATTCACCATTAAATTTTAAAATAAATGAACTTTCCAAATTAAGTTTGATCATCCAGTGTTAAAATGTAATGGCAAATTAATTAAATCTTTAATGCAATGTTGATTCTATTTTTCTTTTTTAGTACGGAGTATATCTATACTTGAGAATTGTGAAGATTTTGTATCTTTAATTTCTGAATTATTAATAAAGTGATGCTAAACGGCCACATTATGGTCACCCATATAAAAAGAAATGAATATTTTTTAAGTGTTACATATTACTAAAAATTAACTTATTTCAAAATTTATATTATATAATACTCAATAATTGTTATTTTAATTTAGTTGTTATATTAAAATTATATTTTTTTAATTTGTAAAGTTAAATATAATCTAGAAATATATTAGATTAAAAATATATTTATAATATATTAATTTAAATAAAATTTAAAAATTATTAATTATTATAATAATTAATCTATACTAATGTTGAAAAAATCAGTTCATTTTTATTTTGATCCAAAAAAATTGAATGAATCGAATTTTTTTTCCATTGAATCGATATGTGACTACCCACAATATGGCAACATTGATTTATTCTTATTAAAATCTACTCAAAGCAATATATATATATATATATTATATATATATATATTATATATATAGTATAAAAAGGATTTATATATGAGAAATGATTTCAACTATTTATTTTAATAAATCAATGATATTTGTAAATTTAGAACTTTTGTTTAAAAATTAACTTTAATTTTTCTAAAATAATTGAAAATATTTATATTAAATTTAATTAATCTCAATCATTAAATCTATACGGACAAAGAACCTAAATTCATTTTTATTTTGCATATTAATTTCTTTCTCATATAAATTTAAACTTTTATATATATATATATATATATATATATATATATGGCATGAACATGGAGGGAGTTAGTAACGTGTGCAGGGTTCTCGGTTTTTCTTATATTGCATGCACATATATATATTATATATATATAAGGAAATATGATCGTAGATCTAAGATTTTTCTTCACTATTGCACATGATAATAAGTACTCATACCTACCTAGTTAGCCTCTATATTTAATCCCACATTACACTTCAATTTATTTTCAAGAAAGAAAAAGTTAGTTCTTTCACCAATTCATTAAAAAAAGTTTTTGGATATATAATATGTTACGAAATATAGTTGGTATAAATAAATACTATAATAGTGTATAATTGTAGGTGGCATGCATGCATTAATTATATATATGTTGTATTATTGTAGATATACAATAAACGAATATATAGGTGCAGCATCAATCATGTGGTTTGATTCAGAATTATTGATTTTGGAAAGCGGTTGGTTCCTTCCTATATTTATTGCATGCCTACACTTACTATAAATTTGATGCATGCGTGCGTTGTATTAATTAATAATTAGTGATTTTTTTTGGTTTATTAGAAGTAACTTGATAGATCAAGAAGCCTAATTTATACTATTCATTAAATTAAGTCATGTGGATCTGTCACAACTTGTAATGCATCATCAACATATTAATAATGAACTTTACTACAATTGTGGGTGTTAATTAAGTAGTGATCTGTCCTTAATTAATTAAAATACCAACTTTCTTAATTATTTGAAAATATTATATATTATATTGTTGGATTAGGTATTATCCACATGAAAAGAAAATAAGTTAATTAAGAATGGTAATTTTTTGCTCCTAAAATGTTTGGGTAGACGGAGTTAAAATTCAATTTTAATTTTTTTTTGTAATAATAAAAAAAGAAAAAAAAAGTTTAAAGTTGTAAATTTGAAGACTTGAAAGTAATAGAAATTAACATTGTGAAAATTTGAAGACTGGAATTACTAGAGAGAAAATGTCGAATTTGAGAAACGTCGTTAGTAGCTTTTCAACTTTATAAATATCATATAATAATGTACTCGTATTATATATTTAAATTATTATTAAAATGTATTATTTATTTTTATAAATTTTAATCAACACAATATTTAATATTTTTAACGTTATAAATATTTTATTAACTAAATCATAGACAGACAAAGGTATTTTAACAGTTGACAGAAAAGAGGAAGCAAGGCTCCACCACCACCTCGTCCGCCTTCTCCTTCTTCACTCCCTTCTTCTGCTTCTTCCCCAAATAATTTCCACATCTCATTGAACTCCCGCCCTAATTAACTCCCTCTCTCTCTCTCTCTCTCTCTCTCTCTCTCTCTCTTCCGAGTCTCTTGTATTTCCGGCCAACTTCTTTGGCTGCGGAGGACCTCAAAATTCTTGCAGAATATATGGCTTCATTCGGGGCGGATCTGTGCAGAAAAATCTACCCTGAGCCGGTCGACGAGTTCGACCGCTTGCCAGACTCTCTCATCCTCTTGATTTTTAACAAAATCGGAGACGTCAAGGCCTTGGGCCGATGCTGCGTCGTTTCCAGGCGCTTCCACTCGCTCGTTCCCCAAGTCGACAACGTTGTTGTCCGCGTCGACTGCGTAATCTCCGACGACGACCCTTCCTCCAACTCCTCTTCGTCGGCGGCCGCTTCCGCCGCCGGCGATAAGTCTCGCCACCCTATCTCCTCCCTCTTCCGTATCTTCTTCTCCGGACTCTTCAAACCCTTGCAGTCCCTTTCGCATTTCATAATCCCCTCGGCGCGCCGCCTTCCTCTCTCGGAGGATTTCGACTGCGAAGCGGAGCAGAGCACCATCACCCACCATTCGCCGACGCAGGTGCTGAAGAATTTCAACGAAATCAAGCTGCTCAGGATTGAGCTCCCCACCGGGGAGCTCGGGATTGATGACGGCGTTTTGCTCAAATGGAAGGCGGAATTCGGTTCCACGCTTGATAGCTGCGTCATTCTCGGAGCTTCGAGCGTTGTGCAGAGCTCCAATAGCAGTTACAATTGTTTGGGTGCTTGCAACAGTGGTGATAACGGAGTGGAGAACGATAATGGTAGCATACCGGAATCATTCTACACGAATGGAGGCCTGAAGCTGCGGGTGGTGTGGACTATCAGCTCGCTGATCGCAGCCTCGGCCAGGCATTACCTTCTGCAGCCGATAATAGCGGAGCACAAGACTCTGGAGAGCTTGGTTTTGACTGATGCTGATGGGCAGGGGGTGTTGTCTATGAATAAGGAACAGTTGGAGGAGCTGAGAGTGAAGCCTCTGTCAGCTTCTTCGGCGTCGAAGAGGACTCTTGTTCCAGCTCTGAACATGCGGTTGTGGTATGCTCCTCATCTTGAGCTGCCGAATGGAGTGGTGTTGAAAGGAGCGACTCTAGTTGCGATCAGACCAAGTGAGCAGCCGAAGAAGGAGGTGGCTGGTGCTGAGAGAAATTGGGTTGCATCTTCATTTGAGGAGCCATTTGGAGCTGCTGCTAGGATGTTGATTAAGAGGAAGACCTACTGCCTGGAAATGAACTCTTTCTGAAGGAAGGAGATTGTCAAAAGATGAAGAGACGGATGCTCGAGGTATTTTCGTTTTGCTCTGAATGATTGAATAAATTTTGAGATCTGTGGTTGAATCCTAGCTAGTATATCGTGTTCTTCATTCTGTTGCTTTTTTCCTTAATTCTCTTGTTCGTTGTCTCTTAATGATTCTGTGATAGTCAATCGCTCTGTCCAGGTTCTGAAAATCATGACTGCCATGTTCATAGTTAATAAGTGCTCGTACCAATTGCATTTGATTTTGCCTTAAATTGCATGTCGTCTGGTGCCCAGTTACATAAGAGAGATGCTTGAAGCCATTAAAGCTATCTTCAGTCCCTTTGCACCTGCCCTATTTTGAATAGTATTATCAGTTAAATTCCAATGACATCCTGATTTAAGTCACAATGGAAATACTTGATTGATTCTTCATCTTATCTAGTAGCAGTGGGAGTTGAGAGGCACCGTACATCTTCATTGCTAGAAAGCTGGATTGAAATATCATTGTGTGCCACATTATGATTGTGATTATGCAAAACCAATATGAAGCTAAATGGCTTAGAGCATAGTTTGCATAAGGGTATTTTCATGTTTTACTAACCTTGCTATTTTTAATATCTAAGCTGGCTGATCTGATCCCAACCTCTCCCTCTTTTCCCTGGTTGATGACGTTTCGATATTTTCATGTTTTTCAAGCTCTTCTTCATTTGATTCTTAATCTTATTCCCCTAATCTATTATTGATTCGGACTTCTTTAGTCGATGTCCATCTTTCAGGTAAAGTGCGGATATTGAAGGCCTCAGACACAGAGTACAAATTTATTCATGAGCAGAGCAAGCTGCAAGTAAGTCAGCCGGTGAAGTTTATACTGCTTCCAGTTATGACACCACAAGAAGTTGGTTGAGGTTGATGAAGCCTTATACTGTCTACAATTGATAAGAGGCAACTGCTTTCATTTAGAACGCAAGAGCACATTCTATGCAACTGGATTATGTTGTAATGAATTGCGAGCCTTTAGATTTTTGATCATCTGTCTGTGTTACTTATGTATCTGTGAATATTGTAGGTTCACTGCAAAAACTGTCATCAACTTTCAGCTGCATATTATATTAGCTGATTTCCCACCAATAAATGCCAACATCTTAATCCGTATTTGCTGTTGATTGCTCTCTTTGTTTCTGCTACGTAGCAAAATCACGAATTCATCTTTTGGCAGTCTTATTCTTCGTCTATATTTTTCTTAAAAATCAAGAATTTTATTTGGTCATTAGAGTTCCAGAGCTGTAAGGGCAATGAATCTTTAGCATGGATCGATCATAACTGGAAAAAGTGCCCATGGACATAGGGGAAACTGTTGCTGTGGCTGTTTTGATGTTTGAATTAAGGTGGCGACGATGGTGCAAGGATGAATTCATTCGTTCATTCATAGAGTTGGCAAAAAACTGAATTAAATGAAGAGACCCCACCCTGAATTTTTCTCATAAAAAAAGTACCCTCTAGTAGGTGAGTTGTTGCATGCAATAATGATCATTCTTGGGGTTTTCCATCAATGCATGTTTGGTTTCATTAGGGATCTATTTTCAGTACAAATTTGATGACTGAAACAACTCAGCAATTATTTTTTAGCAGCATACCTAAACTGTCGGTTGCAGATTGTTAGCAGTGCACTAGTTTATTCACATTCTACTGTAAACAACTCACTACAAGCGACCCTTCTCAACAATCACTTAAACTAGCAAGTTAGGAACAATAATATCATATACACTCCATTAATAGGCAAAGCTGTATCCAGCCCAGCTACTGGTCATTTCCGTTTATCTCTTTATTTCCTTCAAAATAATTTTGTGCATAATTATCTGGCAATCAATCCCCTAAACAACAGCTTCACAAGAACGGCAGTCACAAATATACATTATTATTGTGTTCTGAATTGCCGATTCAAGCAACTTAACTATATGGTAGTAATTGTCTGTCAATTGAAGAGCCACGAAGATTAATTAAATAAGAAAGAAAATAAAATAGCGATAAGCAGCGCAGGAAATTTTTGAATAAACAAACAAAGAGGAGAGGCAGTGCCGGCACAACATTATGTAATAAACCAGCAAGAAAAAACAGAGTGCTAAAATAGAATGGTGTTGGATGAAACAATAAGAAATCCAGAGGCACAATAATAATAACACATGGCACCGCCGCCGCCGCCGCAGCCGCCGCCGCAGCCGCCGCTGCTGCTGCTACGGCTGCATGTTTCAGCAACTTCTCTGCTTAGGCGTTGCGCCACTTTTGTTTCGTCCTCAGTTTTACACCTGTCCATCAAATACCCCATTTAAACGCATTTAGAGCTCAAAGTTCAAATCTACAGATTTAGAAATATTAATGAAAGTGGAGCGGCGTATCCTAAAGATTAGAGTCAGCTATATAGAGTCATATAGAAACAACACGAGTCTTGATATTACAAAAAACTGAAAGCAAGCTGCAAATATGAATACATGATATATCTCCTATAAGTCAAAACATCCTCCATCAGATTTTGTATCTGCATACTTTGCATACTTAGAATAAGAGGGTGTTTAGCTAAGCTTATTTCAAAGAGTTTATTAAGCTCTTGCAACTTATAAGCTATTACAAAAGCTTATAAGTTGGGGTGAAACTACTTAGTTTTTGAAGAACTTATAAGCTCCAAGAGCTTATTTTTACAACTTATATGCTCTCAAAGAGTTTAATTTATCAAACACTTTTAAAGAGAGCTTATAAGCTCTTAAACAACTTATAAGTTGTTTTAAAGAGCTTATAAGCTTAGTCAAACACCCCCTAAGTCTCAGGGCTATAACACATTCTTATTTGGCGACACCTATTACAATTCAAGGAAAAGCCAAGATCCTAAACGATTTAAGCATATAAGCAGAAAATAGTTACGATATGAAAGAGACAACCATTGTGGTTGTGAAGTTTCAATAACTCAAAGATGCATAATTATTTTCAAACTTGCAATAATACTGAATCTTGTATGTAACTAATGTTCAAATTTGTGGTGAAAAAGAAATGGACAAGATCAAATTGTGTATCCATATATAGAGTAAAAAACATTGAATAAGCAATCCGTCTGCCCCGTGTTGGCTGAGAAAATTCCCGGTTTAGAACCTCAAAACACAATGAGTTCGGGTACAATGTTGAAGTACTTGTGACAGTTTTGTAATATGCATTTTGTCATCAACATATATTTCCCTCATAGACTGTTGTATTTTGAACAGTTGGTCCTCAAGATTCATGCTTTTTTATATTAGGCTTCATATATGCTTGCAGAGATATAGTATATAAAGACTCACATATAATGCAGTGCTTTGGCCTAATTGCCACAATAACGATGTATGAACAAGAGCACGCCAGTAGGTAAAGTAGAACTGTTATTTATCAAAGAACAATAATAATTTTTTATATATACATCAGTAAAGGGTAGTATTTCTTTTCTTTTTTTTTCAGAATATTTCTTAAAACATCTATTCCAAAACAATCATTACCTTATTTCTAACTACACATAGATTTTTTATCGCAGAAGAGTTAGCTATCTGGGTTATCTCATCTCAGGATTAGTAGGTGCTGAATGAAACGATCAATTAAGACGGTCTCCATACTTCTAGCCCTAAGCGAATAGCTTATACTGCTCTAAAAATTATGAATAGCGCAAGTGCTATTTCAGCCTCTATGACTAAAGATTAGTGTCAACGTTTCTGTTACGAGTCTTGCCAGAAAATTATTATGCTCGTGAGATAAAGAAAAAGAAAACAAAAATTGCATTCATGCATAAATTTATTCTATTTCAGAAACACAAATCTCCAGCTAAATTTCTTTCAATATGCATATATGGTATACAAGTTTAGATTTTTACCCAAATAATCCACCTTGTATCGTAAAAGCAAGTTATGGAAGAAGAGATAAACACTTTTTGCATGATCTCGGGGAAGAATATCACAAGGACTAGTGTTACATATAAAACTTAACTGTGATGCAAAACATAGGAAATGAGTCGAAAGACTGGAAATGCTCATTTTGTAATTAGGGCCAAACAATTACTACTAATTAAACCCTCTCTTTCAAACATATTCAATTGCGTGTAAAATATATTACATCTCACCAACAACATTATATGATACTCCTGTTGTCCCGCTTAAAAGCGGTCGTCAAAAAAATTAGAAAAAAAATATAAAGTATTGTATTAAGAAAAAGTAAGATTTAATATTTTAAAAATAATTTTGAGAAAATAATCATTTTTAATGAAAAATCTAAAAATAAAACATGAACACTTTTAGTGGAAACGAAAATTAATATTATAATTATAATTATTTTTCCAGACCAAAAAGAAAGTTGCTTAAGGCTTGAGACATTAATTAAAAACCCTAAATCCTTGATTAAATAAAATCACAAACTGGGATTGACAAGTGTTGATGTTTAAGACGAGAGACCAATGGTGGGGCAGCCACAGTTAAGGAGACAGCAAGATTTTAAGAGATTGAATAACCTAAATAACAGAGAAGATACTATAATGCGCAGCTTCCATTGGCGGAGCAACACCTGGCTCCTCCGCCATTATGCATATATATGTGTTAGAAAGAAGGGAACCAAACAAAGAGACAACCAGCCGATCCCTATTCGCACCTATCTATGCCATGCGAGGATTTTAATGAAAAGACAACGCAATGAGGAGATTTTTCATTAAATTATATGCATCCTTTTCCCAAAACCAAGAATTTTTCAAACTACGTATACTGTTTATTCATCGTACCACACTGGAATAACAAATCCAATGTGACCGAGAATACAAAAATGTGAATGCAGAACGGTTGCTGAAATGAAAGAATGTGATTCTTACCAGGTGTTGGATGTTGAATCAGTTCTTGCCTTTTCCTCTTTGGGCGGAGTGCCTGGGGTTGTTGGCATTGACGTCGCCGTAGCAGAGCTGCAAACCGCGGGGGTCGTAGCCGGAGAGGAACTGGTGGTGGGTATCGGCGGTGGTCCCGATGAAGAAACTCGGAGCGGATCCGTCGGAATACCTCTGGAGGTGAGGCATTAGTGTCGACGGCGAGGACGAATTGGACTGAAGGGTCCCCCTATTGAAGCCAGCAAGACCGGGCGAATTGGCGGAAGATGAAATCGTGAAGTTGAGATTGTACTCCACGTTGTGGCCACCACTGCTGCTGCTGTTGTTTGCGGCGGCGGCTGCAGCGGCAGCATTGACGACCGGGACCATATGGTCAGGCACAAAGGAGAAGTGCTGGAGCTCCGGGTGGTGGTGGTCGGCTGCGACGCTGAAGAGAGGCGAAGCCATCGACGCGTAAGGATTCGTGGGCAGGTGCATCTGAGCCGAACGTGTTGTCCCTAGGAGACCGGAGGTGAGGTAGTCCAAGGAAGTGGAGGAGGACCAATGCCTGGGAGCACCAGCGCCGGAGTGAGGGCTGGAGGAATTGTTATTCACATTGTTGAGTCCGCCATTCAAGAGCTCCGTGAAGGAGGTGGTGTGAGAAATAGGGTTAAGAGACGAGGCGCAGGGGTGAGTCGAATCGCTCTCCTTTTCCTTCTCCTTCCCAGCGACTCGCTCCTTGGCTCGCTCCCGTGCCTTGATTCGGCTCTCAGATCTAGAGAGAGAAAGCCCCGAACCTTTGCTGGTTTCGGAAGTGCTGCTGCACGCCGAAGATTTCGTCACCTGCTGCTGCTGTGAGTAATTCGGATCTCCACAGCCGTCCAAATCGACTTCCGCCGATTCGAAGCAGAGCTGATCGCTCCCAACAGTGCTCGACCTCTTCTCATTACTCAGCTGTTTGGGGGTTTCCGGGAACGGCGTGTTTATCGGCGGCAGCTCCGAAATCGAGCTCTCCGCCGCCTTCAGCAGCCACTCCACTGCCTTGCTCGGCTGATCGTACCCCAATCGATCTTGTAGATCGTAGAATTGGATGGCGGTGTTCACAGAAAGCCTCACCCGCCTATCTCGAAGCCCCTTCGATGTGAGGACCTTACTGTGCCTATCCTTCCCGCCGGAAGCTCGCGAAACCCTAACTATTCGCGACGAAGGCCAGCCGTAGAACCTGCCCACGCCGCTGGCGAGATCAACCGCGCCACCGCCACGCACAACGATTGATCTTTTGTTCTCTCCTTCGTCCTCTTCATCGGGGTATTGGTCGTCCATTTTCTGCGTGTGCCCTAATTTTGCGGCGTTGCCATTGCTGATTCTGGGAAACTTACATTGAATCTGATCATCTACCTCCATACTACCGGTTTCATGCCTTTAGAGAATCTCCTTCCAGCTGTTTATTAATTTGCTTGGGTATGATTTAGTGAAGGATAAACAAAGGGAGAGCGAGACAGAAAGAGAAGGTAGAGTAAAATGGAATCTGAGTTTGTTAAGATTAGGGTTTTAAGACGAGGAAAGATAAAAACAGTGGGTGTGCTGTGCAGTTGGGTAGTGGATGTGGGGAAGACTGTACCCTCCTTTGCATTGATGACGATTACACAGACTACTTTGGCTTTTGTAGTGCCATATGCATACAAAATAGATATGTATATACTGAGAGAAAGAAAGAGAGTGTGTGTGCGTGTGTGTGACTCTTATCTGAGAAACGCTGTATCACGTTCCATATAACAGAGAAAGGTCAGTGAAGAGAGTAGGATGAGGATATATGGAGCGAGAGATAGAGAGAGAGGCCTTTGTTGCAGTTACTTCAAAAGCAAAAACCAAAGCCTGCCCAGCTGCTCAGACTCTCTCGCCTCTGCAACAAAAAAATCAAAATCAGAAAGAAAATTTACTACAGTCAAAACTTTAAACAACCACACACACATATATATATATAATCAACCTAATTAAAATAAAGCAGAATATAAACCAAAAATAAAAGTAAATAAAGAATAGAATCTGATGCTGAGAAAAGAGTGGATAGAAAATGAACGCGTCACATAATTATTTTCTTTTATGCAATTTCTCAAAAATAAGTCAAACATGGAGTTGCTCTATCTCCTCTGCTCCATCGTCTCCACCGTTATCACCTCCCTACTGCTCTCCCTCCTCCTCTCCATCCGCCACCTTCTCCGCCGTGTCTCCGCCGTCGATTCCCTATTCAATAGCTGTAACTCCGTTTCCCTCTACCAAGGCACCGTCTGGCACGAGCGCCGGCACCCTGTCCACCACTCATTCCGCTACTCCGTTCGGTATGCCCTCATCGACCTCGACAATGCGCCGCGCCCGCCGCCCAACCACCTCTCCGCCGACGAAGCACGTTCTATTTCACATACCGACGGACCGGTGTAATTTTCCTTTCTCTTTCAGCTTTAATCCAATTTTACTATTTTCGTCCCTTTGAATTCTGCGTTTGTTGATGGTGATCGAAGGACGCTACTGAGTTAAGTCGTATGTTTTCTCTTATCTGATAGGGTAACTTTAGCTCAATTTGTAATTTTTTTTATTTGCGCGTAATGTAGTGGATAAATAATATTGAACAATGTAATATGCAACTGTTCAATTCATATACGTGGTGCATTTCAAACTAAGAACTGATTAAGGAGCCTGTATTATAGCTGCCGATGAGCCAAAATTGGATGGCCTTTCTATCACAAAGTGTGCAATTACATTTACAGTTTCCATAGACTAAATATTTGCATCGAATTGCCAGTTTTCTGTTGACAATACCTCCAAGCGTGGGATATGAACAAAATCCCTTGAGTTTGTACTATTGCTATGATGTTGAAGGCGAGACTCAAACTCTTAGGAAATGCATTGCTGAGGTGAGTTGCCAAATTTCTAATTACAAGTGGATGAACGTGTGTGCTTTTGGTTGCAGAGCTTATGTGCCTTTACTTTCACTCTATATGGAAGAAAGCCTTATTAGTTCTTAAACTTGTTTCAGGTTACTAATACACCTTGGGCTGAAAGAGTGACTTTTTTGTTCAAACCGAACTCAGATGTAGTCGCCAAACCTCTTCATGTTAGCCCATTCATGGTTGGTTATCATCAATTACTTTTGTAACTTTTTAAAGTATATCAGTTGCTTTGAGTTACAATACAACTATATCGTCTTCTGCTTTCACCAGTCATATACTAACCACAGGACATGCTGGGGAACTGGAGCTTAAAAACAAATGAACCTGATAATAATCTGCATTTAGTTATATCAGTACAGCACCCGGAACTTGGTAACTACTTCACTGCATCATTGACAGCCAAAAGAGTTCCATCTTCGAAATCAGATGATCATGCATGGTTCTTCTGGTTGATGCCACATAAAGTTGCATTATGGATATATTGGCATGTAAGTTCTCTTTTCATTACACAATTCATATTTCACATTCAGAAAGTAATATGATGATAGGGGGCCTTCAACAATACGTGTGCTGAGGCAGGATCAGGAAAAGCCTTTACTTTATACTGAATGATGTTTAATAAATAAGCTTGTATTTTCTGCAATGGTACTTCTCATTGCTGTATACTTTATGGTTGATATATTTCTTCAAGATAATTGGATCAGACATGTTTGAAGCTGTTAATTTGGTTTTATAATTAGTTTCCTTGCTCCTTTTTCCTAGGCTTTCAAACTTTGGTGGAAAAATGTCTCGTTTATTCAACATCCAAGATATCACAATCCAACATATAGAGAAGATGCTTTAATGCGCAATGAGAATATTCAACTTTGTCCTGTATTTGGAAACAAGGCACCCAACACTCAAAGAGAAGGAACAACAATTTCCACCAATCGCTGCTTCACTTGGACTGATGCTAAATGGCCCTGGTGTTGAAACTTCCACTTGTAAGTCATGTTTCTTGCATCCACTCAGATCATAGCCTCAGCAAAATATACAATTCATATGAAATCAACTGCATTTTCAATCATTTGCCATGTGATGCAGATTCTGAAGATCCTATTGTTGTGTTGTGATAGTAAATTCCCCCTACAGCTGCTTGCATTCTTATTTATTTCTTCAGTTGCTTGTATTCTTGAAGCTTCCATGACAAGGAAGTTTTACCTCATCTTATCTACAGTTGCACTCTATTTTTTCTTTCTTTGGTTGGACTGCAGTTTCAGTCAATTGCATTAGCTTAATTTTTTCTTCAGGTTAAAATATATTATTCCCCCTGTCCTACTAAATTTGACATATTTTCTTTTTTAGGACGTCTCACTAAGCTTGACACACTCCAAAAATAGCAAAAATTATATATTCAAAAAAGTGTGGACTTTACCACTTTTATAACTTTTACACTATTTTATACAATCTCTTTAATTAACCGTGCCGGAGAAAAATGTGTCAAGCTTAGTGGAACGGAGGGAGTACAAGATTGTGTAGATTTGAAGAGATCCTATCCAATTGCATTGGTTTCTCTCATTTCCTTTATTGGACACTGTTCAGTTGATTCAGTGAGTTCCTTGAAATTTCAGTCAAGACTTCTTTTTAGGGGGATAAAATTTCAATAGAGATCCAGTTGACTGGAGTTTATGCGATTGACTACTGTAGTAAGGAATTACTTTAGTTATTGTTGTTATAGTGAAGATATTTAGTTAATGCTTGCTATGTTAATTTTTTTAATACGCTATAAATATTTCTATAAATAATTATTATTTACCTATATTTGAATTTTAAACATGACTTTTAATTCGTTGCAGTTTGTGAAGCCCTAAAAGATATTCTTAAAAATAGATAATACTCCATTTTTATTGTTAAAACTTTAATTCCAGCATTTTTATATGTTATTTTATTTTCCGCAATTGACCCCTTTTATTAAAATAAAATAAGAAAAGATAAAAACTAGAGGACATAATGTCTCAAAACATGGACCATGATCCATGCGACAATAAAAAATTTTGAAAAATAGGATCGTAAAACTACAAATGGGTCAAAAAGGGGACTGTTCGTAAATGGGTAATTACGTTTTCTTTTGTTACGGTGGATGTTCTACATCTTCAAAATCTCAATCGAATCATGAGAAAAAAAATATAAATAAACTCCTTTTGTTGTACAATTATCAAAACAGTCCGTAATTTCCTTCTGTTTATGAGCAATTTTTACTGCTCTCTTTATCTCCCAACTTTCCTAACTCCAAAGCATTAAAAAATTGCTCATAAACTGATCAATGTTTTCAATTTAACACAAAAAGATGACTAAATTACAGAAGTTAGGGTTTATTTTGTAATAAAATTATTTCTCCCTTCATTCTGTTACATCCTATTCTATTAATAATGATCTGTATTCATTTTTGAAATACTAGCATGTAACTCATTGAAAATTGACGGGAAATTATCTGATATTATATATAATTTATAAATATATAATTCTTTTTTGAAATAATATATTTTTAGCCTACTTTCTATAACATTTTAGCTTTAAAAATTTGAATATGTTATATTAAAATGATTATTTTACCTTATTTTTTCTATTTAAAAGTGATGAATTAACAAATTATTATAAATATTATTTACAATAATTTATGTTATTTATAAAGTATTGATAAAAAATCATATTACCTTATGATTTATTAACATAATTGCAAATTCATGCTACTGAAAAATTGTATAACTACATAATATACGTGTTACATAAAGACTCATCACATATAAAATTTCTTGGTACATAATCACTTTATATCGTAATTAAAAGTAAAACTTTAAAAATTTACACTTTATTTGTTTGATAAAAATTAATTATTTGATAAAATTATGATTTTTGATATTTTAAAATCCAAAAAAATAAGAAAAATCTAAATCTCAGATGGAGTGATTCTAACTAGGCAGGTGCTGAGGTGGCGTATAGTTCTACAAATCGTTTAATGGTATATATATATATATATGAGTGGGTTCAGGTAAAAAGTGACTTTTAGATATAAAATATGAAGTAATCTTGTCCATCTATTGCATTAGATCTAATGGTGTAGATTTAATCCTAAAATTTAGGAAAAATAGTTATTAAGCGTGTTGCATCGCAAATTTGCAATGCAAAAGGGTAATATAGTCAAAATGAATGTAACGGTTTATAGCATTTAATGGTGTAGTTTTGCATTGACATAGACCCAAAAATCTTATTTTATCTGCCAAAAAATCTTCCACATTCACGTTTACCAACAATGTAACAACGTAATTATCAATGCAACAATGTAACTGAAGTAATGCAAAACTGTAGCCTGGTTCAATGCAAATTGTCGTGTTATCAATGCAACAACGTAATTAAAACAAACATATCTACCATGAATTCACTGCCCCTTCCATCACGCTTACCAACAATGCAACAAAGTAATTATCAATGCAACAATGTAACTGAAGTAATGCAAAATTGTAGTCTAGTTCAATGCAAATTGTCGTGTTATCAATGCAACAACGTAATTAAAACAAACTTATCTGTCATGAATTCACCGCCTCTTCCATCAATTCTTTCTCAATGAAAATTATCAACGTAATTATTAATGCAACAATGTAACTGAAGTAATTCATGTACGGGGTAATTGAACCCAAATGATAATATATACTATTCAATTTCGTAATGCAAAACTGTAGTCTGGTTCAATGCAAAATTATTGTGTTATCAATGCAACAACGTAATTAAAACAAAGCAGCGACGCCACCACCAACATCGGCGCAGAGTCGACGACAATCAGTCTTCCTCCTTGTCGCCGAAGTAAAATTGTCGTGGCCATTGATAACCGATTTCTATTAATTCTCTTTTTCTCTCTCTTTAATATAACCATTATTACCTTAATTAGTGGGATTGATTATTTTTTCTATCTAGTTTAATTACATAAATGTCCTTATCATAATATTTTTGAATTATTTTAATGTATTTAAAAATCAATAAATTTGAATATATCATAATCGTTGATTTACTAAAATAAATGGCTGAGATCGCTTCTTATTTTATACTCAAAAGTCACTTTGTATATGAACGGTATCTATATAGGGGTATCCACCAATCATAAATTAAGAATTGAAATAAAATCAACCCATTTTAGGATTTCACGGATAATAATGCAAATTATTAATCCGGTTTATTTTATGATTTCATAGGAATAATATAAATGGTCAATTAATTAGTTTATGGCTCTAGTATTTGGAGCCGATCAATTGTACATAGGGATGACAAAATTATCCGCGGATCCGGTCACTTACGGGTACCAGATCTTAATAGAAGGGGTTTTGGTACAGAATTTTAGGATCGGGGCATGTACAAGTTTTAAAGTTTATACCCGTTTCGGGTTTGGGTTCGGGACGAGTCGGGTGTATAGAAACCCGCCCTGATAATATTACTCGCTTATATTTATTTTATAATCACACTTAAAAGTTCAGCTAAAATAGTAGAAATTTTGTATTAATTATATTGAAAATTATGATCTATATGTGGTGAATTTGTAGAAATTTACGTTTGATGTAATAGTTATTAATATGTTTGTTGTTTAGCCTAAATTGTGTACAATCTAGGTTCTCGCAAATTATTACGAGGTCGATTGCACGTGGCAAGCTAACCCCGATCGGATCTCGATAGAAAGCTTAACAGAACGGTTCTAATCCTAAGTGTTATTAACACGAATGAAGTGAAATCCTAAACACTCTGAACCAGAATAAAACAAGACGAACAAGAATAAGATAAGTAACCAAAAATAAACATACAGGCGGGATTCCAGATTCAGAGGTCTAGAATCAAGAAATTCTATAACTAGTTAAATCATGCTCTTCTCTTCATGCTATTGTTCGTAAATCAATGACTTCCTAAAAGTTAGTCTAACTAATCACTTACGTGTTCTCAATTAGACAGCAATCAAAACTCTCACATTAGATTACCTTAATAGGAGTTCCTCAACTACAAACAATGATCCGAAGCTAATTAATGACTTCCTAAAGTTTCTTAATCCTCTAACTTGCACATTTGAAAACTAAGTTGAAACTCTAACTTACGTACTCGGATTACACAATAGGAAAGTCAATAACAACCACGAATATGATTCCTTCTTTTCCAATTTGGAATCATTGTTTGATTTCACCTAAGTCTATATTGGAATCATCTCTCGATATCAATCAATAACGATAAATCAAAACGGTGATCAGGCGTTTTAATTAAACAAGTACAGGTAAATCAAAGGCATAAATCAAAGAGCTGTAGGAAGCGTGCCTTAAAAAATATATATATATTTGTTGTGGTCAATGAAGTTTGACTAAGTTTTAAGTGACGAAGCATTTAATTCTAAGGAATTTAAATGACGTAAGATCGATCTACGTTCCGAGTAGATGATCGTAGTATATTTATTTTCTCTAAACCGATTCCCGGTGAGTGAGAAATAAAGGTTTAAAGTTAGTCACTTGAAGCATGGAGTTATGTGGTTTGGGAACTAAGAGTGAAGATAAACTCTTGTCCCACATTGGTTATAAATCCAACATTCATCATGTATATAAGAAGAGAAGAAACCTTATGGTTTGACAAGTTGGGTCAAGGACCACATGTGCCACCTTCTGGCGCGTGCCCGTCTGCTGTCCTGGGATTATTTTTGCAGACTTTCTGGTCCAGCATTTCTGGTCCAGCGTTCTGGTCCACGTTCTGGTTCAGCAGAAGTTTCTGGTCCAGCAGAAGTTTCTGGTTCTGAAGTTTCTGGTCCAACAGATGGTTCTGGTTCAGCAGAAGTTTCTGGTTCTGATGGGGTTCTGGTCCAGCAGAACGTTCTGGTCCAGCAGAACTTTCTGGTCCAGTAGCATGGTGTTCTGGTCTGGTGGCCTGGCCTGTGCCAGACAGATTGTGTCATGGCCTGTCCCAGACAGCTTGTGCCATGGCCTGCCCAACGATCTATCCCAAACGATTTGTCCAGTTTTGTGAGATCGATCTGGTGATCGATCTGTGTGGTGAATGTGGACATATGTATGTCCAAATTAGGTGGTTTAATTATAATTAATTACCACTAATTTGTGTAACTCCTGTAACGTCCATTGACTTGAATTTGAATCAATTGTCATGAATGGACTTTAATTGTAATTAATTCCTATAACTCCTCTTGAGTGGGTGTGACCTATATAGATAGGTGTCTTCTCATTCTTGAGAGAGAACACATCATGCACGCATACAACTCTCAAACAAGCATCTTACTGCATTCATCTTCTTCAAGCATTTAGAAGAAGTTTTGTCCTCAACCACTTTCCAGTTCGCCGGAGCTCGTTGATTTTGTGGTGCTGCTATCAAGGAGACGTAAGTCGTTTTATCTTTGGAGACATCTACGCCACACCGTGAGCACTACCGGGGCGTAAGATTGTCTTGCGGAAAGAGGATCTTTCCTCGACTCGGCTACAGCATATTTCCATATTATTTCTGTTACTCTTTTGTAATAGAATTGAACTCCTAGTTTTGAAGCTACTGTAATCTTCATCCACTTTTTTCTAGAATTATTATTTATTTATTCTTCCCAAATATTCCACATATTTCCAACAAGAGCAATCAACAACGAATTAAAAGAACTTCTAAACCTAGGCAGGGAAAGACAATCAATCTGTAGAACAATCGAAATAAGGACTAAACATGCTTATAAAGATTGAGTCTCGAATTGAGAGCCAAACTCGCCCTCAATCCTTCATCCCAAGTAGAAATTACAAGCAAAAAGTACTAAACTAGAGTTCTAAGATTACAAGTTCGAGTTCTATTTTTGAGAGAGAGGAAGTTAGCCCTTGAAAATGGCTTGAAAAAGACTTAAAAACCCGCTATTAATTGACAGCCAGTGATCGCTGGCTTTGCCTATCTGTCCGCTGCTGCAGCACAGGCTCAGCGACCGCTGGCCTGTGAAAAATAAGAAATTTTTGAAAAGACAGAATTGAAGCTCGTCTCGATAGGAATCCGTAGCCGCAGACGGATTCAAATTCAGAGTTGTAACGAATGAGAACGAGCCAAAACAAAATTGTTGCACATTGCGCAACAATTTCGCATATGGCCATGCTCTCGCGCTCGTTCTCCTCTCGTCTTTTGCCCGTAACTCCTAACAAGATCTCATCCGGCTTTTTTGGCTTCGTTCGGCTTAGCATATTCGGCATTTCCGGCAACATTTAAGCTCCGATCTACTCCTCTTCTTGTCATCCTACATCCAACACAAGTGCAACAAAATCGACGTAAATACGAACTAAAGAGACGCAAAATCAAATCAAACTAAAAACTAAACACAACTAAACATGAACTAAAAACACACCAAAAACGAGCTCAACATTTGTGAATATAAAAATTTTATTGTTTAACGGGTACCTGATGGGAACCCCTCCCTCGCTAGGTAATACCCGCTCCGATTTAAATGGGTAACGGAACGTGGACGAGGATAAAATCATGAAACGGATATGAGGGCGGGAAAACAAAACCCGCCCCGAACCCATCACCCCAAATTGCACCTTTCATTATTAACCAAACTTTGAGATTCATAAATGCATACCATGCATAAAATATAGATCGCGTTTATTTTTTTTCCCCTAAAATAGAGACTGGGAGCTATATAGAAAGAGTATTAACCAATGATTCATGTCGTATAATATCTACGTACATCTATACACTTGTTTATAATGATTTATGAAGTATTGTTGTGTTGTAATGCTAATGTATAACACACAATATAATGCATGCTAAACTATTATGTTTTATATCCTAATCATAATTTTCATTAATTTGGAGTTACTTCTGACTTAGGGCTGGAAACAAGCCAAGCCGTCGGAATACTACTCTCTTCAACTCAGATTGGCTCATTTATAATATTAAAGTATTCGGGTTCAACTATAACTTTTGACATGTTTGAGTTTGGTTATTATCGAGTTCGAGTTCAACTCATTTGATATTCATATTAATGGTTTTTAACCTTGAGCTTGAGTTCGGGCTTGACTCCAATTCAAACTTGAACTCGAGCTCGTATAAATTTTATATTTTACAACACAAATTATTTTAATTTAAGGTTCTATTGAATGTTCGATATAAGGCCTATAAACAAGAAACAAATTCAAATATGTTCATGAAATTAACAAGTCGAGTATTATCATGCTCGAACTAAGCTCACTATCAAGTCAAATTTCAAACGAACATTTTTGAGCCAAACCTTAAATAGCTTGGCTTGAAAAAATTAATTTGTTCATTTATGACGAGTCCATTTTTCGTGATCTTTAATGACTTGTTTTAGGTCTAGATCAAATTGTTTTTTCATTTGTGTCGTGTCATGTATGAAAGGACACAAATTTGGATGGCAGAATCTCGGTTGAGAATTTGAAACCTCGAGTCATAAATTTTTAGGAACCAAAATCAAAATTTGAATTGAGAAATGAAGTCCCATTGGGACTCCCGATTTCCTTTTACCACAAATTTCTATTTGGCATGTATATTCTAATCAACAATATACGCATGTTAAGATAGCGATACTAATTAATTGATAATAATGGGTTCCGAATAATCACGTCCCTATTTCATTATCTCAAATTAAATTCATTTCACAAATGTACTTTTGGGCAAATCTTAAATTTAACCATAGTATTTCAGATTAAAAAGTCTTACATTTTTAGTAGAAATAAGTAAATGCTCGATTATCGTGGTTGTTCTAATAAAATCCAATTAATTATTAATTAATGTTTTTCATCGACAGCAATAATTGAAATGGCCAAAACGATGCCAAGTTAAGTCATAATTAAATTAAGTTTTTTTATTTATTTATGAATGGAAAATTTCCAAAATATTATAAATTTTTAAAAATTATCTTAAAATTGGTTGACAGAAACTTATTTTTCGCTTGGCCCGTTCATTTTGCATTACAAATGTATATTTTCGAATTGAATTGGGCTACAAATATTTTTAACCGATATATCAATAAAAAAAAATGAATTATCATCAAGATTCTTAAAGTTTTAGTTTTAAAATAACCTAAAATATTCATTTTTTTCTTGTGGATATGAAATCAAAATAATGTCCTAACGAATGACCGTGAATAAAAAAATATAACATTTAAATTTATTTCACGTTTAATTTATATCAAAACAAACCGCCATTGACTTTTTAGAAAACACATATTATATATGTAAAATAAATTTACCTTTAGGTATTTAAAGAGTATTAAAAAATATAGCACTGAGATAAAAGAAATATTATCTAGCTAAAAAATGGTTTAAACTAAACTAATTTATTTTAAGTTAATTTGGTTTGGTTTGAAATGTAAATGATTTAATTTGGTGTGACAAAAAAAACAGAGGTTTGATTTGATAACCTAAAATATGTTTTGATTTAATTTATTTTGATCCATTTTTTTACCCCTAAATTCAGGCCTATCTTTAAAAAATTTAAGTGTTGTCTAAAATAAATCATGATAAAGTATAATGTCACCTTAAGACTATCTTTATCGATACACTTTTATCTTAAGTGTTCGAACACTAAAAATTAAAAATAAATATAAAATGAAAATGCATGTTCGACCATTACAAAAGATAGACTCTTGATGGTCTCTCTCTCATCTTCCTTGTGTCAATAGGATGATGACACATGTCTTCATTCTATTGACTGATTTGATTTTAGTTGAATATATAATTTAAATTGAAATAATTATTGTATAATATATTTTCTAAAAACAAAGAAAATACCAATTTTTTTATCTTTTCATTCTCTATAAATAGAGATCAATCTTAATATATTTTCTTATTCGTATTTAGATTATTGTAATTTAGAGACTTAATTTGTGTATGTTGTATTTTCTCAAAATTTCTATTTTATATGAAAAATGTCTCTTTATGTTTTAAATATTTTTCAATAATAATATATATAATAAAAATTAAAATTAAAAAATTAAATGTTATTGTTATATAGTTGAAATGGTCATTGATAAATTAAAGATGGTTGGATTAAATACAATTTAATTAAAATAATGAATAAAAAATTAATATAATATTAAAGTGGTTGGATTGTTGAAATTTTTGATGGTGATTAATAAACTTAGTTTAAACAGGTAAATTCAACTAGTTGATAATAAAATTGGTACTAGTAAAATCAAGCGGGAAGAAATATATATCTATCCTATATTAAATACCTAAAATACAACACTCATTTCATTTTATAATAATTACGATGAGATATCAATCATATCTTAAATACACGTACTCTACTATATATAAAATGAAATGTGTGATTGTGTGTAGTATGTTTCTTATCCAAATCATGTTACTGTCCCTGCCCGCCTCACTGCACGAAACAAATAAAGTAATAATTAAATAAAATGAAACACTAGTGGCAGATTTAGCACACCTCACTTTTAAGATGTGTTGGGCCAATTCCAGACTCAGTCCGTTCCCGGTAAATTGAGACCAATAATTAATTTATTACTACTACTATTTCATATCATGTGCAGGAAAAGTAAAATGCTACTACCAAATAAATATTAGTAATCCGTCCCGACAAACGGAAGCGTATTCTACTTTGGAATGTCATCTTCAAATAAAGGTATTTTTAAAATAAAAATAATAAGAATTTTTAAATGACAATAAGTGTGTACTAATTATTATTCCCTCCGTCCCACTAAATTAGACCCATTTGTATTAAAATAATACACTCATCTACTTTTTAAATGAGTCTAATTTAGTGGGACGGAGGGAGTATTATTTTTTTACATTTTTGGAATACTTTAAAGTTATAAATTCTTTAACTATATTTGAAAAGTACGGAGTGATAATTGAAAGAAAAGAGAAGGGTAGTTTGGGAAAGAAGTACAAAGAAAAGGGGTAGGAATATGATGGGAGAAAGCGCTACAAGTTGCGTTGAGTTGGAGAAAATAAAACAGCTTTTCTCTAAAAGGGCACGTTTCCTTATTTTGCAGTACAGCACGGTTACCGTTAAGTAACAGTGATTGAACTATTGATTCAAAGTTTATTTTGTATATATAAAAAATAGGAATCAATTTGCAATAAATAATTTCAATTTCAAAGATTATATAAGTATTAAATTAAAAAAATTAACATTATTAGGATTTGATCTCATTACTTTTCAGTACAAAGTTGAATATTAAACAATTCATAACATATATGTACAAACTGAATCCGGTTTAGGTTTTAAATTTTTTTTTAAGGTTTAGGGTTTATAGTTTACTCTATTTTATTGTTTACTTTAGGGTTTAGCTTACCTATTATGAAATAAATTAATTTTTAAATTTTATAAACTTTATGTTTTATTTTCCCTCTCCTAAAACACTTTTCTCCTAAAATTATTTTATTTTGTTCGTAAAAATATTTGCAATATTATGCATATTAAATTAAAGATCTTGACAATACATTTAATTTGATATATATTATATAAAATATAAAATTAATATAAAAATTATAATACATTAATAAATTGAAAATAATTATATATATATATACATATTCTTATACATATAATTTCTATATATATATAATGTTCCTAATTATGAAGGTGAATACTCTTTATAATATGTTTTAATACTATACAGAAAGGGCGAATTAGATGTAGTGTCACAATCTATTTTTACTATAAAATTTCAATGTTATCTAATATGTTTTCTTAATTTTATTTTCTTATATCTAAATTAATCTTTTATTTAGTACTAAAACCTTATCATATTTGATCAGGGTTTATAATTATTTTTTATATTTAATAAATAATTATAATCAATTTGTATAATTGATAACACTAACATATACCGACTCCGTCTCACTTATTTAGACACATTTTTTTATTTAGCAAATTTTAAGGCACAAACCATGTTTTTCAAAAGTTATTACAACTAAATATTGAAATGAGTGTCAAAAGTAAATGAATTTAAATAAGTGAGACGGAAGGAGTATAGTTTTTCAAGAAATATTAATTATAATGTATTATTATAAATATTAATTAAATGCTAAATTTAATAGTAAAACATACAGTGGAATACAAATGGTCATTCCATTTAGGAGCTCTATTAATTTACACGGTACAAGTTATATATAAATATTAAATATATTAAATTAAATAATTTTAACTTTATTAATTTACTAGCTTTATTTGTAGATGATTTTAACGTTATTGGCCAAAATTATATAAATATTAAATATATTAAATTATCTAATTTTTAAAAATTTAAACAAATAACTACTTTTATTTTCTCTCTCTTATAACTTTTACCTCCTAAAATTAAAATACATATATTATTAAAATTAATTAATATATAATTATTAATATAGTTGTGATATATGAAAAATATATAACAATGTGGTTAGGGGTGAGCAAAAACCGAACCGAACCGAACCGATTAAATTTGGACAGTTTCGATCGGTTTTATAGGAATTTCGGTTCGGTTCGGTCCAAGAAATCCAAAACCGAAATTAATATTGGTCGGTTTTGGTTTTAGAAGAGTTTATATTCGGTCGAACCGAACCGACCGACCAACCGAAATTAATATTAAAGACTTAAATATTATATATTAATAGCCACCCCACCCCACACTTAATTTAAAAACAGGGCAAATTCAAACGAAAATGAGGTAAAAAAACTCTTTCTTTTTAACTTTCGGTTTTAACCGAAACCGACCGAACTGAAACTATTCGGTTTTGGTTCAGTTTCTAATATAATATCGGTTCGGTTCGGTTACTGTTTTTATGGAATTTCGGTTAATCGGTTATTTTGGTTCGGTTTGGTTTTCGACCGAACCGAACCGAACCGATGCTCACCCCTAAATGTGGTACTATATGTTGCGATAACTAATCTGATCAAAATTATATTTAAGATTAATATAATTTAATATATTAATACAAAATTTTAAACAATAACTAATATACGAATTTGTACTAAAATTGAAAATCAAATTGATTTGCAATTGATGCTTCCTGTTTTATATATATATAGATTATTAATTCATTGTTACATAAAATTATGTCAAATGAGTATTTATTATTACATAACAAAATTAAAATTTCACAACAAAATCTAACTTATAAATAATAATGACTTCAAATATATGTATTATGAATTTTTATCAATATACACATATGTTTAAATAGTTATGTAATATCCTCTTATTTGTTAATTTTAATTTATTGATATGAATTAATAAAAAATGATCCCATAAAATAAGAAATAAATTGAATGAGGTAAAATAAATCGAAGTTATTATTTCAAATTGTTGATCACGATTTTCAAATTTTGAAATTGTAACCGAATTGTTCTCAACATAGTCACAATTGAGAATATGACAATCGATTACGGTTCTAAAATCACCGAATAAAATTGGATTACAATATTTTTGATTTCTTTAAATATCTCTATGCATAAATTATTTATAAATAAATAATCTTGTGCATAGCACGGGTGCAATACTTAGTTATAATCATTCACGGTTTGAAATCGGAATGATTTTGATTTTGAATCTACGATTTCGATTTCGATTTCGATTTTAAATCGTCGATTATTTGAGAATCGTTTTAAAATTGTGTTTTTATATTAATTTACAAGAAAAAATATAATTTTGTATAATATAAATGCTAAAATTGAATTATGGATAAAAAAAAATATATTAAAATAAATATTAAAGAGCTGACAGTTCGAAATCACTAGTTCACGGTTCTCAACATTTGAAATCAGAATTGAAATCGAACCGTTCCATACACGGTCATGATTTGAAACCGAACTATCGAGAATGATTACGGTTCCCAAAACCGCTGATTACAATTCAGTTCTGACAGTTACGGTTCTTTTAAACCCTTTCCTTTTTCTTCCTCGATTTTTTTTAAAAACTTTTTAGTAATTTTTGTTTAATGAGAATGCGTTTTTTCTACTACAAAATTCCTTTCTAGATTTCGGGTATACTTTCTTAATCAATTTAGATGTAAATTAAATATATAATTTAATTATTTAAATCATTGATTAAGGAAAATATAAGAAATAGTGATTTGTGTATGATATAAGATCGAAATTGTGAATTGTGCACATGTGACGAAGGAATTTAAATGTGATTATTCTATGAATATATTTCTCATACAATGATGATTGTTAATTTTTTACGAGAGATATCTTGATAATCTAACGTTCTAATTAATGAATAATCTAATGAAGAAGTAGTTTCTGATATGGGGTTATAATGTAGTTCACGGATCAAATTCTAACAAGTACCCTACTACTATTGGATTATGGATTAATTTACAGCAAATAAATAGAAAATTTTAATTTCTATTTATTTGTTGTTGATTAATTCCTAATCCAACAACTCTATTTCGACAAGAAGGTTAAAGGGAGAATTCAACAACTTTGTTCTTTATAAATAAAAAACAAACCACATATGAAAATTACACTCAATTTTTCTTATTATTTAATATTTATAGTAAAAAGTTAATAAAATATTTATAATTTTAATTAAATAGTATTATGAATATTGGGATGGATAAAGTACTTTAATAGGGATCCGATATACTTCCTGCGTCTCAATATTATTGGTCTCATTTGATCAAATTTGTAAATACTTTATTGATTTTTGAGACCAATAATGAAATAGATAGGGTAACTAAAGGAAATACTTCTATTGTTAGCAACTGAATTTTTTTATTTATTTTAAACTGATATTAAAACATAATTTTCAATAAACACGACATATTAAATTTTATAAACCAAAAAAATATATTTGTCAGTATTTCCATCCACAATGGTAGACTCTCATTTAGAGCCTTCCAATGATAATTTCGTAATTAAATGAAACTTTTTTGTGGGGTCCACGAAATTTAAATAGTTTGTTTTGTTTTCCTGCCGTGAGAGACTCTCAACTTGAGATTCTCTTCTTGATTTGTATTTTTATAATTTATGTATTTTTTATTTTGGATATTTGTTATGAATTAAATTTATATATTTAAATTACAAATTTAAATTAATAAATATGTAATTAAAATTTAATTTTAATCTTTGTTTTAAAATTTAATATAAATACATTAATAAAAAAAACAAAAACTAAAATAAAAATATATTAATTAAAAAAACAAAAATTAATGAAGATGTGAGATTGAAATAGAGTATTAATAGATGAATTTAAAGAAAAAAAAAAGAGGGGACTCGGGATGTTGTCGTCCGCAGCAGTGGAAGTGTCGCAGACTCTTGAGGCCAGAGGCAACCTTACAACCTAGAGGCCGACCTCCGAGACTGTCCTCCACAACGGTAGCTCTCTCTTAGGCCTCCGAAGGCCGTTGCCCGGCGGTTTGGTCGAGCCTCCGGAGGCACCATTGTTGTGGATGCTCTAATAATAATTGGTATTAATATATAAAAAGACATGTATGCAAAAGAAAAAACTCGTTAACGCTCACAAATAATACATGTTTCGTAGATAAATATTACTCTCTTTATTCCACTTTAGTTGTCTCACTTACCATTTTGGAGTGTCCCATCTTACTTGTCTTATTTCCTTATGGAGACAAATTTAACACACAAAAAGAGTAGACAAAAGTAGTTGGTAAAATAATAAGACACAACTAAAATATTTCTTGGTATGTGATCCGAAAATTTTTGGGACAAGTAAGGTAGGACAAATGGAGTAATTTTTTATAAAAAGTCTATTAATTTTTATTTTTTGATTATGATTTATTAATCAGAGTATATTAATATTATTAAATATAAAAAGTTTGAAAAATAAAAAAACAATTACTCCATCCGTCGACCAAGTATTTGCACAATTGGGTTGGCACGAGTTTAACGAATGTTATAAATGTGTTGTGAGTGGAGTAAGGGTCCCACAATATTTATTAATTAAATATGTGTATGTGAGTTGAAGAAAAGTTAGTGGTTGATTGATAAATAAGTTAAATATGTTATGAGTGGAATGAGGGTACCATATTATTTATAGTTAAATATGTAATGTTAGTGATTAAAAAGGTAATGGTGAGTCCAACAATATGTATAATTATTAAAATTAGAAGTGTGTAAGTTTTTTGTGGAATTAATAAAGTGCACAAATGTGCAAGTTCTTTGTGGAGAAAGGGAGTATAAAACTCTTATAATAAGGTTGTGTTCTTTTGATGTATAAATTTATCGCATGAAAATGTGTGATAAAAGCATAATTAGTCTTTAAATTCCTTTTTTTATTCATACATCCTACGTAAATTATAAATTCATCATTGTTTTTTTTTTTCATCTCATCCTAAAGAGGGATAATATTATCCATCTAAATTTGTAGTGATAATATTATCCCTTCATAAAGTGTGATGAATGGGGAAAAAAAATGATACATTTATAATTTACGTAGGAGGTATGGATAAAAAATGAAGATATTTAAAGGCTAATCATCATTTTATCTTACATTTTTATGGGATAAATTTATTTGTCAAAGAAAACACAATATAATATGAAAAGATTAACCGCATGTGGGTGAATAATTCTTATACTTCCTCCGTCCCACTAAGCTTGACACACTTCTCTTTTTGGGACGTCCCACTAAGTTTGACACCTTTTAAAATTAGTAAATGTTATCCTTTAAAAAAAGTTTGGACTCTACTATTTTTATCACTTTTGCACTACTTTATACAATTTCATTAATAATCGTGTCGGAAAAAAAGTACTCCCTCCGTCCCCCAAAGTATGTTACGCATTTCCTTTTTGGGGTGTCCCCCAAAGTGTTTTACATTCAAAACTTTCTATTTTTGGACATTATCTCCACTCACAACATACCTTTAAGTGGGACCCAATCTCCACTAACATCACACCTTTCTAACTCCACTCATTATAATTTTTACACACTATACACTAAGTCAACATTTTTTCTTAAAATCCGTGCAAGTCAAAGCGTAACATACTTTGGGGGACGGAGGGAGTATCATGTTTAATGAGATGGAAGTAATAGTAGTAATTAGTGTACATATTAGTAGAGGTGGAAAAAGGTAGCATGGGCACGTGTCCATGTCCGAGAGGAAAGTGAGTGCGATGATAGATTCAAGGCATCATCGGGAGCTTACTTCTCGATGCCCATTCACTGCACGTGTCACGGTCTTCGTGAACCATCATCACGCCGAATGACCTTTATGCCCCTCACTTTTCATCCTATCCCTTCCTTTACCTCTTTCTGATTCCTTTCAACCTACCTACCTACCTACTTGTACAGTGTACTACTACTAGTAATTGCCAATTCTTTTTTACTCCTGTAGAAATAAATTTATTAAAAGAAAAATATATATAGTTAATAGTCAACATTTATAATTTCCAAAATGATGGCCATTATATTCTAATTTATAAAATATGATTATTAAATTCATTACACTTAAAAAATCTCCAATACAATATTCGATTAAAATTTCCGGAGGTTGAAACATTACTTGGCATGCCATTTTTTGAAGGCAAAAAGGCAGTCATCTAAACGTTACCTAACCTTAGAATTGAATCGCACCGTAAAATGATATTTTTGGGTATTGTTTTATACCGGAATTAACAATTCTTGTAAAATAAACCATATGTAATAATTGGAGTTTACACTTAAATTATTTTATAAGAAGCTTTTTTTTATTTATTTTACACTAAAATTAAAATTATTAAAAATAAATTAATATTAAATAAGATTAATATATGTATAAAAAGATTTTCTTAATAATTGTGCGTAACTTCAAAATATTATTTAAAAAATAGGAGGGAGTATTATATATATATATATATATATATATATATATAATATGAAAAGGTCATGATCATTTAAAATTTTTGAATATATAAATTTGATATACACATATTAAATTGTGTATGTCATATTTTTATTAACACATTACAAACAACTCAATTATCATTAATAAATTAATATATATCTAAAATTCTTTAATTTATAATACACTTTAGCCAAATTATTTTTTATACACTTTATTCATTTTAATTATTACATAAAAAGTATACAAGTTTTTATTTTGATAAATACTCAAAATACATACCACTAATTATTCTATTATTCACAACATATTTAATTATAAACAGTTTGAATTTTATTAAAATTTTACTATATTTAATTCATTTGTTAATCATCAATTAATGTTCACCATATTTTAAATTATTTATTAATCAATTATTAATTTTTATTTAACTTACAACCTACACTCAACTAATCCATTAAACTATATATCTAGAGTCGTAAAAAAGACTCGGACATCCTGAAAATTGATAGTTATAGATTTTGAAGAAAAAATCTGAATGATTTTCTGACTAGATCCAATCCAAAATGACCTCAAGTGCGATGGGATAGCTCAATGCAATTTGATTATTTAACTCTAAAAATTATGTTTTAAACATGTATAAATTATGCATTGCAACACACTTTTTATGATAAAAAATGTATTGATTATCTATTAGTTCTCTATGCATCGAATGAGATCACAAACTAGTTAATTTCATTAAAAATAAGGCGGGCATGTTGTTCAATCTTGATCTTCAATTTATAACCCAATCGTATTATATCTCGTATCGCATTAATATGTAAGATGTCGTATGCATATTTATGTAGTGCGGTAGAAGTAAGTTGATGTACTATGGCATAAATAATGACCTAAATAAAATAGAGGTACAATCAGAAACAAGAAAAGTAATTAAAGAATTGACAGTAGTCACGAGACAATGACATCCGTATATATAATGTTCTTTAACTTTCATGATTAATGCACTATCATCTATTTATTTCATTCGTATACATGAGAATTGTCAGAGGTGTCCCTGCAATATTTAAATTTTTTCCCCTACCATTAATTAGATGTAAATTTGACTTGGTGCATGTATTTAATTTATTGTAGCACTAGTAACATATATTTACATTATATATAAAACTTCCCATTAGAATATAGGTTACACTAGGTAAGTTTAAGCCATCTCAACTGAATATTAGCTGGGGTAAGATTAACTCGATAAGATATTTAAGTATATGTCGAAGTCGAACTTTTTTATTACGATCAAACTCAACTCAACATATAATTTTTGAGTTCAAGCTCAGTTTCAATCAAACTCCAAAGATATTTAATAAAGAGATAATCAGGTTTGCTCCATCTACGTACTTAAGAATACATAATGTATGGTATTTTGAACTTGAGTTCGTAAAATCATGAATGGTTGACAAACGAAATATAATAAATAGTGACAGATTACTTAACCGAAAACAGATCGGGATAAAACATGTTGATGTATAGTGTTACTGTCGCTGCTACTACCTCTGATTCGGGGACCTTTGCCACTCTCTAAGTGTCTAAGTAGTCGACTATAGCTAATGACTTGTATGATTTGAATTATTTTCTTTTTTTTGTTTTGATATTCTATACAAAACCCTATGACCTTAATAAGTCTGAATGACAGAATTTTGTTTCGATAATTGTTTTATTAATTCCTTTTCGTTTTGATTTTTTGAAACTTCCGATTTAAGTAGAAAATTTTCTTTATTTCTTTATTCATACATTTCAAAATATGGCTATATATATATCGGGAAGAGATCAAATAAAAATGGTTCTGTATGAGTTAACTAAAAATAAATCTTGTCTGTTAAATTATTTAGATCGATGGTATAGATTAAACGATAATTTTGATATATATCCGATTTAAAATATTTTATCTCTAAAAATAGGAAATTTGTTATTCTTGCTGTGTTTATTAATTTTCGGTAAAACCTTGATATAAGGATTCATAAACACATTCGACTAGAAGATTTGCTAGCATGTTTGGTAAAAGTTCATTTAGATTGCATTTTATTTAGAACCTTCCATTTAAAATACAGGCCAACGTTCTAGTCAAACATCTTTTATTTATTAATTCATTTATGATGCAACTTACCCTTTTATTCAATATATGAAAAAATATGCAACTTAATATGCATGATAAATGAAAAAGAACAATATTTGAAGTATATAGAAGAAGCTGCATGGATTTTAATTTGCACATGCAATTATTTATTAAATTAATTTTAATGTTGTCAATGGCTGTATAATATTCAATTATGTGCCAGACTTTATGGGCAAATCTTAACTTCTAAATGTAGAATGCCTAAATAAAGAGTTTTAAAGGTGGTATGAGTTTGCTTCATTTAAAATTGCGATGGTCCCTTATATTTTTCAATCTTTTCCACGTTACAATATTATTAATTAATTGATGTAGCAACTGAGGTATGTTGGTATAAAATGATGGGCCAGCCAAACCACAACATAACAGTGACAAAGTTAGAAAGAATTTATGATCCTTTGTCCTTAAAGAGAGAGATAGGATAACATGTGCTTTTCCAACTTTACAGGATAATTTACTTATCTGCAGAAATATTAGTAATCATTCATCTCACCCAATTTGTTACGATTTTCTTTTTTAATTGTTCCATCCAATTTATTATATTTTTTAAAAAAAATAATTTTATTATTCACACAAATTTAAATAGTATAATTTATATCACTACTTATATTTATTGACCGCGGAGAAAACTACAAGGGACACACAATAAAGCTGTTATGTTTTATGGTTTTATATAAAAACGCATAACTGTAGTAAGAAACATATGCATAAATTCAACCACGCATTTTTACCAAATAAAATAAAACTAGATTGTTGCCCGTCGAAATTCGACAGGATTAATATTTTATAAAATTTATAAAAGTTTTTGACATCATTTTTTTTATTATTATTTGTTATCATAGATACTACTTATTCATATACTAAATATATATAGTAAAAACTGTTAATTATGTTGATTTGCTAATGATAAAATTGCAATCATTTTAAAATTAATGAAAAAAATAAAATTTCAACTTGATATATATATATATATATATATATATCATAAATATTAAATTCTCGTAAACTTGTGCTAACAACTTAATATTTTTTTGAATATATTTGAATTTAATTATACACTCATATTCGTTCTAAAGTAAAGTAAAAATAATTTTAATACTCATTATTATTAGAGGTGTTCAAAAGAATCGTAATCGGCAGTTCTATGAACCGAATTGTTAAAAATTATTAAAATTTTGAATCGCAACTATATATATAGGAAGCAGTTTGGTTTCGGTTCCGGATTCAAATGTTCTTAATCGTGAACCAATTGATTTCGTCTTACTCCCATATAATAATATGTGTTATAAATTCGAATATATAAAATATATATAAATAAATATTACTGATGAAAATAAACTATATTGAATATTCATAAAATCTAGCCAATTTATTAAGTGTAAAAAATTTATTTAAATTATTTATTTGTAATTACAATGCACACATTTTCTCACATGCTCATAATATTCAAATTATTTTTTGAAATGAAATACATAAACACATGATCAATTTTTCATGTGATCATACAAGTGGATATTTTTATCTCTTATTTTTAAATGTGTATTTTTTTTATCTTTTATTTATTATAGTGATAAATTTTTTATCCCTAAATTATATTATATACTCCCTCATCCCACGAAAGTGGTTCTCCTTTTTCCATAAAGCACACTTATTGATAAAAGAAACATGACCACTTTCATGGGATAGAGGGAGTATTAATTTTTTTTAAATAACATGAACCATTTAATAAATTTAAAGTATAATAAATACATTAAAAATAGGGTGTTGTGGGTAAAATGCCAACTTTTATAACGAAAAATGAAAAATATCCACTTTGTAAAAAATATATGAAAAGTGTCCATTTTGATTGTAAATTACCTAAAATACCCTTAATTAAAATTAGATTTGCATCTTATTTTGGAATGCAGTATTAATTAATTATTTTCTTTTTTTTTGCAATTAAAAAAAATACTTGGTATATGTTTAAAATTATACACTTTAAATAAAAATTATACACACCCAACACCACACATACATATTATTAAATAAAAAAAATGAGGAATATACACAAAAACAAAAACTCGGTCGTATTTAAAAAAAAAACCGACGGCCGGATTTTGTTTAAATACGACCGAATTTTCATTTTTGCATATATTCCTAACTTTTTTATATAAATAATACGTTAAAATCATGTACTAATTAAATCAAATTCAATTAAATCAAATATTAAGTATAAAATTCAAATATATATATACCACAAAAAATACTAACATGATTTCATACAAATATATGTAACATGAATGTAGTGTGATTTAATAGTAAATTTAAGGGTATTTTTGAACTTTTGGATATTCTTCATATAAAAGTTACAAATAGGGCATTTTTCATGTTGAAGTTACACTATAAGGTATTTTTCATAAATAACCCTTTAAAATATCTACCCACTAATAGAAAAAGTTAGTACGTAGGTAATAATGAAGTTGAGTGTCAATATCTAATAATGATATACAACAAAAATTCATTAATTGATTGAAAAATCAAATAGGTATCAAAATATAATAATTAAATATTTTTAATAATAATGAAAATAAACTCAAATTATATGAACTTATTTATTTATATGCACATATATATATATATATATATTCATAATCCGATTACAAATTAAATATACATACTCGTTTTTTATTCAAAAATTATATATGAGAAAATTTGAAGTGATGTATGAATTTTGATATATTGTAAAGGTGAAGATAAAATTAAAAAAATTGTGTATGTTTAGGTGTCTAAATTCATGGCCTAATTGCGAAATTGAGAATAAAATGACATAAATTGAATTCAACACTTTCCTGAACAAAAAATACATAAGTTTATATATCTTTAATTATTATGATATACAATTAGGAATGTTAATTTTTTTATTAAAGATTAAATAAAATACATGTAAAGCGTAATAATAAAAACATTTAAAACATATACCCACTAATTAATAACTTAATATGTTGGGTAATTAATAAGGGTATACAGTCAAAATAAATTTTCATTATTTTTGAAATAATATATAATCTAATATAGAATATATAAATAAATAAGAATATTATATATTATTTTATATTTATATATTATTATTTTAATGAAAAATATGAATTTTCAATTTTTATTGTTTATCTTGAAAATTATATGGATCATTAGAATAATAAGATAATTAAAAATGTGTTATAGTAGTCATATGTGATAAATTATAAATTATAATTATTTTTTGTTCAAATAATGTGAAATCTAGATATTTTCATATAATTATTAATTTTCATCAAATTTGAAAAGGTTGTGGATAATTTATATAAATTATTATTTAATTAATTATCAAAATATACATATCAAATTAATATATCACTTTATATATATATATATTATATTTACGAAAATAATATAGAGTAGTATATAATAAAATATATAATATACATAAAAATAAAAACATAACATAAATATCATATACTACATGGAAATAAGAATATATAATTTTATGTATGATTAACATAATTTTCTAATTCCAAAATTATGAGAATCTAGATAAATATGAATGGAGTGATTTGAGAGTGCCACATAGGATTAGAATCGTAATAGTATTAATAATAATATATAGATTTTCATATATATATATAATAGTGATATATTAAAAGAACATGAATTGAATTCAATACTTGCTCGAACAAAAAAATACATAAGTTTGGATATCTTTAATTAGTGTGACAAATAATTTGGAATGTTAATTTTTTCGTTTAAAAATAAAAGAAATACATATAAAGTATAATAATAAATACATAACATAAATAGCATATGCCTACATGGAAATAAAAATATATAATATTATATATATGATTAATATATAGATAAAATTCCAAAAATCTAGAAAAATAGGAAAAATTAAATGGGAGGCTGGGAGGATTTCAAGTGCTGAGGTAGACAGCTTCACCCGAATTTGTATTATAGTATAGATAACATATTATAAGTAGAGATGAGCATTTGAGTTTGGTACGGTTTTAGATCGTTTGATTTTGTAAAATCAAACCAAATCAAATTAAAGATAATGCATCTAAATTATTTTGGTTTGATTTGATTTATGTGAATATTTTATTCCTTAACTAAATTCATTAATTTTTTTTTTAAAAATCATTAATTATTATAATTTAATCATTCATATATATGTTCTATAATTTTCGTGAACTAAAAGATGAAGAATTTCAACTTTGAAAAGTTTGGAATTAAAAATTACTACAACACAATACTTAAATCACAAAATCTTCTACATATCTTTAATATTTTTGAAGCTCCAAAAAAATAAAGGTTACATAATTTATTAAATCTCATAATTATACTTTTAGTAAACCTAAAAAAAAAAAGAGAAATAAAAGCCAAGTTAGTGAGTATTAAATTTTGAAACAAAAGATAAAATATAATTAAAAATAAAAAAATATATAACAAAATAATCATATTTAATAAAAATAAATGTATTATAATATTAATAAAATAACTTGATCTTTAAATTTTTTCGATTTGATTTATCGTAAATTTAAACTGAAATAAATTTGATTAGGAAAAATCAAAAATCAAACCAAACAAAAAAAATTAAAATAACCAAAACAGAATTGAATAATTCAATTTGGTTAAACTTAATATTTCATATTTGATTAATTTTTCTCACAGGTAACTCTAAGAAACAATTAAAAGTTGTTCTCTTAATCATCATTTGTAAAAAGTGAAAACACTAAACACATCACACATGCAATATTTAGAAGTTGTCACTTAAATTAACTGGGCCCTAACTACTTTAGAACTGATTTGAAACCCATATTATATTGGACCAATTTTAAGATGGAATTATTTCAAGTAACAACTAACAAAGTAATCTAAAATCTAATTAAGCCCATTCATATTTCAGTATTTCACTTCTTACCCCATCTTTGCTGCAACATCGCCACCACCTCCACCGCCGTCAACAGCCGAGCGAAGCCCAACACTGAGACACAGAGCTTGAGAAAGTAACTTAGTTATCCTTTTGCTATCAGAAATCTCATCCAACTCCGACTAATGGCTGCTTCTAATTATTCTAAATTGTTTCGCGGTACGTCTTTTTCGTTACACTTCTTTTGGGTATTTCATTGGCATTACTTTTTTGTGCGTAGTAAAGGTAGTAGAACTTGAATAATTAGAAAATGGATTTCATTTTCTTTTTATAAATGTTGGAAGAATTCACCTTCTGTTATCTGCAATCTGTAATCATGTTTTATTGATTGGTTCCTTTTATGATAAATTGTCCCTTCGAAGTCAAGAGTTTGGCTTGGTAGGTTTAGTCTTAACTCGAAAGATATAATGACATGAGTAGGTAAATCGGAAATGGGAAAGTTTAAAAGTTAGTGTAAATTTTGCATATAGTGAGTTTAGGTAGAAGCTACTGAAGCTGTGTAAGTTTCAAATCAGGTTGATCTCATCGTTTCGCGTCGGAAATTTTCCACCATTAACAGTGACTTGGAATTAATGCAGTTTGTCGGCAGTAATTTTTTTGCCATCTCTGCTGTGCAATGTATATATCTGCATGAGATATGATTATTAGTTCTTGATAGTGATAATCACGGGTACCTTTTATGTCCAAACATCTGTTTGAAATATGCTCATTAGCATGGGTTCAAAAGGCGGTTGTGAGGTGTACCTTGAGTAAAAACCGCCTCTAAGGCGCCGCCTCGTGTTATCTGTTGAGGCATGCGCCTTAGATCAGTCAAGGGGCGTGAGGCTGCGGCAAGGCGGTAGCCTTTTGAGATGCAGTTTAAAAGTGATTTTCCATTTTCATGACCTAAAAGATCACGGGCTTTTCAAATTGAGTAAAATATTTTGAAACCTTGCTTGGTAGCATTGGTAATTGTGACCTTGCAAATTCTAATTGCTTTATTTCTCATCTTATGTGCTGCAAAACATCAGTTGGCCGTTCACTTCTGAGTGGTCTAAGCAGTAATGCACTCGGGGCGAGCAGGCCTTCTTCCCAACTGGCTGATCTGGATGTTGTATCTCAAGTTAGTATCTTGTTTTCCTTTGGTTCTTCATATCAGTTTGGTAGTTGTTCATAGAGTGCATTCACTTTCTTTTGTTTAATTCAGCCATCTATGTGATAAATGTTACTCCACTTTTTAATTTAATTTATTTAGTGATCGCCATCTTTGTTGAACATGACCCCTTTTTCATGTACTTGTTAATGTATCAGTCAGCATTTTAAAGGGTGAATGAATGTATTGCCTGACTTCTCACACCTTCTATGTATTATTGTGGCACCTTGTATTAGATTTTCTGGAAACAGTAGTATGTTTGTTGGCTTTCTATCTGACTGTGTTGGTTCGACATGTGCTTACTACTCTGAACTTGAAAGCCATAGGTGTAGTGATTTATTATCCTATGATTATATCAACCATTTGTCTATTGGAGATTGATTTCATGACTTTGTTTACATGTTTCTCCAGCAAACAAGGACATTCATACAGATGAGGACCAGCCTTAAAGTGGTGGACAATTCTGGGGCCAAAAGGGTAATGTGCATACAGGCATTGAAGGGCAAAAAAGGAGCTCGATTGGGGGACGTAATCGTAGCATCAGTCAAGGAAGCGCATGTTGGTGGGAAAGTAAAGAAGGGAGATGTTCACTATGCTGTTGTAGTTCGTGCTGCTATGCCACGCGGTCGCTGTGATGGGAGCGAAGTCAAGTTTGATGACAATGCTGTCGTACTCATCAACAAGCAAGGCGAGCCAATCGGAACCAGAGTGTTTGGCCCTGTTCCTCATGAGCTGAGGAAAAAGAAGCATCTCAAGATTCTTAGTCTTGCTGAGCAAATAGCTTAAGTGTTTGTCGCATGCCAGCTTATGTGTTTCCTTGTATTCTCCCGTGTGAGTTTTGAACGATTCCATGAACGAAGTTTATTTTTTATTATTGAATAAATTTTAGTACTACAGACTTTTGGAAAACCACTGCAAATACTTAAGGATTTTTTCTTTCCTAGCTCTCGACAAGTCTATTTTGTTAATTGTTGCAGGGGGTTTTTCGGTGTATGGGACCTACTCTCCCAGAACTTTAACTTCAGAGCTCTCCTCTCCAGCATCTTCTCCACTTCCTCAATGGGAAGACCCTTAGTTTCAGGTACGCAAACCAGAACAAATAGTAAAGCTACAACTGAAACAACTCCAAACAAGAAGAATGTCCAAGAAGTGCCTATAGCTTCTGTTAAGGATAGAAAAGATTGTGCCACTATAAGGTTCGATATCCAGTTTGCCGTTGCAGCAATGCCTGCGCAGATACCACGAAATCGTAGAGGGTATATCTCTGAATTGACAATCCATGGAACTGATCCCATTCCTGGTGAGAAGAATAAGATGTATAGAGATAGTCCAACTAGGGCTAACCATCCAAAGCTGCTTGGGCATCCCCTCGTGTACCATGTCTTGCCTTCTCCGTGACATATATCATCCCTCACTGTGTTGTTTGACACCAAGCATGCTCCGGGAAGCATCTATAGCAGTCCGAGGATAAAGAGATTAGGACAGTAGCCAACTTATTCTACATTGTTGTTGGAGCTTTATTTTTTTTTATTAATTCTACCTTGTTATTAGATGATGATGCACAGAATCCACATGCTGGAGAAGCTGCTTTCAAGCATTTCATGCAGCTCCAGGCAGGGGAAGGTCCCGCTGACTGATAACCAGGGCAGGTGTACGGAGCAAAGAGAGACGTCTCTGCTGTACTGACTGCCGGGGAATGTGATGCAGTTTCATGAAACACAGCCGACAGAAGGCCAAGTGCGACGACAACGCCGCATAAACTTATGATGAGAAGCTTCCTTCTTCCTGTCCTGTCAATGAAATATATGCTGACAATGGAGCCAAAGACGTTCATTCCTGCAGTCACAAGCGAGAGCAAGAGGGCTGTTCGGTTCGATGCAATGCCAGCCAGCTGAATTATGGTGGGACTATAATACATGACTGTGTTTATCCCCACAAACTGCTGGAACACCTGAAGCCCTACTCCGGCCATGAGCCCTCTCCGAACTGTTGTTGTCTGCAACAGCTTCACGATGCTGACCTTCTCAGATGATGACTCGTCTTCAAGAGCCTCTTTCTCAATCGACTCCTTAAGGTTTTGCATCTCTACACGAACTTGTTCGGGTGAGTATATTCTTTTCAGTATTGCTTCAGCTTCATCTTCTCTGCCCTGCTCTTTCCAGGAACATTTGTCAACGTACTGATCGAGAATATACAAAATATTTATTTAACTGCACCAACCTTTCTGTAAAGCCAACGAGGCGATTCTGGGAGGAGCAACATCAGTATGAACTGCATTAGAGCCGGCAATCCAGCCACTCCTAGCATCCATCGCCATGTCCCGGGAACCTGCCTTGTTTTAAATCGAAACTATACTAGTGTCCTCTCTTCAGTTCTCTGACAAAACAACTTAAACTAGATGAAGCTCAATTACCTTGGTAAATGCAAGGTTGATAAGGTAAGAGAGGAACTGGCCTCCTGTGATGAGGAACCCGTTGGTGCTGACGAGGGCACCTCTGATCTTCGCTGGAGATGCCTCCGAGATGTAGAGAGGTGCGGTCATGGAAGCTATTCCGACGCCAATGCCGACGAATACTCTTCCAACAATCAGAACTGAAGGATTGGGAGCTGCGGCCATCATAATGGCTCCGATGAGAAAGAGGAAGTCGGCGACAAGGATGGCACTCCGCCGCCCATATTTGTCGTTCAACCAGCCGCCGACAGCTGCACCTATGATGGCTCCTGCCACGGCCATGCTCACAATGGATTCCTGTTTGATCTCTACCACTGTCAGGTACACTGTGTAGGTACTTTTTGACTTGGAATTTGAATGTTTGTGTTTGTTATAGTTGTTTAATCTAGAATTTCTTCATTTCAAACGAAATGTAATTTTATTTAATTTTCAATTCATGTGTTATTCGAATTGGTTACATAAATTCGACTGAATTTCACTAGCCTACCTGCAGCACAGTTTTTTTGTCGACAGACTTGAAATCATCTCTGATATAAAGAAGAGCCCCTGATATCACACCTGCACATGCATCCGAGAAATCATGTGAGAATCGTAGCATCATTTATTATTAATGCACAACTCACTCTGTCCCCGTCTCTGTCATGAAGGAAGACCTGACCTGTGTCGTAGCCGAAGAGGAGACCACCGATGCCCGCGGAGAGGGCGAGACGAAGAACAAAAGGATTCTTGGAGGCGAGTGAAAGGCAGTCTCTGAAAGCGGAGGTATCTGCTCCACCTTCACCACTGTGGATACCTCCTTCCATTCTTACTAATAATTATATAATTCAATATAAATTATCTCAGCTCTTTTCTATAGATTATTATCAAATGAGAGCCTTAAATAACTGGGACTCCCTCCATCCCATTATTTATGGCACATTGATTTTGGACACATATATTAAAAAAATGTTTTGTTGTGTGTAAAGTGGTGGAACCCAATAAAGTAACTAAATTTTTAGGGGTAAAATATTTTTTTTTAAATGAACTATTATTATTTGGACACTCCAATATCGTAAACGTGTCATGAATAATGGGACGGAGGTAGTACATTTTTCATAGAAAGAAACATAAGAGATCAGCAGAAAGTCACGTGTGTGTAATCAACACTTGTTTTTACGTATAATTAAAAAATTCAAAAGAAAAACTATATTGAATGTATTGAGTATGATATTATTATACATACGCTAGAAAGGTAATCACAAAAGAAAGAAAATGAGTTCTTTCTTTTATCACTTAGCACTCGTGTAAGATGTGAGTTCTTTCTTTTACCACTTAGCACCCGTGTAAGATGAAAGTCGCATACATGATTTTGAATGAGAAAAAAAACATGAGGAATTCTCTTTTCGACTCTGACTGTCACTCTAGTCTTACCTTTTCTTTTTGTTATATCCATAGTAGTTGCTTCATCTTCGAGAGAGAGAGGAGGGTTCTTTGTAGGCGAAAATGCCAAAAATAAGGGAAAGAGGGTGACAAAAGAATTGGTTTTTATATTTGGAAAATTAGAGAAAATATAATTAGAATTTGAAAGAAAACAACCAATTTAAGGGAAGAATGTTTAGTCCAATTATTTACTTGCCTAACAAATTAATTATTTTGTTAAGCAACATCACCGGTAAAGCAATTGTTGGCCGAAGGAGAATTTTATGGTCGCTTTAGACATATCAAAGTTATTCTCTCTTTTTTCAATAATCCATCTATATATCTTTTATGCATAGACACGCACGGTGGCCTAACATATATAATACCACCTATATATATATATAGGCAAAATATAAAATAGTCAAAGAAAATGGTAAAAAAATAAATACTATTCTCTCTGTCTCCCTAAATGTGATCACGTTTTCTTATTGGGTCGTTCTATTAAAAGTGGTCATTTTCTCAAAAAGTAAAAAAATTTAACTTTACAATACTTCACTCTTACTTTTTAAAACCGCATCAATATAATACTAAAATTATAATTATTTTTCTTTTTATACACAAATATCCTTATTATTATTTACAATCTTTCATTTTCTTGTCATCATTATCCTCTCCAACCTAAAGATGACAATGAGCCGGACCTGGATTTTCTTATATCCAAGTTCAATCTGTGATTTTACTAATATGCTCAAGCCCATCATGTGGCCCTATTGAACTTGGAATTCAAGTTCAAGCTTAGATCCATGTAGGTTGGAGTCTGAACGGGCTTGGGTCAAGCCCCCAAATTTTAATTTTTTATTTTTTTAAAATTTTAAATTTTTAATATATTTAAAATATGTATGATTTATTTCTTTTAAAGCATATTTATATGTTTTAACATTTATTATATTTTTACTGTGTATGAATATTATGATTGATAGATAATCATATCATTCAACGTATCAATGGTGTGATTAACAGATAATTATATCATTCATACTGCATTAGTATGATAACTATGATTCATACCTTTTATACGCGATTCGTATTTCAATTATTTAAATAAAAGAGTATTTGTGACAATTCACACAAAATAACTAAAATTTAAATAGTATTTCATTCGCCCCACTAAGTTTGACACAATTACTTTATTGTGACGTCTCACTAAGAATGACAAATTCCAAAAATAGTAAAATTTATCTTTTCAAAAAGTTGCGGACTCTACCACTTTTGTCACTTTTATACTACTTTATACATTCTTCTTAATAATCGTGTTGAAAAAAAATGTTATGTTTATTGAGACGGATGAAGTATTATATTGGTGCTATTTGTCCTTCAATATCTTACTTGAGTGTTTTTTATAATTAACTCTATATAAATATATAAATTCCATTTAATTGGAATAGTATATATAGGGTGCGTTGCACAGACAAAAACAAATTATCCCTCACTCTGAATTCCTCATTTCTCATCCCTCGTTCTTCACAAATGGAGTAATAATTTTACTTTTTATTATTTACTCTTTTTTCAGATAATAATTAAACTCGAAGAAGACCCACCATCTCTGTCGTACTTGATGACTGATATTCTACTACTCCCTCCATCCTATTAAAGTAGGCCACATTCTTTACGGCACGGATACCAATATTCTTGTTTGTTAGTGTATTAGTTTATTTAAGTGTTGTAGTGTATTAGTGTGGCACGAATATCTATGTGCTTTTTTTTTATTAAAAGTAGAAAGTGACCTAATTTAGTGGGACGTCCCAAATAGGAAACGTGGCCTACTTTAGTGGGACGGAGGGAGTACTATTTTATTTCAAAATTGTGACTCTGTAGGTAAGCAAGTCCCAACCCAACCCAACTTTATGAGAATATAAGGTTTGCCCGAAATTAAAATAATAGTTAAAATTATAAAAAGAAAAGGAGATTGAAGATTTTAGGTACAAACTTTAAAAGACAAAGGCACGCATATTGTATTTAATAGAAATGTTAGAGGTGCAAAGTAGTGAACAGTGGTCCAAAGCAAAAGGTGACCATGTTACTATGTGTATTTAGATATTCTTTGCCACCATTTAGTTAATTAGTTGTGTGTCTCTCTCTAATGCCTGAGTCCACATTCCAATCATTATGTTATATCAATATTGCCTTCTGCTTATACACTTATACCTACCCATATTTCTACTTTTTGTTTTTTTATTATCTCGAATATTGTTCTTAAGGCTCGTCCTGACTAGAAAAAAAAGAAAAAAAAAGAGAGGCCTTTTATACAATGTTTGAAATTAAAGTTGCATGTATTTTTTTAGTATATTGTAACATTTTCTTTATCGATTTTATATGCGTTCCAACAAAATTTATAGTCTTGATTAAGTTAATGTATATAATATATTAAAGGATATATTGGAGTTCTCCCCTTATTTCAAGACTTATGTGGTATTATTACAATTTTTTGGACAAAAATTCAATTTTTATTTAATAAATTAATATGGTAATTAATGCTGCAAATTAATTATGGCAGTGTATCAATTATTAAAAACATTGTTTTATTATTAATATAGCCCTGTAAGATTGAAAACTTTATTCATGTCTGTCGTAGCCGATTATTATCTATAATTTTGGCTCGCCAACGAGATAATTTTTCACACATATAATATTAATTATTTAAAATTTTAAAATAAATATTTTAAAAAATAAAAAATTCATTATTTGATTTGTCACACTAAATTAATTATTATGGAAAAAAAATAATCTTATTACTTTTTCGTAAAATTAGTATTTTCATCTCAAATAATAAATATAGACATAGAAATTATAAAAATTATCCACGAGATAATCTTTAATATAATACTTATTTACAATAATTTATCAAATTATATTACCTTAAATAAATATTGATTTTTTTAATCATATATATTTTTTTAAATTAATAACATAAAGTTCTTATATATAAATAAATTTTACACGAGATAAGTTGAAATAATTTACTCCCTCCGTCCACGAAAAACTTGCATATTTTTTCACTTTATGTCGTCCACGAGAAACTTACACACTTCTATTTTTAATAATTATACTCATCATGTTGGACTCACTATTAACTTTTTAATCTCTCAGATAGCATATTTAATTATAAATAATGTGGGACCCTCATTCCACTCATAACATATTTAATTAATTTATCAATCATCCACTAACTTTTCTTTCACTTACATACATATATTTAATTAATAAATATTGTAAAACTCTTATTCCACCGAAAACACATTCAAGATTATTCGTTAAAATCCATGCCAAACCCAAATGTGCTAGTACTTCATGGACGGAGGGAGTATTACTTTTTCATAAAATTAGTATTTTCATCTCAAATAATAAATATAAACATAGAAATTATAAAAAATTATACACGATATAATCTTTAATATAATACTTATTTACGATAATTTATCAAATTATATTACCTTAAATAAATATTGAATTTTTTAAATTAATAACATAAAGTTCTTATATACAAATAAATTTTACACGAGATAAGTCTTTATAAAATAATCTATTATTTTTTCATAAAATTAGTATTTTCATCTCAAATAATAAATATAGACATAGAAATTATAAAAAATTATCCACGAGATAATCTTTAGTATAATACTTATTTTCAATCATTTATCAAATTATATTACCTTAATTAAATATTGAATTGTTTAAATCATATTTTTTTAAAATTAATAACATAAAGTTCTTATATACAAATAAATTTTACACGAGATAAGTCTTCATGTAACAATTATATTTTACAATAATATAATTTTTTATGTAGCATAAATTTGCAATTATGTTAATAAATCACAAGGTAGTATCCTTTTTCATCGACACATTCTACGAAAGAAAAAATAATTTAAATAATATTTATATCTAATATTTTGTCAACTTATATATATCACTTTTAAATTAATTTTCGTAATTCTAATTCTAATAATGATAATTTGTGGATTCGTCAAAATAATGTATTTTAAAAAATTGATAGAATTATATTTATAAATTATAATATAAGATAATAAGATAATACGGGTTACACACTAGTATAAAAATAATAAAGGTAATACGTATCAAAATAACAATAAACTATGAATCAATAAAGTTTCATGAATTTTGTTCAAGATATATGTTGATGTTGCACCTGATGATATTTCATACTCGTGCAACTGCACAACGTTACTGTTAGTGTTAACTATGAAATGTAAAAATTAGGAAAGAGAAAGCAACAATCAAATAAGTATTGAATTAATTTAGATATTATCATATTTAAAGAAGCAAAATAATCGATGATATAATTAGGATTTAATTTATTTCAATACCTCTGTAATGGCCCGTAAAATCTCTTCGATTAAATTGTGTATCGAAAAGCGGAATAATAAAATTTCGTTCTATAACTCGTATTTTATCAATTAGCTAATTGATATTAGTAGCAATCATTTCCGTGCACAGTATAGTCTTTGTTTAATGATAGAAATTTTGTAAGCTCGTTTTGATGATGGGATTATTTAAAATGGCGAGCTAGTTAAAGTATTCCGGTGCATGATCGAAGGTTATAGTTAAATAAGATAATTAAATTTCTTAGCTTGTTTTAATAAATAATGAGATGGTATGGTTATATATACCATAGAAGGGTATGCATATGGTTATTCTTAATATGGCATGATGTATAAGGGATTATAGTTAAATCCTTGTTAATAAAATTTGATTGGATTATTATTAGTGGTATTGATACTTAATAAAATGTTTTGAGCAGTATTTAAAGGAGATATCTAGTAATATGCTAATTATCAATCATTAAGAGGATTAGCACTTGTGTATATGAAGCAAGAAACACACTACACGTCTGTATTTTATATATATGTGTCCATCTACATTCATAGCTAGATTGCAAGTATAGAAGTTAATGGCATGAACCGTAATTATATATGTACAGCAGATTACACATAGTTACAGCTGGAAGATCTTATACTCCAACTCTAAATCCATCGTGCCTTAGTTGTTAAAGGAAAGACAAATTCAATCATCTGGATTCATTAAGGAAAGAAAGATGGGAAGATCAAATCTACCAAGTAGATCTGATTCACACTACTTTAAGGAATAACCAACAGTAAGAGCACTATAAGGTAGCCATAACTCCCTGTTACATCGAACTTAAGACAGGGAACAACTGCAAACTAGTTAAGACAAAGAGAAGAAGAAATGGCATGGCTGCAGGTCGTGGGAAAACATATTCTGCATTCCTCTTTCACTTCATACTTTATCTCTGCACCAAAAAACAGATAAACATAAATGTAGTACCTCATAAGTCAATAAAATCTGAAATGTAGCATAGAACAACTGAGTTATAGACTGCAAAATAGGTGACTGGAATGGGTAAGGTGGGAGGATACGTATGTCATACAATAGCACTCTCTCATTCATATAACCTTGGGAACCCTTTCCAGAAACACCTATCCATACTTTCAAGATCAGATTTCATTAACCAAACATAAAACCCTCCTGCACTTCAAACCTCACTTTCACTCACACAAGCACAGACGCAGTTTTACCACCACACCAGAGGAAGTCCTTCTCAGTAAACCCAACTCCAGATTGAGGAACAATTAGGTATCAGCAACCTCAAACTTTCAGTTTAGTGTCAAGTTCTTAACTAAACAATTCCCTCTTTATCTTATTTCACAGAAGAGACACCAAAGAACCCCTAATCAGACATCTACAGTAAGTATTAACTCTTTTTTTTAGCCTAGAACAGGAACATGCGTAGGAAGATGTCTAAGCTAGCAAAGCATGCTTTCAATATTTTCTTTTATACCTCAGAATTCAAAGGATTCTGTTTACATGCTTTGAATATCTAGAACCTATACACTCTCATACAGAAATGCAGAACATTTAGAACAGAGAAATTAGAAACTTTTAATGTTTAAGTTCAGAACTAGCAGATCAAGAATTTGGAGAACTAAGAAGCTTTTAGATCCTAAGTTAGTTAGAAACAAATTACAAAATTCAGAAACTAGATCTATACCTATATATATATGAACAGATGCAATAGCAGAACATTTAGCTAATTAGATATTATATGCGCATGCAGACTTGAGGAACAGAACCCATCAATAGTTTTACATGCATAGATTCTAAAATTTTTATAACTGAACATATGAAATTGTGTTGACTCGATCTCCAGAACATAACTACTACTCTTTAACCTCAAAATAAGAAATCCAATTCAAAAGACATAATAATATTAGAAATTTAGAGTAAGGAGGTTATCTCACGCAGCAACAAAAGCCCCAGAATCTCTTCCTCGAACCAACCCAGAAATCAACCCAGCCACAAACGTGTTCCTCAGCCAAGAATGAGCACCAGGCCAAAGTCAGAAATCGTTTTAAAACTCTTAGATTAAACGAAATTTAGTTTATTTCACACACCCAAATACAGAATAAAAGTATGATCTAACTATTGGTGTAAAACAGAAACTCAAAGGAGGTTTTGATCATGCCGTAATCGAAGATATATATATAAAAAAAAAAAAACTAAATTTCAAAGATTCCAGATTGAAAACCCAAATGAAAACAGAGTTTGTCTAATCTCTGAAACCAAAATGGTGAAGGAAGAGATAGTATACCCCTTATGAACCCTATAAAATAGAGAAAGAATTAAAAGACTTTACCTGTGAAGGGAGAAACCCAAAACCTGCCGACCAGGAGCAGCTCCGACGAACTTCCCCGTTCCATTGCCCTGCTACAAATCGGGAAGACAGTGATTAAGGAATTAAGAAGTGTTGAAAAGCAATATTGGAGGAAAAGAACCTGAATCTTAAACCAATCAGAATTTGAAACTCTTTCACAGAAACAGAAGTTCCGTCTTTTTCTTCTCACAACCCAATTTCGAAATAAAACTTGTGAAATCCTTCCAGAACCAAAAATTTAGAAGAGAATTGAACATGCAGTATGAAAAATGTTGAAACCATTCGAAATAAGGGACAAAAGCTAAGAAACTAGAAAGAAGTACAAAATTTCCTGAAAAAGGAAAGGCGACGACTGCTGTTTCTGCTGGGGAATCGACGAGCTCTTCACTGATGGAGAAAACGAGAGAAGAGGCAGTGATAGCATGGAGGGAAGAGGAAGATAGCCGAAGAGAATTAGGGATTGTTCTGTAGGAAATGGGTTGGGGACGTGAGAGTCGCTTGGGTCGAGAATAAGAAACCGTAGGGGTTGAAGAAAAAAATCAATGGGCCAGAATATGTATAACAAACGGACCAAACAATTAAAATCTAATGGGCTAAACCGCATTATTAAGAATGGGCTCGATTTTAATGGATTATGGACCTAATTAAATGGGCCCAGGATGGGTATAGAATGGATTGATTATCCCATAACAATGATTTAATTAACTTTCGGATTAAGTGAGTAATTAAAAGGATTAGTTATAAATAGTTAGATTTAATCCAATAAATTAGATCCATTAATTATGAAGCTAGAAGTAATATCTCATTGATTTGAAATCGTTTCACACTCGGATACTAGTCGAGTGAAGAAATTAGAGGATTTATGAAATAATAGAATATTATTTCATTTTGAGATAAATAAATTATATACTCACGATGAGTATTTTTCCTCTTAATTACGATTAAGGTTCGGCGAAAGGAAATTTCAGTCGATCTACACCAGATTATCGTTAGACCAGGAAGCAGATCAGGTAGGCTTTCTTTTACCAAATCAAAATCGTATGCGTTGTACCAAAATTATGATTTTCGTTATTAGAATGCTTAGAATTTCAAATGTTATGAAGTATTGCATTGTCGAAAATGTTTATATTTTGGTATGATGCGTATCTGTTGATATTAATCGATTTCGGACCTTTAAAGATCTTTATCTTTTAAGGTTAGTGTACACCAGAACCGTGAGTCATCTTAGCGGGTTGGCCGGTTCAGTGTTCGCGGAAAGTGGCCACTTTCCCGACACACAGAATTACAGATATGTATGATTACTTCAGAACATAGACTGCGCAGTCGAACTTTTAAGATCACAAAAGAATTTAGTGAACATAGGTTCTTTAGTGACAAAAATCCCTATGTTGCACTGTATTACGGCAATTGCAAATATATCAGTACGAATGTGATTTCGGCATGTGTTTACTGAGTACTTTCGTACTCAGCCCTGCATATATTTATAAATGTGCAGGTTAAGTCGTGATGACGAAGGGGAAGGCTCAGCGGTGGTTTTTGTTGAACTTTAAATGTTTTTACTCTCGGTGGTTTATATGTCGTCATACATGTAAATCCAGATATTGATCCAGTTTCCGCTGCCAGATTGTTGTTTTAGACCCAAGAACTGTTTAACTATCCGTTTTGCTTTCGAACTATGTAGTTCAGACTTGTAATTGTTCTTCGTTATTTCATTCGTGTCGAACTAAGTTTTTCAGACTTCGAAATTCGGTTGATGTACTAAGAGTGTCCGTGACACTTAAACTCTATCGAAATTTTCCTCTTCGTTGTAGGTTCATGAATCATCCTTTTATCTATGTTTTCATTTCGTTTGTTTATCCATATTTCCTTTTAGTCACGTTTTCCTCAATTTTACTTAGAAAAGTGAAATGGGGACGTGACAACCTCATGTTTAATTAGGGTGAGTAGTGATTTGGTTCGGCTAAAAACATAAGCATAATCCAAAAATCAAATTTTATTGAAATGAAAATCAATCAAATAAAAGAATTTACAAAACCAAACTGATCACTGATCAGAACCAAAGTTTAAACTTCAGGTTCGATTCAATTTTCTATTATCCAAAAATATACAATATAGTTTTTTGACGATAAATATAATGTAATTTGTACTAAAAATTTGATACTCCAAATGTTTTGATAAAAGAATTGCTCAAGTTTGTACTCCATATAATAATTTACACATTGTAGCTAATATTGCGAAAATTAATACGAATTATAATAAAAATCAATCCGAAAAAAAAATTAATTGTTAAAAATTAAAATTAAATAAAATTCAAATATATTAAAATCGATCTAAATCAACCAAACTTGAAATGATTTGGTATGATTTATCTATCTGTTCGATTTTTGCTCAAATATCTATGTTTAATTTATAAAATTGTTAGACCATTTAATTAATCTTTTATTGCGATATAGTAAAATGAATAAATTAAAAGTAAAAAACAAATTAAAAATGTACTGTGAAGTATATTGTGGATGTGACAATAAATTTAATGGTAAAAAAATATATATTTACTTTAATATGAATTGGAATATCATTGGCAAGGTACGAATTTTACTACTTCCACTCATAGCTGGTATAAATACTTATGCATTTTGTCCAGTTTATCTTTTTGGTGCTGGGGAAAAATGAATGTTCTAGAGTTACTGAGTTAGGGTTGTGCCATCATGTATATATTATATATAGCATAATTTATCCTTTACTACTACTCCCTTTGTCTCGCTAAAAGTGGCCATGTTTCCTTTTTGGGCCGTCCCACTAAAAGTGGTCACTTTTCTAAAAAGAAAAAGTTTTTAACTTTCAAATACATCACTCCTACTTTATTCACACACGACATTTTAGTTTCTTAATCTCCGTGCCCATTTCTTTGTGGCCGCTTTTAGCGGGACGGAGGGAGTAGTATTTTATTAGTAATAAAAAGGAAGTTCCAATTGGTGATAATTCACCTCTGTAAACATGTGGTCAACAATTAAAGCTGAAAATTAGCCTTCAACACCGTGCTAGTCAACATATTATTATTCTCTTTATATATATATGTAGTAAAAAAGGTTACCTTTTTAATTAAATTAATAATTCAGCCATGATTTTACTAAATTAACAAAAATACAACCAAATTGAGAAAATTCCATAAGTTTTTGAGTAATAATGTTAGAGGTTGAATTATAACCTGAAATAAAGAAACCAAACAAGCTTACCCGATCTTTCCCTTTCTGTTGGAGGGTACGATTTTTGATTTAACATAACATACGGAAACAACAATAAACCTCCACATTATTGTAGTTAGAGAAATGTCGCAATCAAGCATGTGGCTGATGCTGTGGCTGTGGCTGTGGCTGTGGCATTACCAATTTTTATTTAATAATCCCGTAAAATTTGTAGTATAACTATAATTAATTATGGGCCATGGCAAAAATCACAAAATGGGCCAGATCTAAGAAAGTATGGGCCGGGGACGGGGCCGGGGCCGGGTCAAAGTAAACCTAGAAAGTAGTAGGAGAGAATATGAAAAGGAGAAATTGAATTGATTATCGGAATCAGAAAAGGAGAGAGGATGAGACGGCGTTGGTGTCAGCAATGTCGTCGTGGAGCATCGAAAGGGGTGAAACGACGGCGTTTCCTGTCGGGTTGTCGGAGCACAGAGATTGAAGCTGCGCGGGCGGGCGTTTGAATGTCTGCTCCTCCTCAATTGCCATTTAATGCGGTTTAATATCTGCTTCCCACCGTACCGTCTCTCATGCTCATGCTCTATCACGCCTTCTGTCAAAAGCACAACCTCTCTGTGTCACCTACCTTCTCTCCTCTCTCTCTCTCTCTCACGTAATTCCGGTGATTCTAACTGCAAACTTGTTTCTGTTGTGATATGAGCAGTACCTTGGACTACTGGACCCACCCGGACGGAATTCACCACGCCTATTGGTTCACGCTAAAACACTCTCTTTTCTTTCTGTGTGTCTGGAACATTAATTTGCGACTATATTATTCAATTCCTTCATGTGGAAACTGGATTACTTTAATTCCTTTCTGTTTTTTGTTTTTGTTTCTAGTTTTTGTGGATTAATTAATTAATTAATAGCGTTGATTGCACTTAAGGTATTGAAATTTTGAAGAATAGTTAGGAGCGGATAAGAAATACAAAAACAATGAATACATATGGTCTCTGTCTGTCACCTCTGAAAAGCATAAAATAGTTGTATTCTAACTGATTTTCACAATATGATCAAAGAGTTGTACGTTAGTGAATTCGTACGTACAGGGGTACTTTGTTCATCCACGTCGGATTGTTGTAACTTGGACTTGTTTGTTATCTCAATTTTGGTTGCTGATTTAGATTTGTAGTGTAATAGGCAAGTTAACATTAATAGCAGAAAATATGAAGTGAATATAATGCTTTGCAAGTAATAAAACAAGATTAGAAGGCAGTTATTTTAATTACTAAAGATTAATGAAGGTGATTATTTGAAGTAATATAATTGTGGATTAGAGTAATGGAGATAAAAGGCGAATGCAGAAAGCATGAGATATCAAGGCCGCCAGACATTTTGCCTGCCTGGTACTACTGTACAGCTATATACCTGCACTGCCTACTCTCTCTCCTCTCTCTCTCTCTCTCTCTCTCTACGATGTGGTACATGCTATATATGCGATGCAAGCCCTAGCACTCAATTCATAATCATCATCGCTCTAAATCTCCTTCCTCATTTTTGCACACATCCATATCTCCACACAAAAGTAAAAATCAATCACTATAACAGAAAACAAACAATGGAGGTAGCCAACGACGTACCTTCAGTGGTGAGGAGTATCACCGGCGGAGATCAGCAGCAGGCGGCCATCGATTTCGAGTCCGTGTGCGAGAAGGTGAGCCTCCTCGTCACCGGCAACGCGGTGGTCATCTTCACCATCAGCGGCTGCTGCATGTGCCACGTCGTCAAGCAGCTCCTCTTCGGCCTCGGCGTCGGCCCTACCGTGGTCGAGCTCGACCACGACGCTTCCGGCGGCGCCATCCTCTCCCTCCTCCACCGCCTCTCCGGAAGCGGCGGAGGCAAGCGACAGCAGGCGGTGCCAGCGGTCTTCGTTGGCGGCAAGTTCCTCGGCGGTATCGAGACGGTGATGGCGTGCCACATCAACGGCTCGCTCGTTCCGCTCCTCAAAAACGCCGGTGCTCTCTGGCTTTGATTTATGCCAATCACTAACCTTTTGCTTAACTTATTGTTATAGCCATTAATATGCATCGAAATTTTATATGATCTTTGATTTGATGAGACCATGTACAGAATTAAGAATTATGGTAGCTCATTACTAGCAATGCTTTCCTTTCAGAAACCTTATTTAATTTATCATCGACTGGTATGCATTACGACTATTATTATTATTATATGATGTTGTGCGTTATTCTCTAACCTGAACGTCAGTTATTAAAATTATGATGAATATTGTTGTGACCGTCTAGTAATCATTGGAGTCCGATTATTTATTGCAAAATAAAATAATCGTTTCTTATTTTATATTATGTGGAAATACAATCACTAATATACTGATTACCAATACAAACTGAAACATTATTCATAGTGGTGAAAAGTACATGTTTGATATAATTCAACTTTACTATAAACATACAATAAGGGTTTTTTAATTAAAAAGATCTCTAACTCACAAAGTACATGTCATTAAATGAAGGTGTTATGTGATAGCAATTGTATTTGTTGTGGGTGTGAAATTGTAGTGCCAATTATACCCTTGATTAATGGGAAGAGATGAAAAAGTGCAATTTTACAGAGAGCAGTACAAAATTCCGAGAAAAATTGCCACCGAATTACCGACCACGGTCTTGAGACATGATGCATTTGTCTCTATATTTTTTGGTATAAGAACAAATAATAATAATATTAAATAAAAATCTTTCTATTTTTGAGAACTGCTGCACCGATCAGGATTCAGGATGACTTCTGCAATTTTTTCACCCTTTATTTATTTATTTATATCTCAGTTACGCAGTTGTGAGTTGTGGTATTGAAAATATTTAAATATTAATTTTGGAGATATAAAACAGTAAAAATGGTCTTTTCCCACCTCGATTGCTTCATGATTGTTCGATCATATGCGGTGTTCTACTCAAAATCAATTCTCTCTTTAGGGATAATAAATTTTAAAGTATAATAGTTCCTCACACAGTGAAGGCGTAAAACATTGCGTTTGGATTTAAGATTGTTTTAGTACATTCCACTAATAATTAATAATTTTGTTTTCCTTTTTTCATCTCAGCTAATTAGTGACTACAGTTCAAAATGAAACTAGAGAGATACAACCATTTGGTTACGTGATTAGTTCATACATGCACATATACATAAGTATATATAGAAATGCGTGTAACTGTTTTAGGTACATACATGATACATATAATAATAACATTGATTTAAGGGTGTTTGATTTAGTTGATTAAATGAATTAGTTGATATGATAAAGAATGATAAAATTATTTGAATTATATAATCATGTGTTTGATGTGTTTGATTTGATTGATTTCAATATTTGACAAATCATGTAATTAATAATCAAGTCGAATCAAATCAAAAGGCTTGATTAATAATAAAAAAAATTGATTGATTACATGCAAGCCAAATAATTTATTTGGAACTTAATCAAACAAACTAAATATTTGATTATGGTTGATTATTTTATCAATCAAACTTAATCAAGCAAACCGCACACACTCGTATTATATAAATTTTCTATTTAATCTTTACATAAAATCTTTATCTAACTATGCTATAAGTACTCCCATTTATTTATGGTTTAAAATAGAGAGAGATACTATTTTTTTTTCGGCCCGGTTGGTCCGACATCTATATATATATATATAAAAGTAAAACTATTTTGTCATTTTTTTTTTCTCATTTTGTCCTTCCTCTTTTATTTTATTTAAATTAATGTTTTTTAACTATTCATTTTTATTTTTTCTCATATTATCAATAATTAAGTTTATTTAATTTCATAATAAAATTATATTTATTATTTTATTAATTTATATATTTTATGAAATAAATTTGTTTGCTCTTTTTATTATATTTACATTATTATCTTTTGACTTCATATTTTTATTTTCTCTTTTATTAATATTATCAGTAATGAATTTTTTTAATTTTATTATAAAATCATATTTCTTATTTTATTAATTTACATATTTTATGAAATTATATAATTAATATTTTATTATATTTACCTTATTGTCTTTTCACTAGTCATTTTTATTTTTCTTAAGTTATGACATTACAAATGAATAAAAATGTGGATACAAATATAGTTATATCTATATTTCTTACTTTTTCTTTTATTCAAATTATCAATAATTAATTTTTTTAAATTCCATTTAAAGTTTTATTTATTATTTTATAATCAATGAAAAATATGTATATTTTTAGTTTATTTATTTTATTGTCTTTTCATTTTTTCATTTTATTTTACCTTAAACTATGACACAATAAATGAATAAAAGAAATATATTCAAATATAGTTATATTTATTATTTTTTAAGTTTTTTTTCATATCATCAATAATTAATTTTCTTTAGTTTCATTTATAAAATTATACTCCCTCCGTCCACGAATTTCCTTCCTAATTTGCCATTTTAGTCCATCCACAAAAAAGCTTCCTAATTCAACTTTCCATTTATGGAAAGTGGACCCACCACACTCTCTACACACAACTCAATTTAATATAATACATTAAGTGGGACCCAACATCCACTAACCACACAACACAATTTAAAACACTATATTAAGTGGGACCCAAACTCCACTCACTAAATATCATCATTAAAATCAAAAGCACTACATAAAAACCCGCACCGGGTCAAACTAGGAAAGAAATTCGTGGACGGAGGGAGTATTCATTATTTTATTATTTTGATTATAAATATATAATTTATTATCATTAAATATAAGTTATTATTATATATAGTTAATTAGAAATAATACAAATTAATAAATTCATTAAAAAGATAATAATTAGGTAGTAGGGAGTGGGGAAATGAATAGTCTCAATAAATCATTAAATAAATTTGTATTAAATAAACCATTATAAACTTAATGAAATGTAAATAAGAAATAATTCACATATGTGCAAAAAAAAAACTAATTAAATATTTTGAAGTCGAATTTCAACTTAAAAAAATTAAAAAATATGCACCCTAAATTAATTAGGTAATCTTCAAATCGAATAATATGTAATAAGCAATTTTTTATGTTTTTGTTACATTAAAAAAGAGAAACTAATACTCATATCTTTTTTTTAAAAAAGATACATCTTTTGCAAATTTTTTACCTTCCACATAAACATTCACTTTCTATTTTTGGATATGGTTTAACGTTTAATAACATTTTTTGTGGGTCTCAATCTTTATTATCATTCAAATCAATTATATTTTAACATTTAATAACACCTTTTTGTGAATCCTAACATACTACCATTTAAATTAATTATATTTTAATACTTAATAACATTTTTTTGTGAGTCTCAATTTTAATACCACTCAATTCAACTACATTTTGTTAAAATTTGTACCGCATCAAAGATTCAAATGGTATATGTTTTTATAAAACGGATGGAGTATATAATAACCTATTTATAATCTTTAAAAATAAGGCTTAATACTTATCATATATAATAAGATAACTTTTATTTGGATTATTTGATTTTATTAAACATTATTAAAATTATCTATATTTTAAAATGATGAAATTATATACTACAAAAAATAATTTCCTGTGCAACTTCACGGGTAAAAATACTAGTTATATATTATGGTATGGATTTTTTACTGTAACACATCAACCAATAATTCAAACCCAAAAAAATAAAATCATGAGTGCAGACACTGTATGTGGATTCTGAAACAGATGAGAGGAATGTTCTTGCTACAGATCAAACGCAACTGTTTACTCATACATTTACCCATTTCTACATCCATTTATGAATGCGTTAATACATATCTTCCTCATGTTAACTATAATTATCAGAAGATAAAATAAATTCCTGTGGGGTTGGGCACAAGATCATTTCTTCAAGGACGAATAAGCAAAGTTTTACTAAAGAGTCTACACCATGCAAGCTGCCAAGTACAAGAAGATTTAAGAGATATTCATAATTATTCAGTGCATAAAAGATTTTGAGATTATGCAAAAAAAAATGAAAATGTATATATTGAGATGTTTCTTTAAATACTTAAATGGGATAAAAAGATGCAGACCTTTAGTACGTATTGACAGCTAGCGGGACTTCTTGACGCGTTTGGCGGGTCTTGGTGCTTCTTTTCTGGGTTCATCCGAAGGTATTTTGTCTGTAAATGGCTGCACATGTTTCAAAGAAGTTATCAATTGTTTTAAGTAGTAAGTACACATCATCTATCAAGTAAGATCAGATGAATATGTGTTGAGCAAAATGTTCTTCAAACCACCTGTTGGATTTCTAGAGGAAATTGTACAAATGGATATACATACTTGTAGGTAAATAAACACCTGTGATTCAGCTTGGCGTGGTCCTGGTCAGAATCAATTTATATAACTATCCATATGGCTTCATGCAATTGCTAAAATAGTTTTTGGTAACATATTCTCATCAACTTACTGATGAAAGGGCTATCTTGATACCGAGTTTGCATCACTCAGTTTCATATTCTATTGCCTAATGCTTGAGGGGAGGGAAGTGTATCATCAGACATTCTTTGTAGTTTAAATTGAAAACTATCCTTTCCGTAACAGTCTAAATACATTTATCATGCATGAACTGTTCACCCCTAGTCCTGTAAGTTTGCATTAGGGGAAATAGAGATCAACATAAAAGGCTCATTGCGTGTAACTTTTGCAAGTAAAATGTTACAATATTTAAGAAACCTAAAGCATTGTCAACTACAGCTGAAATATAAGTTCTTAAATACCACCTAATTATTTGAATAATTTGTCAAATTATCAGTTAAAGAAAAAGAATGGATCACAGAGTGAACTGGGCATCGCCAAAAAGTTGAACGAAAAACAGAAAAAACCAGACAGACCCTTCATCAAAAGTAGACTACTTACAAGATGAACCTGGCTCTCTACTTAATAAGGTTTCTCATAACAAAATGCTGTTAGGTTTCTGAATCAGCATTTTGGATTCTTTCCCATCGTTCCTAGAGTAATATATCACCATTACCCATCTATAGAAGTTATACGTAATGTTTCCAATTCATTGACTTGCAGGAGAGACTAGATGAATAAGAAAAATGAAAGCATTTTGCAATAAAACCACCCTGTGATCAGATACAAATACAATCATGAAGTTATCAAGCACACAGTTCAACATCAGATATCTTAGTATTTTTTAGAAAGACACATCAGAACTCAGAAGGCATTTCATTGGAATATTAAAATTGGAGGCAGAGTAAAATGAAGTACGAAAAAAAGCATGGAATGCAGAAAATGGAACGAATTATTACGAGTAAGGGTGGAATCACTTGCCTCGTCTATTTTTTTCTGCAGTTCCAAGAGTTCTTGGCAGTATGTGAGGCACTCAGCATGATATGCAGCTGCCAATTCTTTGATCAAGGCCTTCCTTTTTATCATGCCAATCACTACAAGACACAGAAAAGAAAGGGTTACCATCTATAACAAAATGCGTTATTACTGCATTCAGAAACATAACCTACAACATGAATCCAAGGTTTTTTTTATTGAACTATAAAATCAGCAAAAGCATCTAATTGTCCAAAATTCTGGTTGTAACGCGAATTCAATTCACCAACTACCCACATAGTGTTTAGACTTTAGACGGAACCACATCTCAATGCACATGCTGCAAAAAATCAAGCTCAATCAGAATGTGCAATATCAAGTTCCACATAGATTTCAATAAAAAGAAACGCAAAATAGGGGAGGAACAGTCTGTCATCACATCAAACCCAAATAAGAGGACAAATTGCGAATCATTCACCATTAAGATCCGGTCTGTGATCCTACGTCAAAGAATTAGATATAAAGATGCAAGGTCATAAGACTGGGAAGAATATGTACCCTTCCCCTCCCCCGCTCAAATTACATTAGGAGTCTACACAACGCGATACCATATCACGACGATACAATTAGAATAATTCACACAAGCACCCATGTAGAGAGAGTGAAAGAGAGAGAGAGGGAAGAAGGACGGAGGGTTGCTTACTTCGGCTAGGATCGAAAGAAGGGGGAGGCGGAGGAGGGTCTTCCTGATGCGATGAAGGTTGGGGAGGAGCTGAGTCGTCGCGTGATGAAAACGGCAGAGGAGGAGGGGGAAGGGGCGGAGGTGGAAGAGAGAAAGGGTGTTGAATTTGGAGTTCTCCCATTACAGAGATTGGTGAAATTCGGAAACAGATGTTCTAATTTTAAGAAAAAATAAATGGTTTAATACTTTAAGGTTTAAATACAACTAATTAATTTTAGGGTTAATTGTCCTAAAATTCGGAAACATATGATACTTTACGTATTCTGAATTTCCCTAATACTTTACGTATTCTTTTTAATTTCGATTTTCAAGTTATTCGCACTCGTTTAAATTCACATCATGTTTTCTTAATAAGATTAGTTAGACGATTTATTTCTACTTGATTTCCATTAGTTTAGAGTTTACCTTTTGTATTATTTATATTTCATGTCTTTCGATTATACTTCCGTTTATTAGTTTAGAATTTACTTTACGTATTTTACTTTCTTCGTCTAGTTATAAGACAAACAAATTCTCTTTTACTTGTCTTTATATTGAACAAAGAATTGAATTGTCCTGCTAAGTCTTTCTTAAGAATACGACTTGGGTTGACTTATCATTGCTAGACGACCTCGTTAAAATTGCGAGCGACTCGAAATAATTCTAGTCGAACAATTTAATTCTTCGCCTTGAGCCACTAGAATTTGAACTGGGTGATGAAGTCCCATGTTCATATCTGTATTGGCTCAAGTTGGATGGTGAGTTCCAACGTCTAGAGTTTGAGCTATGTGAGTTAAAGCTCCTTGGACTTGATCCATTTGATGAACATGTGCAATGTGAGCACTTAGGTTTAGGGCTTTGTCCCTAGGTGTTTCTCTGATATGTTCGATGTTCAGTAGAATGAACTTGGTTTATGAAATTATGCCTTTCAGATGAAACCTTTCTCGGTTTCTAACCTTCAAAATAGTCCTTTGATACTTCAGGTGGGGATTTTCTCCTGGAGTTCGGTTTTTCAGTTTCAGGTGATGTATGTTTCCTGAGTACCTGCTTTGGTCTTTCAGTGGCAAATTTATTTGCCTTTCCCTTGTCAATCAAAACTTTCACTTCAGGATCAGTGATTGTTTTATTTGCTTTCAATTTGAGATTTGTTTTGAGTGACTTTCACAGCCTCGAGTTCAATCACCTTTTCTTCATCATGATTAGAACGTGAATATTTTTCATTTATTAGTTATGTAATTGGGCATTTTTCATAATTAATCCAACAACATTTGATAAAAGGTTGAAAATTTAATTGAATCGAGTTAAAGTGATTAAATTAGCTTAGATTTTTCTTTTTAATTCGATTTCAATTTTAGTTATTTAAAAATTAATTTTTCGTTTGGTTTCGATTTTGATATCAAAAAGTTTTGATTTAAAAAAGTGAAGCGAAATGTATTACATAATGATAATTAATTTAGTATTATTTATTAAGAAATTATTTATTTAAAGTAACTTATTAAATAAGTAAATATTAACTATTAATTATTAAATATATTATATAATGATAATTTATTTAATCTTTTTGATCATTTTTTATTTTAAACCAAAATCATAACGAAAATTTCAATTTGATTTTTTTTATTTGAGCTTAATTCCGTTCAGTATCAGTTCTATTATCGAACCAAACTATGTTCACCCCTATTCATCACCTTCCTATGTTGTCCACTCTTTATCATATCACATCAACTAACCTATAAGAAGGGGTGTCAATCCAAATCGGAAAGATTGTTTTATTGAATTGGTATTAAATCTTTTACTTCTACTAGTTAATTGAGTATTGATCAATTTGATACCAATTAATCGATATATCCAATTAAGAACTCAGGATTTTTTATTTTTTTGTAAATATATTTTTCTTTTTGACATTTCTGAAACATCAATTTAAGTTAAAAATAATTTGACATAAATTTTTTTAATCCTATAACAAAACAAATTTATAAGTTAACCAACAATATAATGTTGTATTTATTGAATTTATAGATCTTAAAATTCAATTAAAAGTGATATTAAATGTTAAACAAATTATATATACCAATTGAGTGAAGTAAGTCATGAATCTAATATCATAATATTCTATTCGATTTGTGAAACTGTTCGAACTAGTTGGTTAATAATTAAATTGTGATTCTTATTCGGTTCGTTATGAATGTTTAATGATTGATTACATTCGAGTATTCAATTTGATCTTTGAAAGTGAAGTTTGAAATAAGAAATATTTTTTAAAAAATTCAAAATTTGATGTGATTTATAAAAATTGAAACTTATGTTGTAAATTATTTATTTAATATTTACAATAAACTTAACTTTTAAACAATTGTAGATAAATATATTTTTATCTATTAATATTATATATTTAGTAAGAAATTAATAGATTTCAAATTGAATATTATAATATTCAATTTACATTTAATTATTAATCAAACCGAAAAAGTTATTTGTATCTGAATTCAAATCACCAAATATAAAATAAATATTAAATTAAAATTATTTATTCCGTGCATAATATTAATAATAAGTACAAAATTAAATCACATTAAAGCATAAAAATCTAAAATTAAAGAAACAAAATTGATAATAAAATTTAAAATGTGAGAAACGGAGTCCATACCTTGTAAAAGAGATAATTTTTATTATTTTAGAAATGTGTCAAATTTAGCACGATGTTCCAATAAGAAAATTATGTCGAGTTTAGTGCGACGAAGAATATACATGTTTGAATACTGTTAATTTTGTAGTATATTATAAGAACCAAATATTAATTTATTTACCGTTAATGAGTTTTGAGCTTTGGTACCGATTCTCTAGATTTTTCCCGTCAACTAACTGCTACTTATTGACTAAAATATTTCAGTTTAGGTACCATAAGCTATTATTTTCATTTTCTATTTATTATCCAAATTTCTTGATCATTCTGTTGCATGCAATGAATGGTTTAGGACACGCTTAATTAGCATACTAATCACAATTAAGCCGTATTTGTTACAGATAATTGTATTTAGTTTGGTTTGGTGGATTCATTCTATAAACTTCCATTCTTCTTTCCGTTTTTGGCCGATATACTTTTTCATTTATTATTCAACGATATCTGATGGCGTTTCCGATTGACTTCCGTTTGGAGAACGATTTCCGTTTGCTCTTTCCATTAAAGTGAAAATCTTGATCTGATTTATTTCTTCTCTGAAATTTAGTTTTTTTTTTCTAGTGTTGGTTTTTGTGGACAGTGAAGATGAATGTGGCGAAGTCTCAGGTGTGGCAACCTTGTAAGAAGAAGAGGTTATAGTGAGATTAAGATTCTAGTCTCTAGAATCCAATGAAGGGTAGTTCTATTGAAATAAAAGAGGGAGGGAAAGAGGGACTGGGAGAAAGGGGAGTTATGTATGGAATATGTATGATCTGTATTAGGTAAGGTGAAATAAAAGTGGGAGGGTTATCCACACGGGAGAATCTTTGGGATTGATTCATTGCATATAGATATAGATAAGGATAAGGGTTGTGGAGATGGTGAGGGCATCGAAATCAAGCGTTGGCGGCGGCGGAAGCAGTGGCAGTGGCCGCACGCGCGTGGGGAGGTATGAATTGGGGAAGACTTTGGGAGAAGGGACTTTTGCCAAAGTGAAGTTTGCTAGGAATTTGGAGACTAGTGAGAATGTGGCGATCAAGATTCTTGATAAAGAGAAGGTCCTTAAACACAAGATGATTGGCCAGGTGATGCATGAATTTGATTATATTATTATATTTTCTTCATAATCTTCCCTTTAACTGCACTTGTTAGCTTTTATCATATTTTGATAATTTAATGCTTTGATGAATTGGCATACTGATACCTGTGTGGCTCTCTTTGTGTATACCCTTTTTAGTTTTGCACTAAATTTTGGGTTGACTTTTTTAGTTCCATGGAGTTGTTATTCACTTTTCAACGAAAATTTTCCCTGTGGGGTATTTAGATCATAATGTTTTTTGTGGGGAGTGAAGTGGTGGGGATAAAGTTCCATGAAAAAAATCTGATGAATTTAGGGTATCCAATTATGTGGAGAGTTGAAAATATATGGTATTTATGTGATTGAGAATCAGCTCGCTTTGAAGTTGAGTCCTACGTTTTGTGATCATAATATGCTTCATATATTGACAACTCATTTTGTTCTTACTTTGGTTTCAATTTACTGTATGTCTGTATCTAATATTATTTTGTAAAGATCTTATTATGTTGACACTCTCATATGCCTTGCAGATTAAGCGTGAAATTTCAACCATGAAATTGATAAGGCACCCTAATGTCATCAGGATGTATGAGGTTAGAGTTGGACTTTTGAAACTATGCTAAATTTATTATTTGGTTCCTATTGATCGGCTTCTTGTCTAGGTTATGGCTAGCAAGACAAAGATATATATTGTCATGGAATTTGTCACCGGAGGTCAACTCTTTGATAAAATAGTATGTATTCACTCTCAAAATAGTTTGATCAAAAGGGATATATCTAAAAGGTGCAATGATATTGCTGCTTTCGTGTGGCCAGGCTAGTCAAGGGAGGCTAAAAGAAGATGAAGCTAGGAAATATTTTCAACAGCTGATCAATGCGGTTGATTATTGCCACAGTAGGGGTGTTTACCATAGGGATCTTAAAGTAAGTATGTCATTTCCATTTCGTCTCTTTAGATAAGGTTGACTTTTGAATTCTCCAATTTTCTGAAAAGCTTGTACTTTATGGTATTGCTTTGTTAATCTATAGCCAGAAAATTTGCTGCTTGATGCCGGTGGTCTTCTCAAAGTCTCCGACTTTGGGTTGAGCGCCCTACCCCAGCAAGTTCGGGTACTACAATTTGTTGATTTTATTTCACGGAGCATTTGATAACTTAGATGAAATACTTTCTATATTGTATTATTATCTCTGGACTTCGGACAAGCTCTACCTCAAATCTTATTCTCTATTCGCTCAATAGAATATGCATAAGATGATGTGATTCGTTTTTCTTAAACTTGTTATTAGGAAGATGGATTGCTTCACACAACATGCGGGACTCCAAATTATGTTTCTCCAGAGGTATGCAACCATTTTGGCTCAATTAGTGATGCTTTATTGTTTCCTCAATGTTTCTGTTTTTCTAGTGACTGCTTTATCTCTCTCGTTTCGCAGGTGATCAACAATAAGGGCTATGATGGTGCCAAGGCAGACTTATGGTCTTGTGGTGTTATACTTTTTGTACTCATGGCTGGATATCTTCCTTTTGAAGATTCAAATATTATGGCATTGTACAAAAAGGTCTAATGTCGCATTTCATAATATTCACCTCGGAATCTGTCATTTTTTACACGTATGATAAATTGATGAGAACTTTATTGCAGATACACAAGGCGGACTTCACGTGCCCTTCATGGTTTTCCTCAAGTGCTAAGAAACTAATCAAAAGAATTCTGGATCCCAATCCGTCCACAGTAAGATCACTCCTCTCTTGATTAGACCTTGTACACTGTAGTTTTGACTGTATAGTAAAAGAATTTGGTTTCTTGCAGCTTTTGTTATGATAATTGTTTAGCCCTTTTTAGTTATTCAATCATAACTCTGTATACTTTCTTATTCTTAATCAGCGCATCACAATCAGTGATCTCCTCGCCAATGAGTGGTTCAAGAAAGGTTTCCAGCCACCCGTTTTTGAACAAGAGGAAGTTACCCTTGACGATGTTAATTCTATCTTTAACGAATTAATGGTACAAATTTTAGTTTGGCTAGCAGATACTCCCTCCATCCCACTTAATTAGACTCATTTGCATTTGGCACGCATACCAATATTTAATTATAATAACTTTTGAGGAGAGAGTTTTGTGTTTTAAAACTTGCTAAATAAGGAAATGCATCTAATTAAATGGGACAACCCAATGAGGAAAATAAGTCTAATTAAGTGGGACGGAGGGAGTATATTTTTTGAAGTGATCTTGATATTTCTCCACTAATTATAAAGTTGAACCTTGAATTCAGGACTCTCCAAACCTCGTTGTAGAGAGGCGCGACGAGAGGCCTCCTGCCTCACCAATGACTATGAATGCATTTGAGCTTATTTCCACCTCCCAGGGTCTCAATCTTAGTTCACTCTTTGAAAAGCAAATGGTATGCTTACTACACAGTTTGTTCGATTGGTGAGACATGCATTTTAGAAAATTCAAATAACATGCTTCAAATCTTCTCTGTACTCTAGGGTCTTGTGAAGCGAGAGACACGATTTACATCTAAATCCCCTGCGAATGAGATTATATCGAAAATTGAGAAAGCTGCCAGGCCTATGGGATTTGATGTTAAGAAAAACAACTACAAGGTGATTTATACACACTTATCCTCATCAAAGAGGTGTTTCTTTACATGAATTTCCATCTTTTATTTTTACTTTATATACATTAGTCTATTATCTTTCATGAAGCTTCCTGAATAATGTATAATTTCATTAGTCACAATTCATTCTAGTTCAACAGCTTGTGTATTATTTCAATCATAACCTCTGAACCCATCTTTGTCTGACGTCATTCTATGAAGATGAAACTTTATGGGGAGAAATCCGGGAGGAAGGGTCACTTATCCATCTCGACAGAGGTAAGCTAAAGATCTTCTCGATTCCTCACTCAGTTACACAACCTTTAAGGCTTATATCCTATATCTTTCATTATGGTTGATCCAAAATATGCAACTGTTATCTTGCTATGAGAAGAGCAAATACTACATGCTCGCATGTGTGTATTTTTGAGAGAGAGAGTGGTGGTTCCGCAACATTTTGAACTTGTCTTGTGCAAAATGCTCTCACAGATTTTTGAAATGGCTCCATCACTTCACATGGTTGAGCTTCGTAAGGCCGGGGGAGATACTTTAGAATTCCACAAGGTCTATTATTAAGTTCAACTTGATTTTAGCAATAATATTGAAACTGAAGTAAATTTGGCGAGTATATCATTAGCTCTTTTGTCTTCTCCTTGTATGCAGTTTTACAAGAACCTTTCAGCTGGATTGAAAGATATTGTATGGAAAACAGGTGATGAAGTTAAAGAAGGGAATAATGGTAAGTATGTTGCTTTTAATTCTTTGATTGTATACTGAGAATATCGATAATAAATAATAATAATATTGTTGATAACATGGACATCCAATTTGACACCTCTAATTAATATGGTTTAATTGAACAGTCTAATAATTATATAATCATTGTTGTGATGTGCATCATTTTTGAAATCTTTTTGCAGGTGCAGTTGTCCCCATGTTGTAATTCAACTTTCGTCTGAAGTTGATGTTTAGTTGTATTGTTATTTATATGCTTGATAAGTACTATCATAGTATAATACAACAAACGGAAACAACCGTCGAAAATGGTGGCGGTGGTTCTCCTCGATCTTGAAATATTTTATTTCCATCTGCTTATGTGACGCCTAGAACTCCCTATTTATTGTTTATAAACAATAGGTTGAAGAGTTTTTTTATGTGTGATCTAGTTGTGGATGATATTTAGTGTCTCACGTTTCATGTCTTACAATTAAATTTGTAATATAATAATATTTTTTAAATAAAATATTTGTTACAATAATATTGTTGATAATAGAGGTGTTCAAAGGAATCGGAATCGTCGAAATTGAATTGTAATCGGATAGTAACGAGCGATTTGGATTGTAATCATGTAAATAACAGTTTGATTACAGTTAAAAATACGGAATTGGGAACTAATGGTTTGGCACCATAATCGCAGATTTGGATTCGTAACCTTAATGTTTTTTACATAATTCAATTTATTTTATATAATAAAGATTATTTTTTATAATTCATATTGATACATTAAAATCTATAAATGCATTAATAATGAAATAAATAAAAATCAAGCTTTGGACTTTGAAGTTTGAAATTAATTATACTTTGTAGTTTCATAAAATGATATATCATTATTTTGTTTTTACTGTGTAATTACTATAGTTTAAAAATTAACAAATTGAATTATATTAAAAATCCTAAAAACTAAATTAGCAAATGAAAAAAAAAAATCAAAAATTAAAGGATGATAAGCATTAACACATAATAAAAATAATTATAAATTTAAAATGTTCAAATATATTATTAATTTCTTGGACAATTTAGAATCGTAACCAATTGTTAGCCTTGTGTTGATCTATTTTGATAGTTCATTTACACCAAATTCAAATGCTAACTCCAACTCGATACTATCATGTGACCTGATAGTCACCATATTAATAAACTAATATGTCTAGCGATCTGTCCAACCACCACAACTCATTGCCAAAGACCATCTTATAACACAATGCATATGCTTACACTTTAATAAAATCATTATGAATATTTGAATATTCGATTTTATTTTTTAAATATATTAAATAATACTAAAATTTAAAATTAATGTTCGATCTGATTCGTTAATATTATATTCAATTTGAAATCTCACTATTATAAAAATTGAAGATTAAATTATATTTTAATATACTAAATATGGCTTTACTTTTAAATAATTATATATATATACTATTTATATATTTAGTCAAATGTTTATGAATATCGAATCAAATATCATAACGTTCTATTTGTATTTGAACACTAATTCAATATTATTTCTTATTATTTGTATTCGAATTCAAATCATCAAATTTTGAACTAAACCAAAATTATTTCATTGGTTTGATATGATATGAGCAAGCATGTATGAAATAGAGTCAAATTATATGGACTCCTTTATTTATATACACATATATAACAAATTTGATTACAAATTAAATATATATATATATATACACATGTGTTTATTTTAAAGTTAATTTTAAAGAAATATGTAAATTTTTTCATCCTAAATTGTGTGTAAAAATGATACTTATATATGAAACAATATATAATATAATATGTGTTGGTCTCGAAACGAGTATTCTGGTGTATGGGGATACACCAGTTTAAAACTTTTCATATTAAAAACAATTTTTCAGTGATGACTCCAAATCTGAAGGGAGGTAGGCTCAATAGAGATTGACTTTAGATAGCAATCCTTCAATCGACACTTAGTGTTTGATTGATGGACTAATATCTTAAGTAGCAGTGCGAGAGTGGTGGTTTAAAGGCTTACTCTTTCGTAAGAAATCCTAATGTTAAAATTAAAGTTTGCACTTAATCGATATTCAGTTTATGCAATATAACGTTAGAGAATAATGAATACTGAAAGTAAACAACAAAGACACATTGTTTGGTTTGCGTGGTTCGAAGATAAAAATTCCTACGTCCACAAGTCTCGATGTGAGTCGAGGGTTTCCAACTAAATGGAGTGTCTTACAGTGATCAACCTTGCGAGGTTTGATGAACAAATGATTCTGATCACTTCCAGCTAAAGACTAAATCTAAAACTAGATCTATTATTCGGTTATAGATTGTAGCGCTAAGAACACACTAAAGGATTTACAAAAAGACTTGAGTGTTCTAAAATTGAAGGCAGCTTGAGTGCAGATAGCAGTTTGAGTGATAAAGCGTTTGAGTGTTAGATAACTTGGTAACCAATGTTTGAAGCATTTGAAGAGACGGGGTATTTATAGGACACTCTCAAGAATATATTCGTGGTGAGAGAGAACTTCATCCATAGCATTTGAAATTCTTCCCGTTGGAGTCGTCGTCCTTTTTACCATTTTTGGTGTCTGCAACAAGATTTGCTTCACCTACTGAGATCTTTTCCAGAAGTGGAAATGCATATGAGAATTAGTATGTCCCTCAGTGGTAAGCTTCCAGTGAATGAATACTTTATTGCAGAGTTTGAGATAATGTCATCTTCATGCTCCAATATTTCTTCAACTTCAATACTTCAGGACTGGACTTCAGTAGAATTGTCCTTCAGTATCGGTTGTGAACCGAGTTGTTGAAAAACTTCAGACTGGACTTATACTTTAGTCTTGAGTTCGTCAGATTGTACCTGCTGTGAACTCCTCAACATATGAGTTTTGAAATAAGACAAAGGATCAAATTTCAGTTTTAATCTTAATACATCTTTCATGAAAGGTTTTGGAATCTAAATCAAAACATTTATAAGTATTTCCCAACAATATGTATATATATATAAGAATATTATATATTATTCTATATTTATGAATTATTATTTCAACTAAAGATGTAATTCTAAAAAATATATAAAGATTATTCGAATAATAAAATAATTAACAAAATGTTACAATTGTCATATTTAATCTATTGTGCATATTAAAATTTTATTTGCAAATAATATGAATTCTATAAAAAAAATTATACATTTATAACTTTTTATTAAATTTGAAAATGTTATGTATATTTTGCATAATTTATTACTATCTTCGTCCCACTAAAGGAACGACTGGTATGTATGAATAATATTTAGTGAGAATGAAATAAACATTGTAATGGAATGAAGATGAAAAATGATGAATTAATTTATTACATTCCTATGGTCGGTAATCTCAAGTAAATGAATGAACAACTTAATGACTTTTAATTAAATTGCACTATTATAACAAAAAGATCAAATTTGTATAAATTCTAAAAATAAAGTTAGAATTCGGTGCAATAAATAAAAATCGAGCTCAAGTCCAGTTTGTTTATTATTCGATTTAATAGTGAATTCGAATTCGAACTCGACTCAAATTCAGTAAATATTCGAATTTGTGCTTATTTAAAAGCTTGTTTTTAAAATTATTTGTTATCACTACAAGAAAACTGTCATTTTGCGACATGTAAAATGTGTCGTAAATTGTTATTTTAAAGTCGCAAAATAGAATTTGTAACATTTTGTGCGTTATGTTAAATTGGGTCGCAAAAAAGTGATGCTGCATTTTTACGACAATTTTTTTGATGGTGACACAAAATATATGACATTTTGTGTTTCAATTTCGTAAATGTCGCATAACATTTACACCACATAACACGTCATTAATATCAGTGACGCATATTCATTTACGACATATGACGTGACATAATTTATAATGACGTATAATAATTTGCAACATTAGATTGCGACATAATTATAATGCGATGTAATATATAATATATATTATTTTATATTAACTTGACAAGTTTGTAAACTCGTTCATATATAAGTTTACGAACTATTTGAATCTTGGCGGGTTAAAATTATATTCGAACATATACGTTAACCTTTCGAAATGAGTACCATTAGTCATGAAAACTAATTTTGTTACTACCATTATTCGTTGATTGTGCAAACAAACTACTTAAAAAATATATGGGTCGATTTTCTTCATTTGACCCAATAGACCAACATCGACCCTAGCACGCATGAAGTTTTCAAAAAAAAAGTTTAATAAATCATTTCTATAAAATAAATAATAATTATTTTAAAAAAAATCAAAATAAACTTCATTTATTATAATTGAGAATAACTAACATTAAGGATAGTGAAATAAATTATTAATCATATATTCATAAGTTTAATGATTCACGCAGAAATTATCATTCATTATTATTACTCTATACGAGTCATGAGATAAGAAATGGAAGCATAAATTAATTCACATATCATTCATGCATACCAACTAACCCGTAAATGCTACTTACCAAAAGCGAAAATAAATTTATCTTCAAAATAAAATAAAAACAAATTTACCAAAATAGACTACTTTTTCAAAGCAAAAAAATTATTTTCTTAATCTCTGTACACATCTATTCGTGGTCACATTTAATAAGATCAAGAGAGTATTAAATTAACTATTGAAATATACATATTAAACTAATATAACATTAAATATATACTTTGTATTCATGAAAATGATACTTAAAATATGTGACATTATATAATTTAATACTATAATATCCTAAAGGTAAGAATCTACCATAAATATTATATACATAAATTAAAATAACAACACGTAATATTATATATAATTAATATTTTTTTAATCCAAAAATATTAATTTAAAATAAATATAAATAAAATTATCAGTAAAATAAAGTACTCCATCTTAAACACAAAATAAAAAGGGTGATTGGCGAAAAATGCCCTATTACGTAACTAAGGGATGGAGAATACCCTCTTCTGTAAAACTATACCAAAAATACCCAAAAAGACCATTTTGCCCATGGATAAAATGCTTAATGAAGAACAAAATTCTCTAGTATATGTATAGTTAATTAATAATTAGTATTTCAAAATGATTTCAATTAGTAAGATGCTCAAAATAATTTAAGATGGTTATAAAAAATTAAAAATTCGGAAGGTTTTCATTTTATATCAAAATCTGGTCGATGAATAGTGACCGGGTTTTGATGAATAGTGACCGGGTTTTGGAATAGTGACCGGGTTTTGACAACCGGATTTTTGGTTTTTACGATCGGGTTTTTATAAACATATTTGAGCATATTATTTATTGAAATTAGAACATGTTGATCATTTATTTGCATGTTTTGAGTTAAATCTTGGCATTATACAAACGCTACGAAAATGGTATCAGAGCCCTAGGTTTATTAAGGAATTATATTTATTTATTGCATTTAATTATTTCCTAACGGAGGAGACTCCAAGAGAAATATGGATCCGGACACTTGTCCGAGATGCTTTGGTTACAGGAATTTGCTCCGATTATTGGAGATTAAAGATCGCAAGTACCAAGAGATATATCTCTCTTTGGCTAACAAGTTAGATGAAGGGACTCACGATCCTTTATCTATAAACGAGAAATCAAGGATCCTCCTTAGGATGAGTAGATACCAAGATCTACAAATAGCAACCCTCTCAATTCAACGAGAGGTGAACCAGCAAAGGGAAATGGGACATTCAACCCATTTTTAATGAATCAAGACAGAAGGGAGACCCCGGCCTTCCGAGAAATTGACCCTGACATATCAAAATTCTCGGTTGATTTAAGGGAGATCCAGAAGACGGTACAAAATTATGGCAACCGCCTAATTAATGTACCCCAGGAGATAAAAAGAATATCAAGTCAACAAGATGAGATTCTTACCATCTTGCAAGATATTCAGAGTCGAGTTGGCCAATTGGAGAACAGATCTCTTCCCGAAAGAAGGAACCGGATGCTATTCCCCGAAGGGCCAAAATATCCTCTACCCGTGAAGGATAAAGGAAAAGATCCTCAAGTGGAAAGATATGTACGATTATTTCAAGGTGAAAAATCATGAGTAACCTTGAAAGAATCGGACTTGAAGATCTACAAGAGTTAGCAGAATCTTTTGCTAATATGAAGGTGGTTGATCTCAAGATGAACCAACACCAGGTGGCGCACATCAGGGAGGGAAATGCTGCTGTACCATTAAATCAGCAAGTACCACCACCACCTGAAGAAGTCATGAGAGAAGCTCGTGATTTCCATGCTGGACCATCATATACCTCGACGGTACCAGACGAGGCCATACTGATGGAGAGAACCAGAAGGAGAAGACAACCCCGAATCCAAGATTCACCGGTTGGAAAGGCTACCCTGGATCCCATCCATCCATACGGCGTAATGCTTGATCTTGATGAAGTTAGTTTCAAAGATCGAGAATCAGTGATCGACGAGTGGGGAGGAGCAATGCGGATTGCAGCAGCTACTCTCGACGTCAACAAAGAAGGATTGGTTAAGATTCTTGAAACCAGTCTCGCAGGCGTAGTAAAAATCGCCTGGGAAGGATTACACCTCGAAGTAAGAAATCAATGCTTCGAGGTGGAATCCTACTCGGAGATTATCCGAAGAATGAGTGTCCTATTCAAAGACCATTTCATAGGAGAAGGATACTACGAGGGATTCGATAGAGAGAAAAGAAAAAAGTATCTATTGGCGTTATATAATCTAAGACTTACAGTCTTGGATCCAAAGGCGCTCAATAAATTTCTTCAGCTCTTTACGATCTACCAGCATCAGTCAAAAGCTGATGAGACTATCGCGAAGGAAATTTTCTTCTTAAAATTTCCAAGCCCATGGAAGGAGATGATGATAAGAGATTATATCCCCAAGGGCAATGACAGCATCGCCAAGAGGATGTCTTATGTACATCAAAAGCTTTCAGAATGGTGTCAACAAGCCACTGCTCAGAAAAACCTGAAGAAGCTGCGAAGAATTAACAAAGCAGCTCACCTAAATTGTGAAGATAATGATCTTCCAGTTGTTATTGGAGGCGAGCCATCAATAACAAAAAGACGAAAGAATAGGTACCAACCCTATTCCAAAGAAAGAAATCCAAGAGGAAGATCTTGGAAGCCAAGGACGATGTGGTCTAGACAGAAGGCTAGATCATACAAAACTGGACAAAGAAGCGGACCAGCCAGAAGTAGGGGTTCGTTCCAAGGATCCAGTTCAAGAACTCCAGCAAAGAAAACTTTTAGAAAAGCTCATACCAGAGCTAATGAAAGTTTTAAAGATTGTAATTGCTGGACCTGCGGAGCCAAGGGGCATATTTCAACAAATTGCCCAGATAACGAGCAGAGAGGCATGCGAAGGTTCGAGTCTACTCCGGACATCGAAGATGCCATATACTACCAAGAATTGGTTCAAGTATACCAGTTTGAAGATATACCCTCAGACGAGAGTATATATGAGCAAGAAGAGATTCTTAGTGGGGATGAAGATTCTGATGGATCTACAGAATCTTCAGACTGAAGCTGAGTCTTGTCATCAGGAGAAAGAGGATCGAACTGGATTTTCCAGCCGAACGATGATCTCGCCAAACCTGATCGACAAAATCATGAAAAAAACCTTGAACATTCAGAAGTATCAAGGTTTTAATGCCAGCAACCTAGACGAAGTTCTAAGGAATTTCAGTTTGGGAAGAAGGAAACATCATATCGTCTACGGAATCACTAGACGAGAGATGTCACTTCCGATCGAGTTTACAGGAAATCAAGTGGAGATGCAATTGATTCCAGCAAGCGACATACGTGAGGATTTGGAGAAACTTAAACCAGAAATTGCTGAAAAGATGAGATGGATTCATATCGGGGCAATTCAACTGGTTCTCAAATCCACGATGTTCACAGGAATTGATGCTCCAATCGACATAGCCATATGTGATAGGAGAATCAGAAACCTACAAGATTCGGTGATGGGAACCATCACGGGGAATCTTTGTGCATGCCAAGTTGTGGGGATTGTATATCCTAAGATTGCATACAATCTCAACGACTCGGGTTTCAGTAAAGCTCTGACGCTATATCAGGACTTCAAAAGGAAGGAGTTATTGGATGAGGGAAATACACCTTATTCGATAACATATCAGATTTCGTATGCACTTTCCAACTCCCATCATACGGAGTTATTCTTGGGAAAGCCTTTTATCGAAATACCTGATATCTTCAAGAAGGTGACTACAACAATTGGTCCCGATAGAATGGAGATTCCACAAAGGAGGGAGGTCAACATTCGAATTCAAGAGAGGCCAGTCATAAGACATGATCAAAGTCTTAAGATAAGCTCAGGAAGACTATCCTTCCAAGGAGATAGAATTATATCTCAACCCTTTGGGAGGAAACTTATCCAAGAAAGTCAGCCCCAATTCCCAGGGAATCCTCAAGTTTCAGTCAATCTGAAATGTCCAGAGGGATGGAGAGGGATGACAACTAGATTTGATGCTACAAGATGGGAAAATAATTTTCCATGTAGTGTCTTATATTATCTCCAGCAGCCGGAGGTTAACCATTACAATGGAACCCTTGACCTAGGGGGTTTTATGGTAGAGGTTAAAGGCAGAGCAGGACGAGAAGATGTTCTGATTCTAGGGCGGGATTTTTTGGAAAGATTCAAGCCCTGGAAACCAATGGACCAAGGGATGATGATTACGATAGAAGAAAGACGACTCCTAATCGTATGACAAGTCCTTTCTCGATATACATTCCAGTTGGAGTGTTATATGAAAAATATAAGGCAGAGTACTTCTCGGCATATATTGATTCAGGTGCAGGCATATGCACAGCAAGAAGGGGAATTTTCCCAGAAGAAGTTGAGGATATTTTACCTCAAATCGCTGGCCGAGATTTCTCTAAAAGAGTTTTACTCTTATCCAAAGGAGTAAAAGAAGTGGAAATATTAATTGGAGGAGCGGGACAAACACCTTGGTATAAGGTTAAAACTCCACCGATGTATTTTCATGATACGGGAGCTGATGTTCTGTTAGGAAATAATTTCCTACAGATGTTCAAACGATACACGCAGGACAATGAGCGAAGAAGATTAGTGTTCACAACCAATTGTGAGCATAAAATCATTGTTCAAAGGCTGAGGAAGGCGTTTAATCGACAGATTCTCGTAGCCTTTCGCAGCAAGCGTGGTGGTATGAATGATGAAGGCAAACTTCGTCATCCAAAGATGAAGGATCAAAGAAGATTTAGCGAAGCAGTGCTTAGCTGCATCCGGGAGGATGATCTTCAAGAAAAGGAAATCCAGATCCTTAAAGCAGCTTTGATTTCTAACAAAGAAATTAGGGTTGAAATGCAGGTGTCCCTTGCCGATGTCAAAAGGAAGATCTCGAGATGCTACAATGAGAATCCTTTGGCCTGGTGGGAGAAGAACCAACTCAAAGCAACCTTAAAGGTGAAGCCGGAAAGGGTGCATGAGTTCGTGAGATTCAGACCTATCCTGATGAACTTGATTGATCAGAAGGATATGAGAATTATTATCAAGGAACATCTTGATATGAAGTTAATCGAGCCTGCTAGTTCACCTTACAGTAGCCCTGGGTTTCTGGTAAGGAATCATGGTGAGATCAAGCGAGGTAAACCTAGACTGGTCATTAATTACAAAGGGATTAATGATATTCTAGAATTTGATGGATATTTTATTCCAAGTAGAGATCACCTTATCAACTGCATACGCAATGCTAAGGTCTTCTCAAAGTTTGATTGCAAGTCAGGTTTCTACCAGATTCGCATGGAGGAAGAAAGCAAAAAACTTACAGCTTTCTCAACACCACAGGGGCATTTCGTTTGGAACGTAATGCCAATGGGATTAGCTAATGCTCCCCAGATTTTCCAGAGAAAGATGGATAATCTTTTTAAAGATTATTTTTCTTTTATGTTTGTCTATATTGATGATATACTTATAACATCAAAAGATATGGATGAACATATCAAACATCTTGATTTATTTGCAGATGTTTGTTATAAAGAAGGATTAGTGCTTTCAGAGAAGAAGGCAGTAATTGCGACCCAAAAAATGGAGTTTTTGGGAATAGAGATCGATGAGTCTGGAATAACTTTGCAAGATCATATTGTGCAGAAAGTCCAGGATTTTCCAGAAACATTAAAAGAGAAGAAACAACTTCAGAGTTTTCTGGGAGTTGTTAATTTCGCAGGAATGTTTATTAAAGATCTTGCGAAACACAGGAAGGTCTTTAGTAATCTACTAAAGAAAGATGTTCCGTTTATATGGACGGAAGAACATCGACAGGGAATAAAAAAGCTAAAGGAGGAATGTAAAGATCTCCCAAAGCTTTCTATTCCACAGGATGAGGATGATCTGGTCCTCTATACAGATGCGAGTGATCATTGGTGGGCAACAGTCCTCATGAAGATCACTCCTTATGGAGAAGAACCTTGCAGATATTGTAGTGGTTTATTCTCAGAAAATGAGGCCATCAGATGGCATATCAACGAGAAGGAATTCTTTGCAGTAGTAAAGACTTTTAAAAAATGGCCTTTATTTTTATTAGCAAAGAAATTTACTTTAAAAGTTGATAATACACAGGTTAAAGCTTTCCTAAGAAATAACATAGCATCAAAACCTGAAAATGCTAGGTTACTTAGATGGCAAGCTTTATGTCAATATTATATTTATGATATTGTCGTGTTAAAATCTCATGAAAATATTCTTGCAGATTTCTTGACAAGAGATGGAGCCAGCTGAGGTTAGATCCATCATGCTAGCCCAAAAGCATCTCCGAGAAAATTTGGAAATGCTCTTGGAGGAATGGGACGAGTGTGTTCTCCATGCCGATCAAATGGGGAAGATGCAAGCTACCGATAAGACGAAAGTCTCTGGTAGGATAAGAGCCAGTATGCTGACCAGTACTCAGTTATGGTCGGCTTTGGAAAAGCCAATCCTGCGGGCTTCCAGAAAACCTCTGGAGATAGCAGAGTTTTGTGTTCCGGCACCTAAACCGGTAGATGGGGATTCAAATACCCCTCTAGCAAGTTATAAGTCAGTGGAGTCTGAACCACTGGCCCAAGAAAAAGATGATTCTAAGGCTTCACCGCCTGAAACATCATGTCAACCCTCCACCTCTGGGGAAAAAGAGGGAGAGATTAGTCCCAGGCCCATGACAGGCAAATCTGAGTCTAATACTAATTCGATTATTTTCTCCTCTGCTGAACAGGTTTATCAGGCAAACTGGGAGAAATTACTCACAAGGATGGGTATTAATCCAAGCACTACTAGGATTGATACCTCGGGGAAATATCCGAGGGTTTGGATGATGCTCGGATCAAAACCCCATGAAGTCAAACAGTGGTATGAATTTGGGGCACTCACCTCAGTTTATACTATGTCCCCATCGTTTCCAGAGATAAAGGGTTTACCCCGATGGATCCAGGAAGCGATACATGATACTTGGGCAAACAACGAACAACTTTGCCGAGGAGATACCTTGGAGCTGTATTTCATCAGTGCAGCCCCAGAACCAGCAGGGAAGGGGAATCATGAGGCCTTTCATTACATAAGGCTTCGAAGACCCCGAATGGATGCCTTTAACCAAATAAAGGCACCAACAAATGATGTTCCAATGGTCGCCTCAATCTCAGATGATCAAATCACTACCAGGCGAGCATGGGGATTATGGGTCTGTCTCACAGAGATGGACAAAGTCAAGTTTCCATTCAAGTTCTTTCAGAACTCGGTGAATGGATCATTCCTGTTAAATACCATGACAGGAAAAACAACCAAGTTCGCAGAAGACGCGTTTGAACGAAAAAGAACTCTTCTGTGGGAAAACAAGATGGCGATGAGTAAAGAGACTCATTGTAAATTCTGCAATATGGCTCATGTTGGCCACTGGGAGTCCAGAATATGTTCGGATTGTCCGGCCCAGCGTGAACCTGAGTTCGGAAAGGGCTTCTTACCCAAACCAGATAAGAAGAAGTTCCGAGCCCAAGAGTATGAGGAGACGAAGACTCCTCCAAAAGGAAAAGGCCTAAGGGGCCCTCCAAAAAAGACAGATGGCCGACAGAAATAAAAAGGCCATGTGAAGATAAAACAGGAGATGCTTTCGGTAAAAGAAAGCATCTGATAAAGCAGCACCCACCAAAAAGAAAACGACAATGGTGGGTGGAAGAAAAGGACGTTCCACCATAAAAAGTATCGTCGGTGGAAAAAAGATGGACCACTAATTCAAAGAAGGGGTCCAGCCATTAAGAGATGTTTGTGTCGGCAGCATTATCCGGACCTAGCTTCACGTGAAGAAGGATTATTGACGGATAAAGCATCCGAGGCAATTATTGAAGGAGGGAGGAGTCTTCCAACCTCCTATATAAAGAAGCCATTGGGGAGAGTAGAGATCATCGAAAATTTTCCTTACTTCTCTCCAACAATAAACATTGTATTACGATAGAGTTTATTCGAGTTGTTTTCCTTTCTGCTACCATAGGTAGCTAAACAAGTTAGTCTCCTCCCTAAAGGAGATCTAATTAGTATGTAATATATATTTATAATTCCTTAATAAGATTTGGGCTTTTGTTCATCATCTTCTAGATTTATATTTTCCTTATTTTTACCAACAAACATACTTATACGCCCCGGGTAGGAAACGAACGAGGGCTGTGCTGTGAGCTGTTGAAGGAGTCTGCGTCTGGAATCCATAAGGTGCTCCTGGTGGTTGGACGAGGTCCCTAAAACTTCCGGTAGATACGACCCGACAGCTTATCGGTCAAAGAAGGTATAAACAGTTGGTATTAATATTGAATTTATACGGAAGCATGATGGGCTTGATAGAAATGCATGATTTATACTATTTGAAGTATTAATTTGTTTTAACTATATTGATATTGGAGAAATTTTGTTGAGAAAGGGTATTATGGTCCAAAACACATAATTTGGGCACTTTTGGTACATATTTACACAAAAGGATAGTTTGCATCCTTAAGTTAGAAAATGGGGTACTTTGCACAATTAACTCAAATAAAAATACAACTCCCAATCGTAGCCTTCTCTTCTGTAGCTCATGGGACCCCTCAAGACATCACCTTCCTCAGTTGTCCACTTCCTTGTATCAAATCAAATAACCCATAGCCATATGTCATTATTTTAACTTATCCTAGTATTTAACTAAAATATTTATTTTAATAAGTAAAAATACAAAATGTTCATTTAAAAATAAAAATACTTTTTATGTGAGTATATAAAAAATTTGATCATATATTTATATATTTTAATTTCATAAAATAATTTGAATGATATAAATATTATGTAAATATAAGTATTTTTTTAGGGTTATTTATGAAAAATACTCTATAGTGTAACTTGAACATGAAAAATGTCCTATTTGTAATTTTTATATGAAAAATACCAAAAAGTTCAAAAATATTATTAAATTTACTATTAAATCACACTACATTAACGTTACATCAATTTTGTATGAAATCATGTTGTATTTTTTGTGGTATATATATATATATATATTTGAATTTTATATTTAATATTTGATTCAATTGAATTTAATTTAATCAGGACATGATTTTAATGTATTATTTAAATAAAAAAAATTAGAAATATACACAAAAATTAAAATCTGATCGGCTAAAATAAAATTCGATCGTATTTAAACAAAACCCGGCCGTCGAGTTTTTTTTTTAACTGACCAAGTTTTTGTATTTGTGTATATTCCTATTTTTTTTTATTTAGTAATATGTATGTGTGGTGTTGGGTGTGTATAAATTTTGTTTAATTAAATTGAATGTGTATAATTTTAAACATATACCAAGTATTTTTTTAATTGCAAAATTAAGAAAATAATTAATTAATACTACATTGCAAAAGTAAGATGTAATTTACAATCAAAAGAAATATAGGCGATGAAAGGAGTATTTAAGAATTAAGCTGTCGTAGTTAACTGTTAACCTGCGAAAACTATTACGAATACTTTTATTTCGTTTGGTGGATTCATTCTATAAATTTCATTATTTTCTCCATTTTTGGGCAATATACTTTTTCATTTATTATTCAACCATATTCAACCATCTCTGATGGCGTTTCCCTTATTGACTTCCGTGTTCACAACAATTTCCGTTTGCTCTTCCATTAATGTCAAAATCTTCATCTGATTTGTTTCTCCTCTGAAATTTAGTTTGTTTTTGTTTCTAGTTTTGATTTTTTGGAGTGTGAAGATGAATGTGGCCAAGTCTCAGGTGTGGCAACCTTGTAAGAAGAAGAGGTTATAGTGGGGTCGAGATTGTTAGAATCCTATAAAGGGAATTCTATTGCGTAGCGAGAGGGAAAGAGTGAGGGGGAGAAAGGGGAAATATGGATGGAATATGTATAATCTCTCTATTAGGTAAGGTGAAATAAGAACCGATAGTTTATCCAAACGAGGGGAGTTTTGGGATTGTTTCATTGTACATAGATATAGATACGGGTAAGGGTTGTAGATATGGTGATGGCATCGAAATCAAGCGTTGGCGGCGCCAGTGGCGGTGGCAGTAGTCGCACGCGTGTGGGGAGGTATGAATTGGGGAGGACTTTGGGAGAAGGGTCGTTTGCCAAAGTGAAGTTTGCTAGGAATTTGGAGACTAGTGAGAACGTGGCGATCAAGATTCTTGACAAAGAGAAGGTCCTCAAACACAAGATGATTGGCCAGGTGCTGTATAAATCTGATTATATTGTTATTTTTTTCTTCAGATTCTTTCCGTTTTCTGCACTTGTTAGCTTTTATCATCTTTTGATACTTTCTTGCTTTGATGAACTGGCATACTTGATGTCTGTATGGCTCTCTTTGTGCAGACACTATTTAGTTTCACATTAAATTTTGGGTTGACTTTTTTAGTTCATGTAGTCGTTGTTATTCACTTTTCAACAAAAATTTCTCTGTGGGGTTTTGAGATCCTAATGTTATGTGGGGAGTGAAGTGGTGGGGATAAAGTTCCATGAAAAAAATCTGATGAATTTAAGGTATCCAATGATGTGGAGAGTTGAAAATATATTATGCAAGTGATTGAGAATCAGCTCGTTTTGAAGTTGATCCTACTTTTCTATTATCAGAATGTGCTTCATATATTGACATTATCGTTCTGTTTTTACTTTGTTTTGAAGTTTCAACTTAATTTATCTAATAGTATCATTTTGTAAAGATCGTATCATTTTGACACTCTTGTGTGCCTTGCAGATTAAGCGTGAAATTTCAACCATGAAATTGATACGGCACCCTAATGTCATCAGGATGTATGAGGTTAGAATTTGACATTTAAAGCTCTGGTAAGTTCTATTATGTGATTCTTATGATCAACTTCTTGTGTAGGTTATGGCCAGCAAGACAAAGATATACATTGTCATGGAATTTGTCACCGGTGGTGAACTCTTTGATAAAATTGTATGTATTTACTATCAAAATTGATTTATCAAAAGGATATATCTAAAAGGTATGCTATTGTTGCTTTCTTGTGGTTAGGCTAGTCGAGGGAGGCTGAAAGAAGATGAAGCTAGGAAATATTTTCAGCAGCTGATCAATGCAGTTGATTATTGCCACAGTAGGGGTGTTTATCACAGGGATCTTAAAGTAAGTATATCTAAAAGGTGCAATGCTATTGTTGCTTTCTTTAGATAACTAGAGCTTTTGCTCATGGCTTATGGTATTGCTTTGCTGATCTATAGCCGGAGAATTTGCTGCTTGATGCCAATGGTCTTCTCAAAGTCTCTGACTTTGGGTTGAGCGCCCTACCCCAGCAAGTCCGGGTACTACAATACGTTGATTTTTTCAGGGAGAATTTGATTACTTAGATTAGATACTTTCTTTATTCTATTATTATTATGCCTGGACTTCGGACAAGCTCTACTCAAATCTAATTTTCTATTTGCTGGACTTTGCAAAACAGAATATGCATAAGATGATGTATTTCATTTTTCTTAATCTCGTTATTAGGAAGATGGATTGCTTCACACAACTTGCGGGACTCCAAATTATGTTGCTCCAGAGGTATGTTACCATTTTTTGGCTCGGTTAGTGCTGCGTTATTGTTTCCTCAATGTTTCTGTTTTTCTAGTAACTGCTTTATCTCTCTCGTTTTGCAGGTGATCAACAATAAGGGATATGATGGTGCTAAGGCAGACTTATGGTCTTGTGGTGTTATACTTTTTGTACTCATGGCTGGATATCTTCCCTTTGAAGATTCGAATCTTATGGAATTGTACAAAAAGGTCTAGTGTTGTATTTCATAATATTCACCTTGGAATCTGTCGTTTTTTACACGTATGATGAGTTGACAAGAACTTTATTGCAGATATTCAAGGCAGACTTCACATGCCCTTCATGGTTTTCCTCGAGTGCGAAGAAACTAATCAAAAAAATTCTGGATCCCAACCCGTCCACAGTACGATCACTCCTCTCTTGACTAGACCTCGTAAACTGCAGTTTTGCTTAGTCAAAGAATCTGGTTTCTTGCAGCTTTGGTTATAATTTTCGTTAAATTATAACTCTGTATGCTTTCTTTCCTATTTGATGCAGCGCATCACAATCAGTGAACTTCTCGCGAATGATTGGTTCAAGAAAGGTTTCCAGCCACCCCGTTTTGAACAAGAGGAAGTTACCCTTGAAGATGTTAATTCTATATTTAATGAACTAACGGTACAAATTTTAGTGTGGCTACCAGATAATTCTTTTAAGTGATCTTGATATTTTGCCACTAATTATAAAGTTGAACTTTGCATTTAGGACTCTCCAAACCTCGTTGTGGAGAGGCGCGACGAGAGGCCCCCAGCCTCACCAGCGATTATGAATGCGTTTGAGCTTATCTCCACCTCCCAGGGTCTCAATCTTAGTTCCCTCTTTGAAAAGCAAATGGTATGCTGACTACGTATTTAGATCGATTGGTTAAAAATGAGACTTGCAATTTGGAAAATTTAAATAGTATGCTTCAAATCTTCTCTGCACTGTAGGGTCTTGTGAAGCGAGAAACACGATTTACATCGAAATGCCCGGCAAATGAGATTATATCGAAAATTGAGGAAGCTGCTGGGCCTATGGGGTTTGATGTTAAGAAAAACAACTACAAGGTGATTTATACACTCTAATCCTTGTCAAAGATGACTTTTTTCCATCTTTTATGATTACACTTTGTACATTATTCCCTTTTTATCTTTCATGATACTTCCCAAAAAATGTACTATTTCATTAAAGCCGCAATTAATCTTTTGTTTACATTGTGATGAGAAAGGATTCATTTTTAGTGCTGTTGCTCCTGTATTATTTCAATCTTAACCTCCGAACCGATCTTTGTATGCCATTTTCTATGTAGATGAAACTTTATGGGGAGAAATCCGGGAGGAAGGGTCCCCTATCCATCGCTACAGAGGTAACCTAAAGATCTTCTTGACTTTTCACTAAGTTACATGACCTTTAAGGCCTATATCCTATATCTTACATTAAGATTGATCCAGAATATACAACTCTTATCTTGCTATGAGAAGAGCTACTGTGTGTGTGCGTGTGTGTAGTTTTTGAGAGAGAGTGGTGTTTCTGCAACATTTTGAACTGGTCTTGTGCAAAATGCTCTTGCAGATTTTTGAAGTGGCTCCATCCCTTCACATGGTTGAGCTTCGCAAGGCTGGGGGAGATACTTTAGAATTCCATAATGTATGTTATTGTGTTCAACTTAATTTTAGCAATAATATTGAAACTGAAGTAAATTTAGTGAGTAAATGATAGGCCCTTTTTCTTGCCCTCATATGCAGTTTTACAAGAACCTTTCGACTGGATTGAAAGATATTGTATGGAAAACAGGTGATGAAGTTAAAGAAGGGAATAATGGTATGTTGCTGTTAAATCGTTGATTATATACAGAGAATAATGATACTAACAATAATTATTATTATCGAATCTTAGAGGTGTCAAAAACGGTCCGGTCAGGAAATCTTCCCAATTTAGCTTGCGGGCTTGGGACTGCTTAAATAATTAGACATAGGCCTGCAACCTGGCAAGGGAAAGTTCGGCCTTTTGACAATCCTGGCCATGCACTTTGACACCTCTAATTAATATGGGTTAATCTAATGTTCTATATAATCATTGTCGTGGTGTGCATCATTTTTCGAAAATCTTTGCAGGTGCAGGTGCAGTTGCCCCAACAACTTAATCCGACTTTCGTCTGGCCATGCTTCTCGCAGAAATTAGTTCGATGTTGATGATTACTGTATTATTGGTTTGCTTGATATGTATCATATAATACAACATACGGAAACAACCGTCGAAAATGGTGTTGGCTCTCCTCGATCATGAAATATTTTTTCCGCATTTGCTTATGTAACGCATTAGAACACCCTACTTAATGGTCATAAATATATGGTTAAAGAGTTTTATGTGTACTGTAGTTGTGTTGTGTGATTATATTGGAATATACTTTAAGTCACACTTTAATTGATTTAGTCATGAGATACTAGTGGTAAGGATGATATTCACTTCGTATCATTAGTAATATTAGCGCGACTGGTGTCACAAGGTACTACTGAGACGAACTGCGGTAGGACGTCCCGATTTGTGATTCGTGTTTCTTCCTTCTTCCCATTCGTACCACTAGTAGCATACCAGCATGAATGATGTGACATGCATTATCTGGACATGAAATAGAGATTCATTAGCACCGTGAATAAATCGTCTAGATTGTTAGATCTGAAAATTTGAATAAGCAATGCAAAGATGGTGTTCGGGAAACAACCAACTAATGCTATCGCTCTAACAACGGAGCACCAATTAGCTCGACAGTTGCGGATTCAGGCGAGGACATCAAGTTAAACGGAGGTCAACCCCACTCAGCTTGCAGCTACCAACGTTGCAAGCTCGATAGTTTTATCGCCTTACAGTTCCACTGTTGCACGTATTTTCCAAACTGATAGTTGAATTGTATACAGAACATTTGCAAATCAGAGTTCGGTCTTGACATGTTTTGCTTTGACCAGCCATTAGTTTACGTCTAAACTGAACTCTTCTACATTGACCTCCAACAATGGTTTGTCCATTGAAACACAACATCGACCAACTGCACTAACTTGTTGCTTTCATCGACCTTGCTCCAACAGCCAAATCAAGCTGCTCCAACAGTACTTATCTGCCAAATTAGCTTACCATGGGATTGTCCAAAACTTAGCTTATCATCAATCTGGTTAAGCTATCTCATCAGGTTAACTTTCAATTTTGAAAGCACAAACTCCACTTATATCATAAATAGTATATATATTTTTTTAATTTAGAAGCTACATAAATATATATATTTGACAATATGAGTGTCCACCATGGCACAATTAACTAGTTATTGGTTTTTGGTTTAACACTATAGAAAGTAAAAACTAATTTTTGAAAAAATTTGAAGAAACTAGTTTTTCTGATCAAACTAGTTTATGTGTATTAGGGGGTGACACTTAGACATTAATTAGAAGGTAAATGGTAAATGGTAAATGGAAATGATTGAAAATACTTGTATATATAATTACTAGATTAATATTTTTCAAAGTATATTATATCATTGTTTGAATGTATAAATATACAAAATTTTATATGTAAATAAATTATATATAATTTTACAATATTAGTTTCAAGTAGTTTATTATAAAATGTGTTGACGGTAATCCTAAAAATAAAACTCTAAAAATAGTTAGAATTTTTAAATGTAAGAGTTCAAATATTCGAAATATTTACATTATTAGAAATATTCGGAAGTTCAATAAACCCCTTCTCCTTTGCCGCCTTCTTTTTCCCCGCCAGTGGCGACGGCAGTGGCAGGCTGCAGTGGATCTTTCGATCCTCGTGGAGGATGAACCGCTGGTGTTTCTCGTCGCTTTCCGACTTCGAGATGAAGGACTGTACATAATCGATTCCGAAGAAACCTAACAGGTAGATAAGAGAGGCGATTAGGCAGAGAATCTCAGCGAGCTTAGAGAGAGTGAGAATGTGGAGGGCAGTGGAAGTGCGGATCTTATCGCGCCAATGGTAGAGGAGGAAGTAGACAACGGGAGAAGAAGAGCGTGAAAAAAATATCGTTGGTGAGATAGAGTGGTAAGGAGAGTGCATCGGAGGCTTCGAGGGAGGAGGAATGTTGGGCAGGCCTCCGACGGATATCCATAACCAGCAAGGTGGCGGCGGAAAGAGGGTTGCCTTGCCTTGCCTTGCCATCGCCTTTTTGTTTGTTTGTTTATTTTTTGGGTTATTTATGAAAAATACCATATAGCGTAACTTCAATATAAAAAATGTCATATTTGTAACTTTTACATGAAAAATACCAGAAAGTTCAAAAACACCCTTAAAAGTTCAAAAACACCCTTATTTCAATTTTATATGAAATCATGTTGTATTTTTGTGGTATATATATATATATATATATATTTGAATTTTATATTTAATATTTGATTTAATTGCATTTGATTTAGTCAGTTCACGTATTATTTAAATAAAAAGTTAGTAATATACACAAAAACGAAAACTCGGTTGGTTAAAACAAAATCTGGTCGTATTTAAACAAAACCCGACCGCCGGATTTTATTTTAACCGACCGGATTTTCATTTTTTTATATATTCCTAATTTTTATATTTAAATAATATGTATGTGTGGTGTTGGATGTGTATAATTTTTGATTAATTAAATTGGGTGTGTATAATTTTAAACATATACCAAGTATTTTTTTTAATTGCAAAAAAATAAGAAAATAATTAATTAATACTACATTTCAAAATAAGATGCAAATCTAATTTTAATTAAGGGTATTTTAGGTAATTTACACTCAAAATTGGCACTTTTTATATATTTTTTACAAAGGGGTATTTTTCATTTTTTGTTACAAAAGTGGGCACTTTACACGTAGCACCCTTATTTTTTTCTCCTTCCTTATATTGCGCGCTTTCTCTCTCTCTCTATTCCCAACTATTTATCCATCACTTATACAATACAGTTATACTCTTTTATTTCCTTCATATATTATGCATTTCCCCAACCGCTCTACATCACCGCCGTTGCTGCTCACCATAATGATCATGTGAAGTATGTTCAACTGATGGGCGTCGCCCACCTCTTCTATCATCTGTCATCAAACTTAGCCCGACCATCACCATTACCAATAGAAGCATATGAATCATTCATAATTTCATTGTCTCCCTCTCCAATTATATGTCTGCAGATGAAGTGTGAAAGTCATTATATACTGAGAGAATATGTCGGTTGTTTTTGTGTTGAAGAGACACGCCCTAAATTTACAATGTTTTTAGTAGGGATTGAACATATTAGTATAATTTTGTAGTGGACCCATGTATTATAGTGATATTTTAATGTTGTGGTGCTAATGTAATTGTGTAATGTATTTGATTTGAGAAATATTAAGAATGATTTGATTGAATACTTGCGATGCCCAGAAAGAGAAAGAAATAGAAGGAGTTAGAAAGAAGAGAAAGATGAGTGAAGAAAAAGTAATCCAATCTTATCCATTCTTGATACCCAAGTAGGATATAAGTACCAAACAAGTTTTTAACAACTTAAAATCTCAAAAACAACTTAAACACAATCTGAAAATGAGAACCACGCTTCTACATAATTTGTTTTAAGTAATTTTCCTCTCCCACGTGGCAACACCTTCTCCAGCCTTTATTCCTTCATCTCTTTCTTCACATCACCGCCATCAACTTTCTTCCCCTTTCTCACTCCCTTTCCAGCCCCAAATACAAACTTAGTCATAACAATACCCCCGCCTGAATCCGATCCTTGTCCCCAAGGATCAAAAGATGGGAACTTGCGACTGAGAAACAAGAAATCTTCCCAAGTTGTTGTCTCTAAGCCAGAGTTAACCCACTGCACCAACACCTGCAAAACATCAAGACCGTGCCTGTTCACCACTCTGTGGGACAACACTCTAGAAGGAGCAATTAAATACAGGCCTGCCTCATCAGTAACCGGTAGATCCGGCACAAGTACGTTATCCTTCTTCAAACATTTTTTTAAAAGTGAAACATGAAAAACAGGGTGAATTTTAGAGGAATCAGGAAGATCTAATTTGTATGCCACCTACCATAGTCCTTAACAAATTTCCTATAGTAACCCGTTAATCCCAAAAAACCCCGCAATTGCTTAATATTCTTAGGAGTAGGCCAAGAAAGCATACAAGCAATCTTATCTGGATCTGTAGCAACACCTTCTGCAGTAATAATGTGGCCTAAATACTCCACCCTGGTTTGACCAAAGCTGTATTTACTTCTCTTAGCATATAGAGTATGTGTTTTTAATAATCCCAACACTTCCCTTAAATGCAACTGATGATCACTCCAACACTTACTATAAACAAGAATATCATCAAAGAAAACCAATACAAATTTTCTTAAGCAATGGTGGAAAACTTGGTTCATCAAAGACTGAAAGGTAGCAGGAGCATTACATAACCCAAAAGGCATGACTAAGAACTCAAAGTGGCCATGATGAGTACTAAAAGCGGTGAGATATCTATCCTAATTAGGATGAACCAAAATCTGAAAATACCCAAATCTAAGATCAATCTTAGAAAAGTACTTTGCACCAAAAAGTTCATCCAAAAGTTCATCAATGATTGGGATAGGGTAGTCATGCTTAATGGTGAGAGAGTTAAGATATCTGTAATCAACACACATGCGCCAAGTATTATCTTTTTTCTTAACCAAAATGACTGGAGAAGCAAAAGGACTGCGGCTATGTTGAATAATTCCATCCTTAAGCATGTCACTAACTATTTGTTCAATAGCATCTTTGTGACTATGAGAAGTTCTGTAGGGATGTTGATGCTTAGGAACACTGACCCGGTGGAGTTGGATATGGTGTTCAACCCCCCTGCTTGGAGGAAGTCCTACGGGCTCTGCAAAGATGTCTGCAAACTCCTCCAAAAGTGTATCCAAATCAGAAGGTAAGATCTCTTGTTGAAGTCCCTCATTTAGAACAAAGATTTCTTCAATATTGTTAAATTCTTGGTGAAAAAGACTGCACAATACTGGACCAGTAATTAACTGACAGTTAACATTATTGTTAATGGCATTTAGTTGAACTCGGTTGCCATTAAGTGTCTCAGTCACACACATCTTCTTATAGTCCAATTTAATAGGAGCACAACACCTTCTCCAACCTTTATTCCTTCATCTCTTTCTTTAAGTGCCATTAAGTAATTTTCCTCTCCCACGTGGCAACACCTTCTCCAACCTTTATTCCTTCATCTCTTTCTTCACATCACCGCCAACAACTTTCTTCCCCTTTCTCACTCCCTTTCCAGCCCCAAATATAGCCCCAAATACAAACTTAGTCATAACAAATTTTTGGATAAATATGTCGTTTCGAACAAACAAATCAATAATTCAATAATTATTAAGTGCAATAACAACTAAAAATTACTGCTTGAAATAATTTTGAAATATGATATGAAAATGTGATTTGATACTAAAAAAGATGCGTCTTTTAAAAATTGGGGAGAAATAGATAACTGTAAACCAAACTGCTAAAAATAACACAATTTTGAAATATGATATGAAAATGTGATTTAATACTCAAAAGATGTCTCTTTTAATGATTGGAGAGAATAAATAATTGTAACCAAAACTGCTAAAAATAATAACCGCTCAAAAACTTTCTTTTTATATATTATATTGATGTGAACTACTTATTCACACACACACACACACACACACACACATATATATATATATATAGTAAAAATCGTTAATTACATTGATTTGCTTATGATAAACTTGCAATTGTTCTAAATTAATGAAAAATAAATTTACAACTTAATATATATATATATATATATCATAAATATTAAATTCTCGTAAACTTGCCTATTAGTAAATTCGTATTAACAGCTTAATATTTTTTTTGAATATATTAAATTTAATTTATATACTCATATTCGTTATAAAGTAAAGTAAAAATGATTATAATACTCATTATTATTAGAGAGAGGTGTTCAAAAGAATCGTAATCAGTGGTTCTAGGTACCGAATCGTCAAAGATTGTTAAAATTATGTTCGCAACTGTATATGAAGCGGTTCGGTTTCAGTTTCAAATGTTCAGAATTGTGAACCAATTCATTTTCGTCTTATGCCCATATAATAATTAATAATATGTGTTATAAATTCGAATATATAAAATATATATTATAAATAAATATTACTAATGAAAATAAATTATATTTGAATATTTATAAAATCTAATCAATTTATTTGAATTTTATGTATGCATATTCATCTCAAAATCGATAAATGTCTTGTCACACATCTTTATCCATTAATTATTCATCCATGTCTATGCCCATATGAAAATAAACTCAGATAATATAAATTCATTTATTTATATGCATATATACATTCACAATCTGATTAAAAATTAAATATATATATATCTGTGCTTGCTACAAAAATTAAATATATAAAAATTTTATTGAGAGTGAATAATTTATTTGTAACTACAATGCATACATTTCCTCACGTGCTCATATAACTCAAATTATATACTCGTGTTTGATTCAAAAATTATATATATATGAATTTTATTAGGTGTGAAAAATTTATTTAAATTATTTGTTTGTAACTATAATATATACATTTACGTCAATCGGTAGTTGATGTCATATAACATTAATCTAAAAGTTCTCATTCTTTCTTATATGATCCAAAACATATATATTATATTTATCTAAAGGATATAGAGTAGTATATAATACAATATATAATATACATATAAATAAAAATATAACATAGATATCTGATCGATCTTAAATTTTCGAAGTGAGATTGTACGATGAGTTGAAAG
>JAPKLX010000043.1:718359-733799 GCA_026898415.1 Leonotis leonurus | reverse complement strand
TTGCTTTCACTTCGGAAATCTGGATCGAACTCACAAAAATTTATTTCGTTCCCACAGACGGCGCAAGTGATCGATCTTAAATTTTCCAAGTGAGATTGTACGATGAGTTGAAAGTAATAACGCGGGATTTACGTGGTTCGACCTTTAATGAGATCTACGTCCACGGGGAGAGGAGAGCCTTTATATTATGTGTTGAGAGTAAAAGTTACAGAATGTCCCTTCTAATCTAGTTTTAGAGACTATTTATAGAAAACTTAGAGGCGGTTACATCAAGTGGGCCGAGGTAACTGGGCTTATGGGCCGAGCTATTGGGCCGAGCTGCTCTTGGGCTGAGGTGCTACTGGGCCGGGCTGCTGCTGCTCTTAGGCTGGTCCGGTAATGGGCTTCTGTTTGGGCCTTATTGATATCCTATCAATATCACATACTACATGAAAATAAGAATATACTCCTATAATTTTATATATGATTAATGTGATTTTTTTAATTAAAAAATTGTGAGAATTTAGATAAATATGAAAGGAGTGATTTGAGAGTGCCACATAAGATTAGAATCATAAGGCTCCATTTGGTAGATATGATAAGATATAAATGTATAGGATTAAAATAATATGGTGGGTTGGAAAAAGAGAAGATAATTATAATGTATGCAGCCATTTGGTAGACAAGATGATGATTTAGATAAAAATAAACCTTCATTTGGTAGATAGGATTGTAATCAAGTTTAAGAAGTGCAATTACAATTTTGTCCTTACACATGTCAAGTAATTACAAATCTACCAATAGCTTTATGGAAAAAACCCAATACAAGAAAGAAGACATCACCCAACTTTTTCACTCTCGCTGAATGATAGAAAGGGTTTAGGTCTCCAGTTGAGGAACTATTGTTTCAGTCGACTATCATCGTAATCCCCTCGGAGTTGTAAAGGATTCGAGATTGTAAGGTATTTCATGCTTTTGCAATTGATTTTTGCACGGTCGTTCTCTGGTTTTGGTTTCTGAAAATGTGTGAACGAATATAATTCGGGTTTGTTGTGAAAAATCCTCTATACATTCTCAATGGGTTTTGTGTGAACTCATGTGTATTTACATTTAGGTAGAGTGAATAATTTGTAATTTTATCGATGATTTATATTAATTTTACATGTATTCTGATGTATTGTCTTAAAATTTATTTTTAATTGTATGAGATTTGTTTTTAATAATATATAGATTTTCATAAATATAATATATATATATATATGATATATTAAAAGAATATGAAGTGAATTTAATAATTGCTCGAACAAAAAAATATTTAAATTTAAATATTTTTAATTAGTATGACAAGTAATTAGCAATGTTAATTTTTTCGATTAGAGATAAAAGAAAATATAAAGTATAATAATAAAATACATTTAAAATATATATCTACTAATAGATAACTTAATACGTGAGTAATATTGAAGTTCAATTTTATTATATTATAATGATATACGACCGAAAACTCTTGATTGAATTATCATATATGTATCGAAATATACACATTTACGATTCATTCAATTTTTATTATCTATATTCAAAAATATATATAGATTGTTCGAATAATATAATTAAAAGTATGTTATAATAATCATATGTAATAAATTATATATTAAAAAATATTTTACAAAAATGATGTTGGGTGTGGCCGACTTTCCCATGAGTCCCGTGATGCTAAAAAAAGGATGCAAGTACTTGTACCCTAAAAAACTTCTTAAGCCTTAAAGGTGAAGAAGAGTTTATTTGATTTGACCATTTTGTGTGAAAAAAGCCAAAGAAGATGAAAGAGACTCTACTCTCTCTTCTGCGTGCCATGCGTACAGTCCCCAAGTACATGCATTTTGACTGTCTTAACTCCTCTATCATGACTCCTTCATGCAACAACACTCACCTTTCTTTTTTATGTTTGCATTTCTGCCTCGATCTACTTGGAAGTTAGAATCACACTACCAAAAGCTTAAGCATGAAGGACAAGGACACCACTAACTACACTAATGCTAATGCTAATGCCAATGCCAATGCCAATGGGAGGAGCGCTGTAGACAAGGAGAGGACCAAGATGCGAGAGAGGCAGCGCCGTTCCATCACCACCAACATCTTCCACGGCCTCCGCAAGCACGGCGGTTACCGCCTCTCCCCTCGCGCCGACATCAACGAAGTCCTCCGCCACCTCGCCCAAGAAGCCGGCTGGACCGTCCATCCCGACGGCACCACCTACCGCTCCGCCACCTCCTCCTCCTCATCCGCCGTATTTCTCTATTTTATACTATTCTATTGTTTTTTCTTGCATTTCTTTTATCTTCGTATAACTAATTGGAGCTAGGTATGGTCTTGCAGGGAGGCATTTCGTGCCCACTCTGCGGCGTCGGAAGAAGGAGTGCTGCGGCGACACCGAGCTGCAGCTTCTTGGGCGGCGGCGGCGGAGGAGGAGACTGCTCGACCACGGCTTCGCCCCCCCGCCCCGCCGAGTCCGCGGTGAACAGCCTCTCGTCGACTGAAGACGACGGGCTTCTTGGCATTTACATGAACGGAGCAGAGCCGCATAACGGCGGCGGCGTCCTCCCCGCCGTGTTTGGGGAAGGAACGCAGCAGCAGCAGATGTACTTGGTGCATGAGAGTCGTGTATCCAATGAAAACACGCCAGCTGGATCTCCTTGAAGCTGGAGCATCATGAATTGTTAGTCGTAGTCGGAGTCGGAGAATGAAGCTTTTGGTTTGTAGACTGTAGCTCCTTAACTACCCTTTTACCTTTTTCCATTCTTTTTTCACGGTTTTCGTTTCAAGGACTGCTATGTTTAGCAGTTTAGATTAGATGGAGAGTCTATATACGATATGATCAATCACTTTTCATGCATACTGCTATTTTTTAAGACTATAATTCTCTTCAAATTCACTCCAAAAAATGATTATTTGCAATAAATTTTTTCGTCACAAAAACTGTTATTTCGTTATATAAGATCATATGTGATGAAAAAAATTTACGAACTCATCGTATTACCAATATTCATTTGCAAAAATCTTAAAATTACCAATATTCATTTGCAAAAATAAATTAGTAGTATAACTTTTGTAAAAAAATGTATTTATTTATTTTCTAATGGTATAGTTCTTGCTATCAATCTCACAAATTTGAAGGTGTACCAGTTTGGTCCCAATTCAATTATATATTTTGTCGGGCTGCTAAATAAAAACAATCTAACTCCATTATAGTATATTTCGTGTAATATATAGTTATTATTCTTTCTTCTTATTGAATTTTAATTGTTTTTTGGACTGCTGCATTTTTTCTTAAAAATAAATTTACTGTTTTAATTAAGTTTGCTTATATTGTTTCTATACGTTTTATTATTTGTATTGCATGTATGTTAATTCAATAAGTAGTGATTTTCTATTCCTTTATTTTTAAAATTATATCAAAATTATTAAATCATCTTTTTGTTTTCGAATAAACAATAAAATTATTGAAGAAAACATATTTTCCATAAATTTAACAATGAGAAATTTTTCGCAATGGACAAAAGCCTAACAGAACAATGCTACGTGGAGGTAGAAGGTCCACGGGTCGTGAATTTTTTTCCCAGAGAAGAAGCAATAACGGTATCTGAGGAATAAGCATTGACTAACTATGTGTCAGCAGTCGCGGTAAGACATATAATGCAAGAGTTATCCGGAATGATTAGGTGTAAAGCGTAGGTAGGTGGCTTTTTAAGTCCGCCGTCAAATCCCAAGACTCAACCCTGACAGACGGTGGAAACTACCAAGCTGGAGTACGGTAAGGACAAAGGAAATTTCCGGTGGAGTTGTGAAATGCGTAGAGATTGGAAAGAACACCAACGACAAAAGCACTCTGCTGGGCCGACGTATATCCATCGGATTGTGCAGCGCAACGCGCGCAGGTAGAGGTGAGTATGGTTCGATTCGGTTACCAAACCGAAAAAAATCAAACTGAAATCTTAGAAACTGAAACCGAACAGATTTAAAGTCAAAATCGAACCGAAAAGAACAGTTCGATTATGGATAAAAACCGAACTGAACTGAAAAAATTGACAATTTTTTTTTAAATTTTAGCAAAGATTAAAGTCGTTATTTGCTCGATTTATAATTTTTTTATGATTCAGCCAAAAATTTACATGACTGGTTAAGATTCTCATAATCAAAATTTATAGAAATTGAACATTACCAACATCTTAGATAGCCAGTAATTAAGTCTCACTTCGGACTCGAAAGTAAAAACACTACATAAATTTAATTGATGACTTGAGATTGAATATTGACAAATGTGGGTTCAATTAATTAATCATTATTATTAGTTTATTACCATGTATATATATACACGTATTAAAGAGAAATATGAAAAAGACATTGACGTAATTTCCACATCTCTTTTTATGTTGTCAATAACTCACAATCACAAACACCAGACGAAAAAGACAACTAAGAGGCTCTCAAAAATAGGGTTCGGTGTAAATAAATGAAATTTTGTGTGTGAGATGCATAGTTTTTAGAGAGGTTGTGTTGGTAAGTAGTTGTTTAGCCTAAAGTGTGTACTCTAGGTTCTCGCAAATTATATGAGGTCGATTGCATGTAACAAGCTAATCTCGGTCGGATCTCGATGGAAAGCTTAACAGAGCTTCCTAATTCAAGTGCTACAGAATAAACAATAATTCCTAAACATTCTAACCAGATAGCATATGTATGATTAACTAAGCTAACTAATCAACAACAATTTAATTAATGGAAATATGGAATTAAGGCTCTAGGAGCTGAACCTTTGTTTCGATCATCACATGAAATTATTAATACACACATTCACATGCCTATCTAGAATTCTTAAGAGCTACCTAATCTCTAGCCTTCGCATTTGATAATTAGATTGTGACTATGACTTCCGTATTAAGCCACACAATTAAGAATTCAACTTAAACAAGCAAACACTCGATTAATATGCTTCCAATTATAATCGAAGTTGATTGGACCTTAATCTGACACAAGGATCTTCTATCGATCTCACCACATGTCTAACGAATTGCAACGGTGATCAATCGGCACAATTTAATAAACACGAATCCAAACAATGAGCATGAAGTAATAATAACATAAACGATCGAATAAGAAGTTCAACAACTAGTGGAGATCGACTACTCAACCCAGAACTCAAAACAAGAACTTACTAATGATTACACAATGGAATCAAGCAATCAATCTCCACCTTAATCCGTCTTTCCAAGGTTGAATACAAGTAAAAGCGCTAAAACAAGAGTTCTAAGATTGTAGAGTCGAGTTCTATATGAGAGATATGGGTTATATCCTTCAAATGGTCTGGAATAACCTTTAAAAACCCGTCAGAAACCGCCACCCAGCGACCGCTGAGTAGCCAGAGGTTGATGGCTATCCTTCTTTGAATTTCTGAAACTCTGCACCCCAGTGACCGCTGGCCTGTGCAAAATACGAAATTTTAGAAAATGTGAAATTGAAGCTCGTCTTGATAGGAATCTGTAGCCCAAACGGATTCGAATTTGGAGTTGTAACGAAGGAGAACGAGCCAAAACAAAATTATTGCGCATTGCGCAACAATTTCACATATGGCCATGCTCTCGCGTTCTTTCTCCTCTCGTCTTTTGCCCGTAACTCCTAACAATCTCGGCTTCGTTCGGCTTAGCATTTTCGGCATCATTTAAACTCCGATCAACTCCTCTTCTTGTCATCCTACATCCAACACAAGTGCAACAAAATCGGCGTAAACACAAACTAAAGAGACGCGAAATCAAATCAAACTAAAAACTAAACATGAACTAAAAACACACCAAAAACGAGCTAAACAATAGTAATGAGAGACTCTCACTTTGGGACTCTCTACTTTAATTTTAGAATGATTAATTTGAGAAAAATGTTATTAATTTAACTTGTTTAATTAAATAACATTAAAATTAAAATAACAAATTTTAGAAATTAAAATTTCATTAATTTTAGAAATTAAAATTTCATTAATTTTAATTTCAAATACAAAATACAAGAAATTGAAATACGAGAATTGAAAATACACAGAATTAAAATACAAGAAAAGAAACGAAAAAACACACTTAATCTAAAGAACCGAATCGAGCGTAGATTTCTTCGATTAAATCATGCTCGAGGATCTCGTGAGCACACATATCTCGGAGGTGCGCCGAACGCTCCATGTAGTCCTTGATTTATTGTTGACACAGCGAGTTGCTTCTTCGGGTGGAGTATACAATAATCATGTTATGAAAAATAATCATGTTATGTAAAATAATGATTATTTCGCATATGGACCTTCGTCTTCAATAATCATGTTATGCAAAATAATGCAAGTATACATGATGTCGGATAAATGCTCACGAAACCAAAGGCGTGTCAAACCTTTAATGATTGCCTATCGAGATTGGAGTACTTCAAATGCTCGTTTGACATCCTTGCGTGTTGCTTCTTGCATAACCTTGAAACGAGATCGATTCATGTCGGTGGGCGTCGATATTGATTTGACGAAAGTCGGCCAACATGCGTAAGCGTCGTCGTCTAAATAATAGCTCATGTTGTATTGTTTGTTGTTGGCCTTGAACGTCACACGAGGCGCTTTCCCGTTGAGAACATCGTTGAACACCATAGAGTGGTTGAGAACGCAAATGTCGTTCGCCGATTCAGCCACGCCGAAAAAAGCGTGTCATATCCATAGATCTTGGGACGCGACCGCTTCGAGCGTGATAGTTGAGTGGCTTTGTCCTGACATGTATAAGCCCCGCGCCACGCCATCGGACAATTTTTCCACGCCCAATGCATGCAATCGATGCTACCAAGCATGTCAGGGAAACCGTGCTTCTCTTTGTGAAGTTCTATTAGGCATTGGATATCTTGTTGGTTGGGCCTTCTCAAATATTGAGACCCAAAAGCCTCTATAACAGCATGACAAAAAAGTTTGAGGCATTTGATGCCCGTTGACTCGGCGACTTAGAGATACTCGTCGTATTGATCAGCGACACCTCCATTTGCAAGTTGTCGGATTGCAACCGTGCATTTTTATAGTAGCGTGAACCCTTGAGGGCCCGTAGTATCCGTACATTGTCGGAAGTATTCTTCACGATTCTCCAATGTCGTGACGATGCGAAGAAATAATTATCTCCGCATACGAACCCGACGTCGGAAATAATTGTCGGGAAAGTAGTCATTGTATAGACTTACGGAGGCCTCCTCTCGATCCCTCTTGATAAAGGTTTTTTTCTCTTTTTTTGGATGTTGGTAGTCGGATGTGCCGAGTGATGCTAGATATTGATGACCCGCCTCCATAAAATTATTTGCGAGTTGCAAAAATTGAACATTAATTTCATCGTCAGAATCAGAAGAAGAAGACATTTTTGAGAGAAATATGAGAGATAATATAGATAGAAGAGTGGACGAAGGTGTATGAATAATGAGATGAAGTGTTGTATTTATAGACGTAGATAATTTAAATAATTAAAAATTAAAAAATTTAATTTAAATAAAAAACAAAAAAAGGGTGGGGACTCGGGAGTCCCCCACCCGCAGCGCCATTCTCCCCCGGCCTCCCTAGCCCAGCGCCCGACCTCTCACTCCAGCGCCCGGACGCCCGAGCCTCTTCCCTGCAGCGGCGGACTCCCTTGGCGACCTTCGGAGGCTGCTGCCCGGCCTCCTGCCCTCGGCCTCCCGCGCCTGCACGCTGCAGGTGCTCTAAGAGAGTGATGTAGACGTGTAGTTACGAGCAAAGTGCTTGACGTTCTTGAAGGCTTCCAGAAATGGGGTGACAAGATTTAGCGGTCGCCGATGGGAGAATGAACAAATCCGTGAAAGGAGCGGTGGAATCGACGGCGGAGATGAGAGGTGGCTCGGGTGGGAGTGGGAATGAAGACACTCAAGAGTGAGAGAAAGAGCTTAAAGCAGCGAGCGCAGTATGAGGGTTTCAAACTTTGAGTCTGCAATATTGTGGTTTATATATTTTACAAACAACATTAAATAAATTATTATTATATTAATATAAATTCGCTTCGTTCATGGTAATTCAGTTTTTCTGATATCAAAACAAAAATTTTTAAAAATTAAAATCGAAATCGAACCGAAAAAAAGAAAAATCGAACCGAATTTATCGGTTCAGTTAGGTTTTTGATTTTTTACCAAATTATGTTCACCCCTACGCACAGGTAACTCTAGTAATTCATTATATCATAATTTATTATTTTTAAAAAAAATAATTAAAATAATAAATTTAATTATAAAACAGGAAATATTATGGAACTGATCACACCCCTTTCAAACTTAAAATTTCAATTTCAATATTTATGACTTTCAACTTTTATATCAAAAGATGTCAGTTTTCAACATTTGTGGCATTGTTTTACAAATTGAATTTAAAGAATAAATTATTAATTCGTATAGAAAAAAATGATATGTTTTAAATAATAATAATAATAATAATAATAATAATTTTACAGCTCATCACTGTTGAAATTGGGTCGTAGAAAATCCAGTAAAAAATAAAAAAAAATTAATAAAAATAAAATAATTATTATTTCAATCAATAATTTTAACGACTTTACGTTAATACAATATTAAAGACAAGATGATCAACTTGAGTTATACATTTTTGCACTCCTTGTTTTAAGTTATCGAAACAATCGATTGCTCAACTCTTTGCTCATAGCTAGAGATCCATATGTACGCCTCCTCTATATCAAGTCAACACAAAGGAAAATATATTCAAATATAAAATTTTGCTAATAATTTTCTTCCTTTGTTCAAATGATTGTCAATTGGATATTACAAGAGTTATCCTTGTAGTAAACTCGTAGAAGAGTGATACAAATAAAGCTCTCATATCATAATGTTTCATTATTAAGATAGTTACTCTAATTAATTATTAATGAATTTATTTCTTCCACTACTAAAATCTTGATCTTCTTTTTATATATATATAGAGGATGGTTCTAGTGAGAATGACTCTTAAGATAAGAATTAGGAATAAATATGGTTCATTAATCATAGTAGTTTTAACGTTCAGATTAGACATATACTACTATTAAGAAATATATGAAAAAGGGTAAAATAGACAACTAATCATTTTAAATTTACGTTACACACTCTTTCCTCACACCTTATTTCTCAACGCCATCTATTCCTCCACACATCTCTCTCTCCACGTCATATTTAATTATAGTATTTTACAAACCTCCTATCATTGCATAATATTTTAAAATGCATCAGTACATATAAATTATAATGCATTATTTATTTAATGTATTATATATATTTTGAAATGCATCAATTTAGTATATATAAATTATAATACATCATTTATTTAATGTATTATATTATATTTTAAAATGCATCGATTTTGTACGTATAATGCTTTAGTTTTATACTCGTTTTTTAAGTGTTTATGCTTTATATTGTATGATTACAAATAAGATTTTGTAGTAAATATTGATTATGCATTTTATTTTTTGTATTTATCTTTTAAAATTTATAATATATTGTTAATTAACATGTAATAAAAATTAAATCGGTTTGGTTCGGTCAAACATTTTATTAAAAGTCAAGCCGAACCATAGGGGTGTGCAAAACTGACTGGGACCCGTTAAATCGATCCAGACCGATGGGTTCGGTCCGGGTCTGGACCGAACCGTAGATTGACATGGCCCGGGTTGAGTCTTATTTAGGACCAATGAACTAACAGGTCGGTCTGGGTCTAGACCCGCTCAAACCCGTTGGACCCGAAACCGACCCATACAAATAAAAATAATAATTTTTTAATTTTTAAAAAAAAAATATGTATAATATTTTTGTATATAATTAATAAGAATCATATATAATATTTTTTCATTTGTTTTTGTTTATGAACATGGGGTAGAATTAATGAAATATTATGTTATAAATTGAAGTTTAATTTATATTTTTGTTGTGAATTGAAAATATTTAATACAAAGACATTATATTATTTTATTTTTTTCATAAAATTCTAGGTGAATATTAAAACAAAGTATATATAATATGAAAAAAAATATGATTTTTTTATATTTTTTCGGGTTGGACCGAACCCGGAGCTCGAGTTTGGATCGGTCTTAAGGTCTCCTTCGGTCCGGGACGGTCCATTTTTTTTAAAAATTTCGAGTCTTCAGTTCTAACGGATCGGTCTAAGTTGGTCTGAGTCCGACCCGATGCTCATCCCTACCGAACCAAATAAAATTTAGTTCCTAAAAATTAGGAAAAATTAAAATTCAAATGTAATAAAATCAATTCAAAATGATTAAATTTTACAGTTCAATTTTATTTATCAATTTGATTTAATTTTTAATATTTTAAATTTCACATGTATTAAAATTTATAACATTAATTAACATATAATAAAAATTCGATCGATTCGATTGAGCTGAACTTTTATTATTAAAAGTCGAACCGTATCAAATCAATTTTGATTCGTAATTAGGACCGAACTAAAATTCAAATTGAATAAAATCAATTCAAAATGATCAAATTTAACGTTTCAGTTTCATTATCAATTTAATTCAATTTTTACTCAACACACATACTCATTTGTGTACTACATGTGTCATATATAAAAGTGTTAATATGGGAAAATACCCATTTTGAAAAATTACATGTCAAAAATACCCAAAACATCAATTTACATGTTAAAAATACCTATTTCATTTTTAAAATATATAAAAGTACATAGAATTCATAAATCTCTTACACCCTCTTACACACTTTATTAAAAACAATAATTGAATAAATGATTAATATTTTTGGACTATTATGTTGGTGAGACTTCCTATATTATACATTAAAACTTATAAACCTTATATTATATACGTTTTCACTTTGTATATGAAAGCTCAATAGTATTCAAACCTCTCTATCTATATAATTGTCTCGTATCTGAGTTCAAAAGGCTGATATTGAAGATATAAATCAGGTAATTGTCTTCTATATACCATTAAAAGCATGTTTATGGATGGACCTCTGGTAAAAGTACCATGGACCGCCCGTCGTACGTGCCACGTACACGTGGGCGGTCCATGGTACTTTTACCAGCGGTCCATCCATAAACATGTTTTACATGATATTTGTTATGGTTTTACCGTTTGATAATTTATTTTTAGGTAATTTTAAGATACATATGACATGTTTATGGTTTGTGTGCTTGTATTAATTGCATATTTACTTAATTTATCATGAAATTTTTATTTTTGTATTAAAAAATACATCTTTGAAACATATATGCATGGACCTCTGGAATAAGTGGCATGGACCGCCCACGTGTATAGCCTGGCGGTCCATGCATATCTTTCCAGTGGTCCATACATTTTCATACTTATATGATATATGTGATTGCATATCTATAGTTAAAACATGAAAAAAAAAATATTATGCAGTAATTATAGCTTATTGCCGATGGATTTATGCCTAATTTGTAATTTTGATTTGTAGTTGATGGATTGTCAAATTGTAAACGTCAAATTTGGAGGTTATTGGGTTGATTGTACTTATGTGAGTGGACGAGAGCAGATTGCACCGCTTCCGAGAAATGGAATTTCGTTATACAATCTTAGAATTTGTATTAACAACATGTTGATGTCGTCGGGGACAGAGTACGAAATGTTTTACTTGTCGGCATCTCGAAGTGGGCGAATGATAAAATATCGTTTGACAAGTGATGCAGAATTGGTTGCTTTATGCATGAGCGTCGCAAGTCCCACGGTATATGTTAGTTACATCAACCAATCTTCGTTCGATATGGGTGGACCATCGCAAAGCTTAAACATGAATGATGAACTAGAAAATATTAGAAGGTTTGCAGCTTCATCGGATTGGTTCGATGAATTTTACCCTGCAGACATGAATTTCGGTTCAACGAGCAGAGCCAATGAAATTCCAGACTTGAATGAGGCATATGGATATGGACAGGGACAGGAACAGGGTCAGGGTGAAGATCAATATCAGGGCAATTATCAGTATCAGGGTGATGATCGGTATCAGGGTGGTGAAGAGCAGTATCAGGGTCCGGGACAGGAAGAGGAAGAGGAACAAGAACAGGGACAAGAAAATGCTGATTTTTATGTTGATGAAGAGGATGATGATGACGATGATTATGTTCCATCATCCGAGAGCTCTGAATCTGAGGAAGAAGCTGAATTGACTTTTAACAGATCTATTTTTGTTGAATTTGCTGCATGGATCCACGAGGAAGGAGGTATGCGGCATTTACTAGAACTTATGTATCCTAGTGCGGGTGATAATGATGACATACGGGTCCCAAAAGCATACTTAACCAATTGGTTAATTCCAATGGTACCTCCTGATGCTACAACTTCAGATGTGTTTTGTGAAGAAAATCTGTTACTAGAAGAGTTGGCTGAAGGATCTATTTTCGATGATAAGGAGCAGCTTAGCCTTATAGGTGGTTTGTGGAATCTTGAACATAAAGCAGAATATCGAGTGACTAGATCAGACACAACTCGAGTGTATTGGAAATGCAAGTTAAGCAGCAATTGCTCATTCAAGCTGCGTGTTATGGCTCATGGAGGGCCGTGGCTTGTAATAAAGTTCTGTGGAGAGCACACGTGCGGGGATGGTATCACAAACATTGGACCGAGGAATGTCCACTCAAAGGTGATCGGTGCGTATTTTGCAAGGAAAATGAGAAACACAAATGAAATCATAAAGCCCAAAGTTATTCAGAACGAGTTGATGACTATGTTTGGTATGCAAGTGTCCTACGGCGTGGCGCTAAGAGGTAGAAACCATGTTGTTGAGATGATATATGGTAAATATCATGAATCATACCAACTACTACCTGGTTATTTGCATATGTTAGAGGTGACAAATCCGGGCACGAACCCAGATATCGACATTGGTGCAGACAGCAGGTTTCGTCATGTATTTGTGGCCCTTGGTGCTTGTAGATCAGCATTTGCCTTGTGCATGAGGCCGGTAATAGTAGTGGACGGCACTCACTTGAAGGGAAAAAATAATGGCATTATGTTTGTTGCAGTTACAAAGGATGCAAATGAGCAGGTGTATCCGTTGGCGTATGGAATTGGGCCAATTGAGAATCATGAGTATTGGGTATGGTTCATGACACGACTAAGAAGAGCATATGGGAGCACGACTCAAATATTGATTGTATCTGATCAACATCTGTCAATTGAGCATGCAGTGAGTGTTGTATTTCCGGAAGCAACTCATGCCCTTTGTTACTACCATCTTAGTAACAATTTAAAGAGATTTGGTAAAACTACACTGGGGTTGTTTCAGAAGGCTGCATACACATATAAGCAGGCGGAATTTCATAAAAGAATGAACATGATTCAAGTTGGCAAGGCGCAGGCCTATGATCACTTAATGAACATTGGACCTGCTAAGTGGGCTCGGTCGATGTGTCATGTTCGAAGGTATAGCTTCTTAACGTCGAATGCAGCTGAGAGCTTTAATCGTACACTCTTATGGGCTCGTCGTCTACCTATTTGTGCATGTATGGAGGCAGTAAGACTGATTTGTGAAGATTGGTTTAGCAAACGACTTATAGCTGCCAACAGGGAAAGACATCTACTTCCAGAAGAGGTAAGACGTAAAATGATGGTCCAAATCGAGAGATCTCATACATACAGATCACTTCCAGTAGGTGATGATCGATACCGAATTGAAACCAACAATCGATCATTGTTGGTAGACCTTGGAGCGTGGACATGTGAATGCATGGAATTTCAGTACGACGGGATCCCATGTTCTCATGCTATTGCGGCAATTACGTACGTACTTCTTCATTATGTCTTTGAAAATGAATTTAGATCATGTCTTTGAGAATGTATTATAATATTATTGTATGTGCAGGAAATCTGGAAGAAGTGCAATTGATTTTGTAGCACACTACTACAAAACGTCATCGGTTGTAGATGCGTATAAAGGTGTTATATCTCGAATTCCTCCTAAACAAAATTGGAATTTGCTGGACAATATTTCAACCATTGAGGTTTTGCCAAACAAAACAATAAGAATGCCGAGTAGACCGAGGATGAGTAGACGTAGATCAGGAGGGGAAACATCTGGGCGACGTAGGAGAGGAAGTCAACAATGTCCTCATTGCAATATGACAGGACATACGGGTCCGAATTGTCCCCAATCACGTGATGATTAGTAGTAAAAGATTTATTTGATGTTATGTAGACTTATTTATTGTTCTGAAGACTTATTTGAACAAATATTCAATATATTCTAATATCAATATATTTATTTTTAATATTATATAAGAAATTTAATTCTATTCTAATAAGAATATATATTTATATTGAATATTTGAAGAAATATTCAACATATTCTAATAAGAATACATATTTATATTGAATATTTCTTCAAATATTCAATATATTCTAATAAGAACATATATTTATATTGAATATTTGAAGAAATATTCAATATATTCTAATAAGAATACATATTTATATTAAATATTTTTTCAAATATTCAATATATTCTAATTTGAATATATATTTATATTGAATATTTCTTCAAATATTCAATATATTCTAATATGAATATATATTTATATTGAATATTATATAAGAAATTTAAATATATTCTAATAAGAATATATCTATATTTTATATTTGAACAAATATAATATAAGAATATATATTTATATTGAATATTTCTTCAAATTGTAGCAAAATTTCCAATATTGTTCATTTTGCGCAACCATTTTGTACAAATCGTAGTAAATTGAAAACACAACAAAATCGGATGATTCAAATTTGATATTAATCCTAACTTGATGTAGTATTTTATTGAATTAACAATAGAAAAATTTGGATAATTTTATTATTTGTAAATGATGAAACAAAAATCGGGCAGAATGTAAAGCAACACAATATGTATCAAACTTATAATAATCAAATAAGAAACAACACAATATGGTTTAGGAATAAAATTTAAATATAAAGAGAGAAAATTCTTTGAGCCATTATTTTACGATACGCCTTCACATTTTTGTTTCCCCAAATCATAGATGGACTCCCACTGATATATCGCTCAACAGTCATGCATAGAAAAGGACCACAACTATGACTGTCCTTTTGTCTGAATTGCTCTGAATCCGGAGGAGACTTCCACTTAAATCTTCCACCAGTATCAGACACACCTATCTCCTGATGTTGATAATAGAACGAGTGTGCCAACACTAAGGGCAAAAGAAAGTGTAAAGGTGTCAATGATGTGAATCTCAATTTCCTCCCTTCATTTTCCAATTTGTACCATAATGGGTCGAACAAAGACATATGCCGATTGTACATATCACAAATAACGACCACATAATGCTTGTTGATGATACAGGGAAATATAACCTACAAGTGCAACATATAAATGCATATAATTAAATATAATTGCACATAATTACATAT
>JAPKLX010000043.1:586750-717959 GCA_026898415.1 Leonotis leonurus | reverse complement strand
ATATAATTGCATATAATTAAATATAATTCATATAATAACATATAATTGCATATAATTAAATATAATTCACATAATTACATATAATTCACATAATAACATATAATTCATATAATAACATATAATTGCATATAATTAAATATAATTCACATAATTACATATAATTCATATAATAACATATAATTGCATATAAAAATAACACAATTGCATATAATTCAATATAATTCATATACTTACATATAATTAAATATAATGACATATAATTCACAAAATTACATATAATTCAAATAATTGCTTATTATTAAAAAATATATCGTTGTAGCGTTAAACCAAGGTAAGATTGTTGATCTCATTCCACGTGCGTGAATAATGTCACGCAAAGAGTCGTGAGGCTTATAGTTCTGTTGCACGTATGTCAGTCTCGCCTCCATTCCTGCCAACTGTAGTGCATCGGCACTCGCCATACCCGCATTTCAATCCGACTCCAGCCGATACTTAGACACATGATTCAAAATATAATTACACTCATTTCAAATGTAAAGAACTTATTCATGCGTATAAAAAAACATTATAAATACTTACAAAGAAATCACATCTGCAGATAACAGTGCGTCATCCGGTGTGCGAAGGGAGTACGTTATCACTTTTCATCAGCTTGGACTGTAGACTCATCATATACAAGTCTATGGTCTACAAAAAATAATTTTAATTTAGTAACATTAATTAAATTTTACCTAAAATCATATTTGATATTAAAACAATTACCTCAGTGAAAAAATCAGCCTGCATATGAAGCATCAGCTTGAAGTCATTAACTCTGAGTTGGAAACCGGTCTCAGAAACTGTAGTATAGTCGCCTGATGGTTTCTTCATAAATATATTGTACCTCTCCAATATTTCTTCCCCGATGGTATCTGGTGCATCATTCGGTACATTTGCAGCTCGTGGCTCTGGACTAAACTGACCGTCAAACTCCGCCGAAAAATGCTCATCATGTGCCACATAGACTGGTTGCGGGTCAAATGGCCATGGCATCTACAAAAAAATAAATTTAAACAATTATTAGTTTTATTTTAAAACAATCTGATTATAATTATTAAATGAAAAAATAACTTACAGATGAAGTATCAGCTGAAGAATGACGTGTGGTCAGAAATGGCGCCTGAAAACGGGGCATGTCAGACACAGAGTAGCGAGGACCACTGCTAGAAGGCCTAAAATCAGGTACTGCGCCTGGTGGAGGGCTCGAGGCCTGAAAATTAGAAGGCCGAGCTGACTGAGTGGAAGGCTGGGCTGACTGAGGCATAGGGGGGGCCTGCCCACGGGTATGAATGATCGGCTGACTATGTCGGCTTGGGCCACAACGGATGGCTCCTAATAGCTCTCCCATCCATTTCTTGATGGTATTCTTCAGATTATCGTGAGTCTCAGTGATATGCGCTTTCATCTGCTGATGCCTCTCCAGCATACCTGCCTCAGCCTGCGCATGCCTCTCTAGCATACGTGCCTCCGCCTACTCCTGCCTCTCTATCATGCGTGCCTCAAAAGCAGTCATCACACACTCTGTCCTGCCACCGCTGCTGCTAGAGGAGGACTCAAGCATCGGTACCCTAGCACGCTTTCCCATATCCCTCCGATGTCGCCGATGACGCTCTGTCTCATGTGGAGGATGCTCTGGCTCGGGTGGAGGACGCTCTGTTTCGGGATGAGCGCCGTGATAAGATGACTCGTCATGCTCTGACTCATCTACATGTGCGGGCTCCACGTTCCTCGTAGCCCGCCGACTGTTAATAGGCTGAACTACGGCAGGTGGCACTCTCTGCCTCGGCACACGCTGTTCGGCTGTCATGCCCCCCGAGTAATCGGATTGCTCAGTGGCATGTACTCCACATCCAGGGGGTTCTCACACTCTGTGGAGAGGTAATATACACGTCTCTCCTCCTCCTCGTCAGGCACCAGATTCGAAATATTGTAACCCTACAAATTTAAGATAAATATTAATACAATCTTATCATAAACTTAACAAATAATTAAATAAGGATTATAAATGAACATAAAACTTACCTCGGTGTCAAAACACTCATAGAGCTGCTCCACTGTCCCATTGAGATTCTTCCGGAAGTTCCATCTCAAACACTGGGGATATGCTGACGGGATGTCCCGTTGCCTACCAGCAAACGCTTCAAATCCCGAGATGACCTCTAACCCCCACACCATAAGTGCCCAAGCCGGGCCATAGAAATGATATTTTGGATTGTCGGGAATTTTCCTAATATAATTCCTAAGAATTTTATAAGAGTAAGCACCCCAAGAAAAATTGTAGAAGGTGTCTAGGTCCTCAACCAACGACCAAAGCCACAGGAATATGATTTTTTGTGAATCATGGCCAAATACAAAGACGTAGGCCATGAGGACAAGGACAATGCGGAGATGGATCTCTCCATCATCATCATCATCAATGTTGTTTCGGGAATTTAAAAAACGGGCTAGGAGATCAGCACCGTTCATTTGAATGCCATTGCAGGCGGACATAAAAAAAAGACGACCCAGTCGGATCGTGCGGATAAGTACTGTTGAAATTTGAATGACCAAATCTTAATCCAGTGATCAATGCATGATCCTCCAACGTGTACTCGACATCATCCCCGCAAATGTGAAACCAAATCTCACCCCTAGTGTGGATTGCCCTACACACTATACTGTGCAAAGCTGGACATGATAGGTTACCCGGACCCCAACTAAAAAAATGACCAAATGGCCCACATTGGAATTTTTGGACAAGTTCGTACCCACCTATTTGCAACAGTCTAGACCTAATTTCTTCAATAATACATATCATATAGTATGTATTGGCTTTACACTTTCGATTAATCGAGTTAGGTCTGCAATACCAAGGCTGGGCCGACTCCTTCAACATTCAGTCAATAAATATAATTTCAATCAGTTCATATAACATCAAATTATATTAAAATTAGATCATATTGATCAAAATTCTAATAATTTAATTAAAACAATAATAATTCTCACAATTAATTACGTAAATCACCAAATCATACGCATATTGTACATAATTTTTACATAAATCAAACAACAATAATTATATCACATGAAAAGAGAATGGACCGCTGGTAATACCCTGATGGACCGCTGGGTGGGTCCATCAGGCCCGAGCGGTCCATACACAATATACCAGCGGTCCATACATACGTGCAATCTACATATTTTTCTAAAGTCAAATATCATATATTCAAGTCTTAAACATGCATAATTAGAACAATTCAATTCAATAAATCATAATATAAACTTAAATTACCAAACATCAACAAACATGCACGTAAAATTATGTTTAATGGCACAAAAAATGTAAGAAAAATACATATATGCATAATATAGATGGACCGCTGGTAAGTTCTTAAATTTCATGGATGGACCGCTCGACATGGGGCCGGACGGTCCATCCATCAAATACCAACGGTCCACGCATAAACCACTTCAAAGCATGATTTTGAACCTGAATATGGTGTGGGATATTTTCTTGACTGTCTCCCATGGTTCAGACGTATCCTACAACGGCGGCGGTCGAACAATCTTCTCCTATGACGGCAGCGGTCCAAGAAGCAGTCCCCAGCAATCTCCAGCAACACTTCGAGCCTTGAAGAAGGAGGGCAGCGGCGGCGGAGAGTGGTGGTGAGGCGAGAGGTCCAAGGAGGAAGGGGATGGACGGTCTATGGGTTGAGGGAGGATGAGAGGTACAAAAAAAATACATTAAGGGAGGGGGAAGGGTTTGGATGGTCTATGAACCAAAATTTTTAAAAAATATAGTATTAATTTAATTAAATGAATCAATTTTTGTACCTAACTTTCACTTTTTCAGAGAATCTTCTCACTTTTTCAGATTGGGCACGACTTTTCATATAAAATGAATATTTTCTACATGTAGTTTGAGATATTGGGTATTTTTTACATTGAATTTTTGAAAGCGGGTATTTTAATTTTTCATCCTATATAAAATACCACTCTCAAGTTAATATTATCCCCATTTATAAATATTTTTAATATTTTTATTTAACACGGGCCTGGTCACTGCGACCCCCTTTGTGAGGAGGCACCCCTTCTCCCGAAGTTACGAGGCTATTTTGCCTAATGTAATATTTTAATTTTATATAAAAAAAAATTATTAATAAGTAACGTTTGAGTTCCACTTATTTAAAATAATTTTGGACTATAGTTGTCAACAAAACTAAAGTTATGAGCTTCAAGTTTTTATAATATCACTTAGAAATTTAAAATATGTAAAAAGAAGAAAAAAACGAATTGCATTATCATTTTGTCCTCTTGGTTTACGCAAAAAATAACCCAGAAAATAAATAAAAACAAAAGTGACATTAAACACATAGAAAATCATAACATTTGAACAACGGATATTTGTTCCATTTTGATTGATAATCATAATCTGTATATTTTCTGGAAATTCCGAATTTCTCAATATTTCGCCCACACACACATTTATTTATACAAAAGCACCTGCAGCCTGCAGGTGATTTAGTTTGATTTTCGTCTCCCTGCGCGTGATTCAGAGTGATATTGGTTGTGAAATTAAATCCAACAATACATGAATCTGTGGCTATCACAAGAAGTTTGTAACTAATTTGGTTGAATTTCAGGGATTTTATTGAATCAAAGTTTGTGATACGGAGTGTTAGCGTGGCAGTGGGTGTATGACCTAGGGTTTATCAGTGGACATATCTGAGTGCGACTCTGCAATTCGATCGGATTCAACATGTTCTGGCGTATGACTGGTCTCTCCACTGCATCTCCAGTGAGTACCCATCATATTCTTTATTCATACAGATATAGCTGTGTTGTCTGTTGCCTAGTTTATTCTTTATGTTTGGATCCATTTTGCTGGCATGTTGCATTATTTGGACGTTGGATTTCATTATGCCGGGTGATTTGCTTTTCTTGGATTGATGTGAGTTTGGTCGAGTCAAAATGAGGTCCTTGATGCGTGTTTTGCATGATTTGGTATCTTATTAGCCAATGTTCTGTGGAGGACCTGAGCTATCTTGATAGGATGATAAATGATGGATTCTATATGTCAGACTTAATCTTGCCTGCAATTTGTCCATGGCGATGTAACTACTTTGCCGGAGTAGAGTGCCACACGTGGTGCCACCATGTAGGATACATAGATTGACGTGGACTTTCTTGTAGTCAGGGTGCTAAAGTACTTCAAATTTGTATGATAATGTTTTCTATTTTGTGTGGGCGAAGGAATTTCCATTAGATACAACTATACTCAAATTTGAAATAGGAAATCAGGCGAGTGATCTTAGTCTTGCGTTTTAGCCTAACCAGAGAAATGAGAGCTGCAACATGCTTGAATTTTCCTATTTAGGCACACGAGTCTATCATAAAACTTTAGTTTTATTTATTTATTTATTATACAGCTGCATGCTCATGCAAAAGAGGTTACTATCTGTTTATTGGTGGAAGGATGATCTAGGAAGATATTTCACCTTTGTAATTACCATTTTCCATACTTTGACGGCAAGCCTTTGATTTTATGTTGTGCTGGGATTCATGTTCAGAATTGGAAAATTGTATTAAAATTATGAAGTCTTGCTCACCCTCAATGATGCATTTCTATATGGGTTGATTGATTCAACAATGTTTTTTGCTATTTTATTTTGTTAATATCAGGTGGAAACCATCTTGGATAAAGCTGATTTCTCACTGGAGGAGCTATTGGATGAGGATGAGATCATTCAGGAATGCAAAGCTCTTAATGGCCGTCTCATCAATTTGTAAGATCCAGTTCCTCACCCCAAAATCTTGTTCTGATAATTTGTCTTTCTCTGGTAGTTACACCATGCAGAAATGGAATGAGGATATTTGGTGTTTGTAATTGAGTTTCGCTCTTATTAGAAGTACATCTTCAATAAAAAAAATATTCATATGTAATGTTTTAAATGGTAATTAGGCATAAGCGCTTCTTACTTCATGCTACAAGCCAAAGAGAATTTGTTATAGATTGAATTAAGTTTTATAGTGGTTAAATCTTCCTGGAATCTCAATTGATCTCTAACTTAACTGTTTTCCTTATCTCCTACAATCATCCAAATTATATTCCTGATAAAAATTGGCGAGTCATTAATTTTTTATAATAATATGATATTACACCCTTGTACGTGGCACCTTTAGTTAATGGCCAAACTTCTATGCAGTTTGCGGGAAAAAGCAAAAGTTAAACAATTGGTCCAATACATCACTGAAGAACCTCCAGAAGGTGCCCAAAAAGAACGAACATTCAAGTAAGCATGTGTGATAGATGTTCCTGGTGTATGTTTGTTTCCCAATCGTTTGCATACCAAAGTCTTTTCAATAAAACCATATGGTGCATTTCAAATCAATGTGGCTTTTATGTAATATTTCTTCTTTTCGCCACAGGTTTCCTTTCATTGCTTGTGAGATTTTCACTTGTGAGGTCGATATTATTCTTAAGGCCTTGATAGAGGATGAGGAGGTTGAATTTTGTAATGCTGTTCTTTTCTTCTTTCTTCTTTTTGATTTTCTCATTCCATTGCTCTTAAAATTTTATACATTCTTCTCTATGGAATGGAACCACATACTTACCTCCTACTTTTGGTTCCCAGTTAATGGACATGTTGTTTTCCTTTTTGGAACCCGAGCGTCCCCATAGCACTTTGTTGGCTGGTTATTTCAGCAAGGTACTGTCATTTGCATATGACCACTCTTATTTCATATAGATAGCCTTTCTATTGTTTTTTTGCTCATGCCCTGATCATTGATATTCTATCTTCCAGGTTGTCGTGTGCCTCTTGCTACGGAAGACAACCCCTTTGATGAATTATATACAAGTGAGTCCAACTGTATATATAAATCTTGTATAGTACTCATCATGTTTATCTTTTTGAAAGACAGTTATTAAGTTTTATGAACATAAGGTCATAGAGTGTAAGTGTTCATTAATGTATCAACATCTTGCATATGTTAGGAACTTAGGAGATGAAAATATCTCTTTGTTACAGTCTATGTATATGTTCTCTATTCCTTCTGGTCCATTCTAAATGGGGAAGTACTGTGAGTTTTCATTTTTTTTTGAGAACTTCCTTATTCCTAAATGCACTACTCGTAAGCAGCTGACAGTATTTCGTTATAATCATGCTAAGTTATGGTATTTCCAGAATAATATGCAGTATTATAATTCTAGAAATCTATTCTACATGATTGTAGACTAATGTCCTATGCAGGAATTCATGTCCTCTTAGAGGGCTAATTCATCATCCTACTTACCACATTGTACTCTATTGTATTTACTGGACCTTAAATAACCATGCACTGTTTTTATAGGCTCATCAGGATATCATAACAAGGCTAGTTGACCTAATCGGAATTACTTCTATAATGGAGGTATACTCTTATGCAATCCTTCCCAGACACCCAGTCTCAACCCAACCCTCTCTTTTACTAGTCATCTTTGTTTTAATATTATTGATAAAATCTTGTTGAACAGGTTTTAATTCGTCTAATAGGCGCCGATGAGCACATTTATACCAACTGCCCGGACTCTATGCAGTGGTTGGAAGATATGAATGTGCTGGAAATGATTGTTGACAAATTTAGTTCATCTGTAAGTTGCAGTTAAAATGTATAACCTGATTTGACAATGATGTCTTATTTTTCTTTAAGTGTGTGGTTATATAGGATATGCAGAACGGTTGGCGTTCGGCTTTCATTTTTGATTGTTGAGGGTGTGGTTATAGAGTTGGTTGGCTGTCGTGCCTAATTTAGCCATTTTAGTTTTGACTTTTGAAGCAAAACCTATTAATTCATAGAATCTGTGTATGGAGTTCCTATGTATTTGTTGAGTCTTGCATTATTATTAATTGTGTTTTAGTGATAGTGGGGATTAAAATGCACTTCGACAAAGAAAACATACTTCTTTTATACCTAATTGTCCCTTAATTTTTTAAGTAGCTCGATCAGTTTTCTTCCGAGTGGTTTGATGTGTATGCTTTCTTTATTTGCAGGATTGTCCCGAAGTACATGCTAATGCTTCAGAAACACTTTGTGCAATTACTCGATATGCTCCGCCAGTACTAGCTTCGAAAATCTCCAGCCCGAGGTCCAATTGTATATTCCTGTTTTGCTTCTTGGTTTGTTCCCAATTTTCAACGTTTTCTTATTTTGTTTTGAACTGAATTCTCACAGTTTCATTGAAAGACTGTTTCGACACGCTCTGGAGGACTCACGGCCAAAATCTGTTCTGGTTAACTTGCTATCGGTCTGTATATCGTTGCTAGACCCTAAGAGGTTAACTTCGGGGGCGTACTATATGTATACCCGTCAAATGACACATGAATCAGGAACTGCTGCTAGCTCTGAGACTGTCAGAGGAATGCTGGATGGACTAGGTTATAATCTCAGATTTTATTTTAACTGTCCTTTTTCTAATCTTAAAATAAATGTCCTGTAGCTTATTATTTACTTCACACAATTCGCTTATTTTTATGTAGATGATTCAAATGATTAGAGCCAAGGTTTCACATCTGATGTGTTTTATTGATGCTTTGCCTCAACTCTCATACTCGAAGCAAGATACAATCACTAAAAATATTGCTGCAATCACCAAAATAATCAAATTGCTTATGTTATAAACAATGAAATTTCTCTTTGTCAATGAACTGGTTATTGAGAAATTTGTGATTGGTAAAGCTGCAAGAATGTAATATGCTTTAGGAAATATTAACCTTTCCCCCCAACTCCAAAATGGTTGATAAATAGTGAGAAAAAAAATTACAAGAAAAGTTGAGGCTTTCATTTAAGCCCTTTTCTATGTCTGGATGATTATTGACTCTTCGTTATAACAAAAAAGGCAGGACTCTTACTTTATTTTGCCACATAAATACGAATATGTAGGAAGGTTTTGTGAAAACTATGATGCTAGTTTCTATTTAATGTAATGGATTGACTTTATATTTTTTATTAATTTATATGGCAGGTGATATGCTTAAGCTTTTGGATGTTTCATTAGAGGATCACGTCTTACTGACTACTTACGGAAAATTGCAACCCCCTCTGGGAAAGCATCGTTTGAAGGTATATCTTTTGTTGCTTAAGGAGCAAACATTTCATGTTTGTTATCAGATGTTGATTCTTCTAGTACTTCCTATATCCAATAAACAAATAAGTGTCAATCTTTTGTGTTTTCAGCATATAACTTCAGTTCACTGCATCTCTATTTTAATTCATTCTTGTTTCTTTTTCATTTTAGATATTATCTTCATAGGAGAAATTAGTCAATATTACTGAACAAAAATCTCATTTTAAGCTATGATGGATCTTGTAGATTATAGAGTTCATCTCAGTCTTGGTCACTGTTAGTAGTGAAGTTGCAGAGGAAGAATTGACTCGCCTAGCTGCTGTGAAGCGTATTTTGGAATTGTTTTTCGAGTAGGTTATTTACCCATTTTCAGCTTTTGACAGTAAAATCTATTGAAGATTGTAGAAATTTTAATTACTTTCTGTTTTTAGGTATCCATACAATAATTTCTTGCACTATCACGTGGAACATATTGTAATATCTTGCCTCGAGTGTAAGAACCCTCAGTTTGTTGAACATTTGCTATATGAGTGTAATCTTGTTGGGAGGATTCTTGAAGCAGAAAAGATCTCCACATTGACTGATGATACAAGCAAGGTAATAATTAATGCCACAATTAAAAGTTGTATAGGTTTTCTTATCATTCTCTTCTTTTCTCTTACCAAAAAAATCTGTTCTTTTTTTTGTTTGGCTTTCTATGAAATGGTGCAAATATTCAAATAATTATTTAATCAAATGTTAATGTATTTGCAGCATACTAAACCTATGGAGGGAAGAAAACCACCCAGGATTGGGAATATTGGTCATATAACTCGTATTGCTAATAAACTTGTCCATTTGGGGAATAGCAATAGCGATATACAGACATTTATGCAGGTTTGTCCAATCTTTTGTCTATTTTTCCATTTTAGGTAGATTTAACAAAGTTAGCACTGTTTGTATTCTGCTGAGTACTCGTGTTATATAAACCACAGTGAGGCATCAATGCTGTTTATTTTCTGATATATTCCATGAGTTAATTCTTTGTTACATTTTCATTGTCAGGAAAATAGTGATTGGGTTGATTGGCAAACAAATGTTCTGCTTAAGCGCAATGCGGTGGAAAATGTCTCCCAGTGGGCATGCGGGTTAGTGTTAATGAATTGGGTTTTCTCTGCATCTTTACTAATGCATGGGAAACTAAGATATTTGCATCAATTGTTGTTTCTTGCCTAAGTTTTGTTATACTCGCCTTCAAATTTCAATTGAGTTCAGCTAGATCCCTCGAGTATTTCTGAGTAATTTTTAGGCAGTTATATTTGCATTTTGTGCTACGTTATGGTGTAGCAGTTCGGGTCACAGTGGTAAAAAGAATGAAATGTAAAGTCTAGAATGATAGGTGGAGATTCTTGTTGTCTAGAAATGGTTGTTTTTAATGGGTTTAAACTTTAAAGAATCAATATAAAGAGTAAGATTCAAGTAGTATTTGGTTCGTTGCTAACTGGTAAGATTATGGCTTCAGGTTTATTTGTGGCATTGATGCACTAAGTGAGTTTGCTCAGGATGGGTTGGGATTCAGGGTGTTGCATCTATATGCCTGTTATGGATTCATGTTTTGTTTCGGAATTGTTCCTTTGGGCTACGTTATTTAGCTAGTCTATTTAGCTAAATCTCGAACTCGTGGACTCAAAATGTTTGTTCTGATGGTATGGATTCAATATTTCTTCTGATTATGCAGGAGGCCCACTGCACTTCAGGATCAGAATAGGGATAGCGATGATGATGATTACCAAGATAGAGATTATGATGTTGCAGCATTGGCAAATAACCTGAACCAGGCCTTCAGATATGGAATCTACAGTAATGATGAAATGGAGGAGGTTTGTTCTGTTATGTCGTTTGTCTCTAAAAGATTAGAGTTCAAAAGATTCATAGAAGTGCTAAAGATGTGGCCTTCCCACCGTGACTGAATACTTTGTATTATATGTTTGATTTCGCAGGCGCAGGGTTCTATGGAACGGGATGATGAGGTAATGACATGATGACTCAGAATTATCAGTAGATTTTGTTATCATGTTTAGTGACTTGTAGATGGTCATTATTGGGTGTCAGATGCGAATATTTATTGGTATTGAATATCTCAAGAATATTCTTGTTGTTTCTTCGTGATCTTTACTTCTCTCCCTATCTTGCTAACCAAATGGCTAGGGTTTGGAAAATTTAAGATTATTAGCACAAGTAACGTGTGTTACACGTATTACTTTGATTTTTACATCATATTACATTATTACACTTAAATTGAATGTATAATAGGGATGTATTAGGCAATGCATATTTTCTAAACAAGGCACTTTTAGTTATAGGGATATATTATGCAATGCATATTTTGTAAACAATGCTCTTTTAGTATAGTTGAGGTTAAGATAACCATTTATTGAAATTTCAAAATTATAAATGTCCCAAGTTTTCCGACCACCTCAGTATATCTATATAGAGTCCTTTTATTACGATAACTTTGTCAAAATACATCATTTGTCGAATCATGTTCCTGTATAACTTTTTCAGGATGTTTACTTTGATGATGAATCTGCGGAAGTTGTCATTTCTTCACTTAGGTTGGGAGATGACCAGGAAAGGTAAGTATTCGAACTTGTATGGTCAAATTTTCTCCTGTACTTGAAAATGAAAGCTATTTTTACAAATTATTACCTTGATTTTTGTTATAGTTCTCAAATTTCTTGTATTCTCAAGTGCAAGGATCGGCGAAATTAAACTGTCTTGTATTCTTTTCTTTTATTTTTCTCCATTACGGGAACATATCTGAATGATTATCCTTCATTGAGTTAAATTAATGTCTTGGACAAAATAGCGATGTTCATATTGATTTTTGTTCTTGTTTACAGTGGCTCTCTCTTCACAAATTCCAATTGGTTTGCGTTTGAAGAGGGGAGAACCGGTGATGAGCATGCAACTGCTCCTATTGCTTCTTCATCGCCCAACACTGAAGGGCATGATGGTGATGGAGGAGCTGATAATGTCCTTGTCGAGAAAGACAAGGACATGGCAGATACTGCCACATCTGACCCTGTTGAATCAAACGTTGTTGATGGCATTCCTACTAAATTGTTGGAGGGGCCCATAGAAAGTGAGACTTGTGCCTCTGACAAGCCACATGAGTGGGTGGAGTGGAGAGAAAGTTCAGATTCTTTCGAGTTGGATGCATCTGATGCAGCGCGATTCCCATCTGTACCAAACGGGGAGCTTCAGGTTGAATTAGAGGATCACGATGAAGCAGCTGCTGCTTCCCCAGCCTCCACCAACAATGAGCCTGCGGATACGTGCGACTCCCCCAATGGGAAGGACTCTGCTACCAATCCTTCGCAATCTACACACTCGAGTGAAGAGGATCAAAGTGTAGTAGATTCTCATGCTGCGGAGGACGACTCTTCTGGACCTGAGCAACACAAAAAGGAAAACTAATACATCCAACAACTGTAAATTTCTTACTCTATTATCAGCACTGGTATTGATGGAATATGCATTTAAACCTTTAGATGGTGGGAGGTTCAAGCTTCTAATCTAGCAGCATTATATTTTAGTAATTTATTTATGAGTCTACAATATTTTCTTATTTCATTTTTCAATAATTTACTGTAGTTCTCCACTATCATTCTTTTAACTTTTTCATGTAACACACATTCTAGTAATGTTTGCAGTTACTATTAACTAATGAAGTATACAATTGAAAAAATAAAAATTAATAAAGCTATTTGTCATTTATGTGCACAATAACATAATGTGGATATCTCATCTTGAGACTTGCTAAAATAACCATAGTGAGAGTCTCCTGTCTCCCCTCTTCCAAAAATTTAGTGAGAGTCTCTGCAACAACTTTTTGGTTTTTGTAATTTTATAAAATACTTCATCCATTCTTTCTATTTTCGAGACGTTTTACTAAAATTAATTTATTTCAACAAATAATAAAAATTAATTCTTTGTGTGCTCTATTATTTTTAGTATCTTGTATAATATTTCTTACTTTACATGTAAAAGGGCAAGATAATTTTAACAAACGAATAAAATATAGGTGTACGAGAAAATTCAAATATTGACAACTTGAATCGATGGTTGAATTGAAGTGTTAACTAAATCCAAGGGTTTAAGGATTTAAAAAGAATAAATAATTAAATAATTAAATAGGAAATTCCGATAAATACGATCATCCGACATGGAATTTAAAAAAGTAAAATGTCGTGTTTTAAAATAGAAATAGTATATTGTAAAGATAAAATATATTTTATTTTTTTTGGAAAGGGACAATTTTTAAGAAAACATGATTATATAGCGGAACATCTAGCCCGAGGGAAGGAGAACTATTAAATGATTTTCATAAGAAAAAATGTTATTATTACCCTAGAGAAATTACCAAGAACATGAAACAGTCCCAGTATGCGCTTCCACTTCTGCTCCAAAATCTAGTTTGAGAATGGAAATGGCCGCTTACACAAAAAAATAATTCCACCACGGTGTTGCAGAATCTGTAAACCCCAAAATGGGTTCGAGATTTCGCACGCGAAATATGGCGAAAACGGACGACGTTAGGTTCATCTCCTCCGCCGTTAAGCTCCCGCCTTTCTCCTCACCTCCTCATCTCCACTCCCTTTTCTCTTCCTTGCGCACCAATTTCGCTAAGCTGCCCTTCAATTTCAACTTCAATTTTAATTTCAACCTCGACTCTCAGCCGAACAATTTTATTTCTGAATTCCTAAATAATCAACCTCTTTTCCACCACCGCAATGTCAACAAGAATCGCTTGCTCAATACAACGTTCAGGAAACCCCCGCTCTTCTGCTCCGCCTCATTAGCTTTGTCTGACTCAGAACCTGCGCCGGCGTCGACGCAGTCGAAAGGCGGCGATGAGTCGGGCACGGTGGTTCAGTACAAGGGTGATGACTCCGGTCACCTGACTCAGTCGAAGAATGTGGGCAGTACTCGCGCCGCTGAGGAGGAAAGGGTTCTAATTAGCGAAGTATTGGTGAGGAACAAAGATGGCGAGGAGCTCGAGAGGAAGGACTTGGAAGCCGAAGCTGTGAATGCTTTGAAAGCTTCCCGCGCAAATTCGGCGCTCACAGTTCGTGAGGTGCAGGAAGATGTGCACAGGATAATTGCCAGTGGGTATTTCATGTCCTGTATGCCGGTGGCTGTCGACACTCGCGATGGAATTCGCTTGATTTTTCAGGTAGTTAGTCACTCTGGAAGGTTGATCATGTTGAAATGGCCATGGTATACTAAAGACACAATTTTTTTGAAGCATTTGACATCGTATTGTGCTACTTTATTGATGATATGATAGTTTGTAATGACCTGCCAATACAGTAATAACTGTGTCCAATATATATCTTTTCATAAGGTAGAACCAAACCAAGAGTTTCAAGGGTTGGTGTGCGAAGGAGCTAATGTTCTTCCCACAAAGTTTATAGAGGATGCATTTCGTGATGGATATGGTGCGTTTTCTTTTGCTTCTTTAACTACACTGGAGATGCTCACTTAAAAATCCACGAAATGGTTGCCATCTCCACTTCTCAAGGTTTCTGATGGCAGACCTGTCCTCATTGGTTTGTCAAGTTATGCAGGAAAAGTTGTTAATGTCAGGCATCTGGATGAAGTCATAAACTCCATTGATAATTGGTACATGGAAAGAGGTCTTTTTGGCATGGTTAGTTTTGTACATGTTGCCACCCATAAGAAATTTCTTGAATCTTTATTTTCCTGATTGGCTGGAATGTGATGCTTTTCCTATGGCTAGTAACCCTGCTTTGGTTGCTAAGATAGCTTTACTACTTTGTATCTGTTTCACTCTTATCAGGTTTCAGGTGTTGAGATTCTTTCAGGGGGTATCATTAAATTGCAGGCCTCAGAAGCTGAGGTCAATGATATATCCATACGTTTCCTTGATAAGACGTACGTAACTGGTTTCGTTATTTACTAATCATATGAAAATATATGTTACTATATGATCTCTTGATTTCCTTTATGTTTGGTTAGTGGTGAGCCGACTGTTGGGAAAACAAGGCCAGAAACAATACTCAGGCAACTTACGACCAAGAAGGGTCAGGTATTTAGAGTTTTTTAAGGTTTATATTTATATTTTTGTCTGTTGTTCATTATGATTAATATTATTCAGACCAGGGTCTAGACTCTAGATGCTAATCTCACTGTGTACTGTAATTGTTTCTGAAACAAATATACCAATTTTTGTCGTTTGCACGATCCCCTGATCAACTAATTTTATTATTTTCCAAAGCCATTCATTTGCATGTTAGTGAAAAACATCAGCATGCCTTTCAGTAATTTGGTTCACAAAAATAATAACCGAGATTGTTATAGATCATGTTTTCTATCTCATGTTATTATTGTTCATTGTAAATTCAAGAGTGCTTGGGCTATCAGGTCTACAGTATGATTCAAGGGAAAAGAGATGTTGATACTGTGCTGGCATTAGGTGTTATGGATGATGTTAGTATTATTCCTCAGCCATCTAGCGGTAAATGCCATTCGATTCTTTGCTTTAGTGATTAGTGAGTCTGCTTCCATGTGTTAGGTTGCAGCATCCGTTCCAGTTTTTAATCCATGCAATGCTTTTTAGAAACTGGCAAGGTTGACTTGACTATGAATGTTGTTGAGCGTAAAAGCGGAGGAGGAATTTCTGGAGGTGGTGGAATATCAAGTGGGTGAGTGAAATGTTCATTTATGTAGTTGCCAGCGGTTTTTCCCTTTCTCTCCTTGTTAATATCATCTGCAATTATTACTTTGCAGAATAACAAGTGGGCCTCTGGCTGGACTAATAGGAAGGTAATCAACTCTAACACTTAGCAGTTAATGTTAAAAATATCTTTTATTTTTAGCTTATAAGGATATTCTGATCCAACATTCAAATGTATGCTACCTTATTAATGATTCTTTTTTTAGCATTGCTACAACATTAGATTCAAATTACTTGTTGCATGTGTTTTTTCGCAGCATAGCAATATATCATAAGAACCTTTTTGGACGGAACCAAAAAATCAATCTATCACTAGAGAGAGGGCAAATTGATTCCATATTTAGGATGAACTATACTGATCCTTGGATTGAAGGAGATGATAAGAGGACGTCAAGAGCAATCATGATACAGGTAACTAATGTCTTTTTGATAATTCACTTATCATTTCCTATTTGTATCAGCTCAATATATTTCTGAAACACTTTTCAGAATTCAAGAATACCAGGAACATTAGTCCATGGAAACCAACCTAATAACACTGGACTTACGATTGGGCGCGTCACAGCTGGAATTGAGTATAGTCGACCATTTAGGCCAAAATGGAACGGAACAGCTGGGCTTGTTTTTCAGGTAATACTTTATATAGAATCCTGTTTGTTTGTTTTTTGTTTTTGAGCTTAGGCAATCAATAGTGTATTTTTAGATTCTGTTGATTCCTTATGTCTATGGTGTAGTAATTTTGTTGCCTTAATCATTATAGACATCTCTCATTTATTGATAAAAAAAAAATACAATAAGATGAATTTCATTACATTGATTAAGTAATTATTCCAGCGTGCTGGTGCCCGTGATGAAAAGGGAAATCCTATTATAAGGGACTTCTTTGGCAGTCCACTTACAGCAAGGTATGTATTTTGTTGGTTAGTAATGCCTACACTTCCTAATTAGGTAATACTATACTGCAGCCCCATCCATCAATACTATGTGCCTGTTGTTTTTACTGCAGTGGAAACTCTCACGATAATATGTTACTTGCTAAACTGGAGACTGTATACACTTGCTCTGGCGATCCAGGTTCTACTATGGTCAGTCAGTGTTTCCATTTCCATTGGAACTTTCCTTCTACGACTATTAATATTTAAGTAACTCAATTTTGACATGTTATATTGGAAAATGCAGTGGGTCCTGAACATGGATCAGGGAATCCCTTTGTCTCCAGATTGGTTAGTTTTCAATAGAGTAAATGCTCGCGCTAGACAGGGTTTTGCTGTTGGACCTACTAGATTTCTCTTTGGGTAAGAAACTGTATTTCGTTAATTTTCTCTAGAAAACATTAGGAACTCTTTGTCGGTATTTGATTAGTTTATTGACTACTGGGACACTTGAACTCCCTTCTGACGCTGCTGATTTTGGATGTTTTATGTTATCACTGTTATGTTTTCAACAGCTTGTCTGGTGGCCATGTGGTGGGTAAATTTCCCCCTCACGAAGCATTTCCGATTGGTGGAACCAACAATGTTAGAGGCTATGAAGAAGGTGCTGTTGGATCAGGCCGCTCTTATGTGGTTGGAAGTGGAGAAATATCATTCCCAGTGGTAAGTTATGAGTCTTTGACTATTATCCATATTTAACACTAATGCACTGTGATCTAGCCTAGAACGTTGGTGGTTTTGAAGTTCGTAACTAATGAATTCTACTTTATTTCTATGTGATATATCATCAACTATATTAAGGGTTCTGCAAATAAATTTCATTTATTAAAGTTTATAACTGTAGTTGGAAATTCTCATATGATCTAGTTTTAGTTTACCGAATAACTTTTCCACTCCGTGCTCCTTACAGCTCAAGTGATGACATAATGTTTGTTGTTTGTTGCAGATGGGGCCTTTAGAAGGAGCTATTTTCGCTGACTATGGAACTGATCTTGGTTCAGGACCAACTGTTCCAGGTCTGTATGTCTATTTTACACATATAACTTCAATTTATTCAAAGAACATAACCCACTATAGTAGGGAGAGGCAGCCAATGATGAAATCCTTAACAGCTTTTTTAAAAAGGAAATTGGTTTTTAGTATTCTAGTAAATTATTCTCATTGTCGTTGTCCTCATAGAACTTCTAGTTTGATCGAAAACATATATGCAAGGGGTTTGTCGTGGGATGGATCTGATGGGGGATATCATGATCATCTAGTGTCTTGTTAATCTTTGGACAATTTATTCCTGCTTAATTCCTCTAATAATATATCCATATTTGTTATAAGAAGAAATATCATATACCATCAAAGCAACATATCTCATTTTCAGCCATCAGCTTAATTCAAACTCTTGGGCATATATGCATCATTCTGTGTCTTGTTATCAGGTGATCCTGCTGGGGCAAGAAATAAACCCGGAAGTGGATATGGATACGGTATTGGTGTTCGTGTGGAGTCTCCTTTGGGTCCGTTAAGGCTAGAGTATGCATTCAATGACCAGAAAACAGGACGGTTTCATTTTGGAATCGGGCTCCGGAATTAAGACCCTTCATGTTTATTTTTTTTCTTTTTCTTCTGACGTCTTGGTATTCTCTCATTCTTACACCACACATATTCTTTCAAGTTTTTACGTACTACTAGCATCTTGGAGCTTCTGTTTGTTTCCCCCTTATGTTAGTATTAAAAAGAGTTCTTTTTAAATCCTAGCGATTGTCTTGGTGTATCTCTTACCATGGAAATATAATGCAATACTTATAGTTTCTTGAGCTTCACTGTATGTATACCATTAATATATCTTATTAAGTTATTTACTCTATTTGATTGGCTTCATCTGTCGACATGCTTTTATTTCAATATAATATGTTATAATAAGCGTTTCAATGTATTTTTATTTGAGAGTGATAGGGTAATTTACTTTATTTGATTCGATTACATGATGATACTATGAAAGATTAATCATAAATGTACTTTATGAAAATTATTTTGTTGGAAAAGCATTTGATATCGCTTGTAATTTCTACTTTTGTGAACTCATTAACAATAGTAAAAGATTGCAATCATTTCTCATGATGATCAAAAGCCTCAATCCATCATTTTAATGGTGTGGGGAAAAAGGTCGAGTTGAGCTTAAAGTATTTTATTAGCTCGAAAAACATGCATCTATTATTCCAGTTGAAAAATAGTACTAGTAACTTCTAAATTACTAAGTTCTAATGTCTAGCAATACTTACCCGTGGGATACCAATTTTTTTGAAGTAGATATGGTATTCTTCAATTATCCTTTTTAAAGAACTTAAGCAGTACTCTCTCCGACCCACCTCAATTGTGCCAAATGTTTTTGGCTCGCATACCAATACTTACTTTATTATCTTCTTAATTATCTCTTTCACCTACTTCTTTTACCTATTTTATTACCATTAACTCCCTCCACTACACCATACTTTAGGAAATGGGACAATTTACCTGGGACACCCCAAAGTAGAAAATGAGACAATTCACTTGTGACGGAGAGAGTACTTTGTAAGCAAGAAGAGTAAATAAAATTGAAATATTCAAAATATATAATGGGGCCATAGCCATAGGATCCATATATCTTTGTCTTGAGTTGAAGAGTCAGTGTCTGTCATAGTTGGGTGGTGCATGATGGGTCTATTATGAGTTTATAATTTCATTATCATCATGCAGTTATAGTACTACTGGCTTTCTCCACAATATTTTAGTTTGTCTGGGAATTTCGCGTTCGTGTATGTGCAAAAATAAACAATAAAAATGGCTCTTTTTAATTTCTTTATTTACCATATTAATTATTAAGCACTACCATAAAACAACAGAAACCCTTTACAACCAAAAAAAGAAGTTATGACATCATATAAAAGCGGTAGGTGCTTGCTTGGTCACTTACGCCAATAATCTAGCAAGTATATAATTATAATAATATTTAAATATTAGCAACTGTTCTCTATAAAATAGTTTCCCCTCTCTATTTGTGGTGAAGTATTAATTAACAAGTACAGCTGCTTATTTTAAAATTACTATTACTAACATACTAATACGTAGACATTACAAAATCTCTATATTCTAACGTGTTTGTTTCGCACAATCACCCCCCACCCCACCCCCAACCGAATGTTACTAGAAGGCAATATTAATTTACTCAATGGGTGTTTACTATGTAAGATATAATTGATTATAATTATTTTATTCATTGAAATTACTTTTTTTAGATAAAATACTTATCAAATAAATAATCCTTTATTAAGACATAAATCTAATCATAATTAATAAATAATAAATTAATTTAGAGGGTTACCGGTTAGAGGCAGAGCACAGCAAAACAGTAGTTACTTTGGGTAATTTGTGGAGAATATATTGAATTTTGAGTTAAAAGGTTAGGTAATGAAGACAATTTGGAAGACCGATAAATCCTTAATTCCTATCCTATCTGTAATGTGGGGCCCCCACCCCACGTTTGAATTTGATTTCAAAATATGCTGTGTGAGAAGCAGTAAGCGGTTCCCTCCCTCCTTATACTTTCAAAATTTATCTTCCAAAATTCTAAAATAAAACCACAAAAGAAGCATTAAAATAAAATAAGGTTGGAGTTGGATGGCATGGAACCCCAAGAAATGGGTAGTTATACTTTCAGACAAATAATCATTACCTTATGCTCTTCTCTACTCTGTCTGAGTCTGCTCTGTAAACCACATTTCCTTCCTTGGCCTTCCCCCAAGCCAACCCAAATACTACTCAATAGTAGAGTAACAATTAACAAATACTCTTTCTCTCTCTCCGCTTCACTTCAACAACTCCCTCTCACTTAATTTTACTAAACTTCTTCTCCACTCTCTCCTACTTTTTCCCTTACGTCTATCCTTTTTTTTCTCGGCACGCTTTGGAAAAGAGAAAAAGATACTCCTATTCCATCAATAAATTATTATATACACTATCGTATCTCTGTGTACACTGTGCACATAATAGTTCATTAGTGGAGTAATAATTTGCTTTTCTTCACAACCCTAAAGTTTTCAACTGTAGTTCAACTGTTTATTGCTGGGCCTCACTCCACTTCAACATTCAACAGATCTAAGATTATTCTTGAGGAGGTTGTACCACTGAAAATGCTGCTATATTTTTGTTTTATTGTTGTTGCCACTAATTATTTCTCGACTTGGATCGCTATGTAATCTTTCTTCAAGAACTTCAAGTACTATTTCGACCCTTTTCATGTTTGTTTATTCGTCACTGTTTATTTGATGGAGCGAAGTTTGGTGGGAGTTCGTAATTAAGAAGTCAAGACCTGAAAAAAAAGATATATTTTTTTCCAGCTGAATTCGTGTTACAGAACAACCTTAAAGTTACCAACTTTGATGTTTCTTGCTCAATTGCGTGATCTTGCTTATTGCTCATAGTCTTTCACTCACGTTCAATTGTTCTTTCACAGTATAGTGTGGGAAGCGAACACTGAAGTACTAATATTGGTATGGCGCATTAAATATGGCCCTCCAACGGACAATTTTTCATCCATAAGGTACTACATAACTGTTATTTCACACTTTTAAGTGCTGCTACTTTTACATTCTTCTTCGGCTGAATGGGATTCAACAAAAACAATTCTCACATTAAATTGCATCTCAGCTCCAATTGATCTGTAACTTTGTGTTAACATTTAACAATTTAGGATGCATAAGTAAAAAAAAAAAAATATACCCCATGTTGGAAAATGTACTGTTGCATATTGCTTCTTGATTGCCTTGCATCTTCTGGTGATTGTAAATGTAATATTTTTCATTCCTTCAAAGGTAGGGTAGTGTCCCCAAATGGAGGTACTGAAATCAACTGATGTAGAGATGGATAGGAATTCAGAAGCTGAAACATCAGTGACTGGGCTACAGGAAGAATGTGGCTCCAAGAGTGTGAAGAGAATCTCCAAAGTAATGAAGCCCAATGCTGCAGGTCCAAATAAAGGCACTGAGACTGGTGGGACTTCTAGAAGAAAAATTGAAACACCGAATGGTATTGACTCTGGTGTTAATCAGACAAGATCAAAATTAGCTAGACCAACTTTAAGTAGTGCGTCACGTACTTCAGGATTAATCCCTGTGACTAGAAGGAGCAGCACTGGTGGCCTCCCTGAAAAACAGTCAATGGTGATTACAAAAAAACAGGGCAATGACAATGGAGTTGTAGGAGGTAAAAGAAGTAGCTCTTTAGCTTCAGATTCCCTAAGGAAATCTCTTCCTGAACTGAGGAAGAGCACAGTCTCATCTATTGGTGTTAAGAGTATCTCTGAAACACGAAAGTCAATTCCTACTTCCCCTGCTGCCAGTACTCCAAGGACACCAACCAGTTCTGAGTCGAGCAAACTAGATTCCATGATGAAAAGTTCTATGAGATCGTCTCAATTGTCCGTTTCTTCAATGAAGATGGTTTCTTCTCCGTCATTAGATAGCCCTGGGAGTAGTAGCACTAGCACCGTTGGAAGGTCTGTTGCAAAGGTTTCTCCTCATTCGGCTCGCTCACCAGCAATCTCCAGTGGGTCCAAATCTGGGAGTCTGTCAACATCTCTTGACAGAAGCTCTAGTTTATCAGGTCGTAAGAAAATGGGAACTCCAGACAGTCGGGACTCACGCCTGATAATGCTTCCTCAAGTGGAGGTGAAAGCTAGTAATGACGTGGTAAGAAAAATACGAGCTAGTACCTGTAAATTGTGATTACAGATTGTTTACCTTCTGTATTTGTTGTTGAGGGATATTACCAAAGATGGGGTTTTGGCTTCTTTTACACTTGACATAATGAACTATTCAGAGCCCTTTATGCAGTTATTAATATTATGGTACAGTTCACTGCATTTTATTCCATATAAAATGAACTGAACCAAAATACTGCAAAATGGCTATGCATAATGTACATTGTAAACCCAGATGGAGAGACCCATGAGAGTCTTCGTTAACACTATGTTGCATCAACCTTTTCTTTTTGTTTACTATCTGACATTGGCTAATTTGGAGATTTTTTTCTCGATATATGTATAGGCAAAAAATAGTTACCCATGTTTCTACTCCATTTTGCAAGAAATTTAGCCTCTAAGACAAGCACATAATCCTGTAAGTTCAATTTCTAGTGGACTCTTGAACGGCTTTAGGTAGGATTTAAGTACTAAGTCAAGGTAAGGAAGCAAGAAAAATGAAATAGTTTTAAGTTACATGGCAAAAACAAAACGTGAAGTTCGACCTGAAACTTAAATTTTCCTATTATTTACTCCTCTACATCTTTTCTTTATCAGTTTTCCAGCTAATCATATATACCTTTCATCTTTTCTATAATTCTATTGAAGAGATTGGATCTCCGGGGCCACAAGTTACGAAGTCTCAGCAGTGGTGGACTGAGCTTGTCACCAAATCTGGAGGTAGTTTTTATTGCATTTCTTGCAGTAATTGATCGTTGCCTGTATGTTGTTGGTTTGCTTACTTTTTACTGCATACACTTACACTTTATATTACTGTCACTGAGGGTAACCTATGATTCTTATGCATTAGATTTCGCTGCATTACAATCTGCATAGTGGTGGTCTTGATTTATCTGTGTTGTATACTCATATACCCTTATCCTTTTATAATATCAAAAGTATGGCTACAATTATATTCTTTGTTAAATTAATAATGCTCACTTTTTAATTTTCTGAGAGATACCTCTTTTCTTGTTTATTCTATCAATTTCCAAACTTGAATATCTGCATGCTGAATATTTTTATGTTATCTAGTATAAAAAAGTCTTACATCTTACGCTCATTCTATCTGCTTATACTAGTATTTCACAATGCCTTTCCTATTTGCATGAATTTTATTTTTTGCAAATTATAAGAAAAATTGAAAAAAAGAAGTAATTTAGGAGTTGAATTGGACAGTGGATATCAGCTATTGCACTTGTATTAAAAAGTCATCCTTGTTCTGATAGTAATGTGCTATTTACACATGCTATAAGAAACAGAGATACATCTGTTTTTGTATTAATCCATCAAGAAATTGATTGTGGAGACAAACATTTAATGCAAAAAATGGGAACCAATTTTTATAATGTTTTACTGTTACATCAAAGCACATTACTACCAACATCTGGGAAGCAACTATGGGAGGGAATATGCCAAGTTTACAATTTCTGCAGTATTGCTTTCATCTATATATATATTCACCAGTACCGTAACTGTTTTGCAGTTTGTTTATCTAAGAGACAATCTCTTGTCCAGACTGGATGGTATTGAAGTCCTCAAACGAGTGAAGGTGCTTATTAATTCATCAATACTGTATTTCCATTTATATCTCTGGGCTCGATTTTTTTCTTGTAATGCTAGTGACATCTCATCTCTGTCATAAGACACTTCTGCATCATGTCCTCGTTTTAACTTTTAGGTTCTTGATTTGAGTTTTAATGATTTCAAAGGACCTGGTTTTGAGCCACTTGAGAACTGCAAAGCACTGCAGGTGATCCCTTTGCTTGACTATGCTCTCTTATGGAATACAAGTTTATGTAATAACACATTTATCTTTTCTTTCAGCAACTTTATCTTGCTGGAAATCAGATCACATCCTTGAAGAGCCTTCCTGAGCTTCCAAACTTGGAGGTGAATCTCCTGAAATTGTTCGGGCGTGCTTCCATAGCATTGTTATGATCGTGCCTGATGAACAAAACTAAATTTCCTTTGCTTTTGCAGTTCCTCTCTGTTGCTCAGAATAAGTTAAAATCTCTTTCAATGGCGAGCCAGCCTCGTTTACAGGTATTATACTACTTTAAAGATCTTGTTGTTGCTATCTTTTCAATTCACAAAGCCAACCTTGTCTTCCCATAGGTGCTAGCGGCGAGCAAAAATAGAATATCAACTTTGAAAGGCTTCCCACACTTACCAGCTCTTGAGGTTCGTTGAGCAAATATGCCCCTGTAGATCAAGTTCATTCACAATCATCATATTTTGTCTTTACATTCCAAATTTAATGATTGACTTACGATAATTGTTAGCATTTGCGAGTAGAGGAGAACCCCATACTAAAGACGTCTCATCTGGAAGCAGCTGTAATTTTGCTTGTTGGCCCAAGCTTAAAGAAATTCAATGATAGGGGTATGTCCAATAGTTATGTTTCAAATCACATTTGGCACTTACTGGTTCTTTGTTACTCATTTTATCAATCGATTCTCAGTATGCAAGTTTTGACTATTCTCATAATTGTTTTAATGCGTAGTTTTGTTTACCATTGCTCTCAGTGTGAGGTTTATGGGTATAATGCCTAAGTGCTTCTTTGGATTGTTAAAACTCCTCAAATTTACTAGTAAGTAATTTTATCTACATTCTTATCTACTATTTACCAGCTCAAAATTCTTGCAGATCTTTCCCGCGAGGAGATAGCAATTGCCAAGCGTTATCCTTCACACACGGCCTTTTGCATTCGAGGTGGCTGGGAACTGTGCCGTCCAGACCAAGCTGTAGGTATGTAACAAATCATTTGTGTCTCATGATTTTCTACCCATGGATTCAATAGAGGTGCTATATATAACATGGAAATGTACAACTTAACTTTTTCAGTGACTATCTAAATTCGTAATGAGAATATGACTTTGCTGGTGTGAAGAAATATGGCTGTATCAGGCAGGGATACCCATATGTTTTGTCCTTCTTCAATCCGTATTTTGTGATTAAACATGCTTTGTCTTTGTCAACAGACTCGACATTCAAGTTTTTGATTGAACAATGGAAAGACCAACTTCCTTCTGGATATTTGCTGAGAAAAGCTTTTGTAGACCAACCTTTTGAGGAAGATGCTTGTCGTTGCCACTTTGAGTTTGTTATAGACACAGATGAACACAACGGTGCCGACCTAGATTTGAAGTACCAATGGTTTCTTGGAGAGCGAACTCCCTCAAATTTTATAGCTATTCCTGGTGCATGTGGAGAGGTGTTAAATAGTTTTTACGAATTAAGTTTCTCATTTGTTTCTTAAGAGTATTAATATCCTTCAAATATATGCCAGATATACTTTCCCAAGCATGATGACATTGGTAGAATCTTAAAAGTAGAGTGCACTCCAACTCTGGGAGATACTGATTATCCCACAATTTTCGCAATATCTTCACCAGTTTCTAAAGGTACACATAATTCATTAATAAATTGATAACTCAATATAATGTCCTCACTCTTTGGGATAATATTTTTTTTTATCAAATACTTTTATTAGTGCTAGAATGCTTTCTGATACACTCAAAATATGATGCTGTTAATGTGCCATTACTTCATTTAGGGTCACCTCCTTGTTTTTTCACATTTTCTTTCTCACTTGATTTTATCTTCTTTACTATTATTTGCTTCCTTATGTTGAATTTATGTTTCTTTTGTACTTATATACCTATATACTTCCTCCATCCCATTGATAACGACTCTTTTTTTTATACGAAAACCAAGGAACACTCAATAATTATATATTACATGAAACCTATGAGTTAATTTTTACCAAAAAAGAAATGAGTTGTTATTAACGGGACGTCCCAAAAAAGGAATATGGGTCATTATTACCAGGACGGAGGGAGCATTATTTTAGTACCATATCAATCAAATAAAGCAGTGGAAAAGAAATCCATTTGGTGGATTTATATTTTCCATCTCTGTTAATTATCTATTGGCATCTTTCTTAAGGCACTGGCATACCTAAAGTCATAAAGATTGATGTGTCTGGGGAGCTAGTGGAAGGAAACATGATTAAAGGGTCCGTTGAGGTTGCATGGTGCGGAGGGACTCCGGGGAAAGGTGTTGCTAGGTGAGATCATGCATGTTCACATCAAGCATATTGGTTTTGAAATGTTCTATATTCACAGACGGCACTTTTTCCACTTTCTTTATAGTTGGCTTAGGAGACGATGGAATAGTAGTCCCGTCGTAATTATGGGAGCGGAAGAAGAAGTATATCAGTTGAGCCTGGATGATGTAGGTTCATGCTTGGTTTATATGTACACTCCTGTTGCGGGAGAAGGTGCCAAAGGGGAACCTCAATACGCTATCACGGATTATGTAAAAGCAGGTGTGAATTGAGTAGACGTGGCCTTCATTTTCCTTATTGTAACATTGTTTTCAATTTGCATTTACTCTGTAGGCAAAGCATGATATTTGAAAAACTGACCTGATTGGTGGAATCATGGACAGAGGCATGTTGGGGCCAGGGAATTATGGAAAAAAAGAAGAGAAAGAACGAGGAGTGTACTAATTTGCTATTTATTCCAATTGTGGTGGTGGTGGGGGTGGGGTGGGGAGTGAAAGATAGATTTGTAGACAGTGAGGCAAGGACTCAAGAAAAATGATATCCAACACAAGCAGAAAAATGATGGAAAAGGGAAAGCGGATGCTACCTAATTTCCCGTATTTGATGTGTTTTTAGGTTCTGTAGTTATGAAGACAAAAAAATTTCTGTTTGTTTTAACCACTCCTTTAAATTCATCTGTGTTTTATTGCTCTTTGTTAACAGCTCCTCCATCAATAAGCAATGTAAAAATTAGTGGAGATGCCATTGAAGGATGTATAATTAAGGGGTTGGGGGAATATTTTGGAGGAAAAGAAGGCCCAAGCAGGTTTGAGTGGTTTCGTGAGGATACTGATACTTGGTTAGTGTTGCCTATTAATTTATTCAGAGTTTCATATTTGAGGTTGCTAGCATGTAAACTGAGGCACTTTTCAATTTCTATTTTACAGTGAGCGAACATTGGTGGTAATGGGAATGAAAGAATATTCCTTAACAAAAGATGATGTTGGACGACGATTGGCATTCGTTTACATACCTGTAAACTTGGAAGGTAAGTTTATTTATTTCTTACGTCTTCCATTTAATTTTTCCATGATTCTACCAATATATAAATTTCCATTTCTCTTCACTATTTTCACTTTCCAGGTCATGAAGGAAAGACTATGTCAGCAATCTCGGAGATAATTAAGCTGGGTATGCTAAAACCTTTTTCTTTGGATTGAGTACTAGAGATATAATTTTGAGGGGGTAGCATTCAGACTTAAAGTATCTTTTTTTCTTTTGAATAAACTCTACAATACTTTTTGTAATCCAATAGAAGGTTCTTTGTCAAGTATTTTCCATACTGATGCATAACTGTGAATTTGAATTCATTTATATCATTATGCTATATTTGACATCTACATATTCCCCATTATTGTATCAAATATAGATCTAAAGAAGTAATTTTCCAATAAGAATGTTATCTTATACAATTATGCTATTCACCTAATCATGACCTGAATGAGGTTATTTTAAATAATTTTAGGCTTTATGTACAATGTCCGACCCTGTAAATTTTGATGTACAACTCAATTGCTGATACTTCGGTTCCAAAGTTGCCATGATATTATATTGTTAGGTGTTTCATTGTTTTCCTTACTGTGCAGTGTTATCAATTTACCTTGTCTCATCTTTAATCCTTTTTTCCTTATGCAAATAACAGCTCCACCAAAAGTAACAAATCTGAAGATAATTGGTGAACTGAAGGAAGGAAGTAAGGTTTCTGTGACTGGCATTGTAACCGGGGGAACTGAAGCCTCTAGTAGAGTTCAGTGGTTCAAAACTAGTTCTTCTACTTTTGAGGGTGAGAATGGTATTGAAGCATTAAGTACATCCAAAATTGCTAAGGTAAGAGACTCTTAGCCATTTCTAGTCTTGATTGATACCATGGATGTATCATGTATGAATTTAAATGACATTTTGCTTTATCTAGGCTTTTCGTGTACCATTAGGAGCAATTGGCAAATATCTAGTTGCAAAATTTACCCCAATGACCCCGGATGGTGAAGCTGGTGAACCAGCTTACGTAATATCCGAAACAGCTATTGAGAGTGAGTTTACACAGATTTGATAAATTCTTCATGTCAATATGAATTAAAGCATTTTCCCTTGATAACTATTATGGAACTTTGCTTATAATCAGTGTTACTTGGTCATATGTGAGATATTCTTGTGCTACACGTCTTTTAACTTCAAGAACTTGTGAAGAATCATTTGTATGCTAATGCTAGAAGTGATTTTGTTTAAAACATTTTCTAACATATACTTATAAACTTTGCAGCTCTACCTCCCAGTCTTAATTTTTTGGCCATAACTGGCGACTATACAGAAGGTGGAGTGTTGACAGCATCATATGGTTATATTGGGGGTCATGAGGGGACGAGTATCTATAACTGGTATCTTCATGAGGTAAGTATGATTCTTAATTATTGCATATATAAACCTCATATCTTGTGCCGTTGCTAGCAGTCCAATGTCTTTGAATGAGAAAAGGAGAAAAACTTTAGCAACTCTTTTATCTGATTTTAATACATGTGTAGCTAGACCATAATTTGATAATCAGCTTAATATTATTAGCTTTGTAACATACATATGATGTATAGCTTGAACAATGAGACAACCTATTAATCATGTGCCCAACTTTCAATACTCTAAATTCTGCATGGTGTGCCAGACTATAATTTAATATTTGCTTTATTACATTGGGTCATTAATTTATGTATGTGTGAGTATCTTGCAGGTGGAAAATGACCTGGGTACTTTAATACCTGAGGTCTCAGGTCTTCTTCAGTATCGGATCCCAAAAGATGCTATTGGTCAATTTATATCGTTTACTTGTACTCCAGTGCGTGATGATGGTATTGTAGGAGAACCAAGAACTTGCACTGGACAAGAACGTGTTCGCCCAGGTAATGACAGATATCAGGTTTTCTCATATTTGGTTCCCATTTACACTTTGCATGGGGAGTCACACCTCTCACACCTGTGAATGTGTTTAGGTACCCCAAGATTGCTTTCTTTACAAATTATTGGAACGGCTGTTGAAGGAACAACTTTAGGTGTTGAAAAGAAATACTGGGGTGGCGAAGAGGGAGAATCAGTCTACCGTTGGTTCCGGGTATTTAAAAGTTTATATCTATTGCTATGTTTGTAATTAATAAACTGAAACTTAACAATAACTGTAAGTTTGGAGATGCTTAAAAATGTAGAAATTAATGTTGCAGACTAGTTCAGATAGCACTCACGATGAGATAAAAGGTGCAACTTCTTCATCATATACCCTCTCTGTAGAGGATATTGGTTTCTTCATCTCAGTTTCTTGTGAGCCTGTTCGTAGTGATCAAGCCCGTGGTCCTATTTTCCTTTCTGAACAAGTTGGACCAATTATATCTGGTAACTAAACTTTTGCTTTCATATTTAGAAAAATCTTTTATGTTTTTAAATTACTTGCTTGGAAAATTAGTTCATTCACCACAAATCAAACTACTTTTTTGCATTTCCTTTAGGATTTCATTATTTGAAGATTCCACTCTCCCTAAGTTGTAGGAAACCGTATCACTAATATACAAATATATTTCAATAAATTAATATGTAATTTAAAACGAACTTCTAAGAATTTCCATTTTTCACATCATCATATACCTTTTAGTTATGTTAATGGCATTTCACTTGCATGTTATACTAGAAAGCTTGAAGTGTAAATTAGCCTCATAATCTTTCATAATATGATACCTTGATTGAGATAAGCCAATCAAAACTGTGTACATTGAGAACTTTCCCATCGCATGAACCATTTTCCTAAAAGGCTGCGATTTTTTTAGTAAAATGCTTCATTCGGCATGTCAATACATTCCGAAGAAATCTCATTTTCCTCTGCACTAATTCAAAGTAACCTGGCAATATCTTTTTACTGCCACAACTCCAGGACCCCCAACGTGCCGATCGCTTGAATTTCATGGATCATTGATTGAAGGAGAGCGTCTGAGTTTCATCGCTTCCTATAGTGGAGGGTAAATATATGTTCAAGCAGACTGTAATTATTAACTCTATTGCCATCTAATGTTATATCATGAGTTTTATTACAGAGTGAAAGGAGATTGCGTTTGTGAATGGTTCAGAACGAAGGGCAATGGCTACAAAGAGAAACTTCATAACAGAGGTAAGTGTTCACCTTTTCTTTGCTCTTTTATTTATTTATTTTTTATTATATTTGACAAATTGAGACGTACCATTGCAGAATTTATTGATTTAACTATTGATGAAGTGGGAGAATGTGTGGAGCTTGTATATACACCTGTTCGTGCTGATGGCTTGAAGGGTAGTCCAGAAACACTGATGTCTTCCCCTGTATTACCTGGTGAGAGCTGAAGCTGTCTTACTCGCTCTTGGCACTTCATAGCTTTCTGCCTTTCTCATTCCAATTTTTCATCAATAAGTTTGCACTTTCTGTAGAAATGTTTTTTATGGATCAATAAGACAATTTTCTAAAGAACAATATATCTCTTCCATGAAGTAAGCTTATTACCATGTCCAACAAATGTAATCATATATGCAGGTGAGCCATTAGGTGTTGACCTGGCTATTTCTAATTGCTGCGAGGGTCAGCAAGTGCTCCCCATTATCAAGTACTTTGGAGGGCAAGAAGGAGTTGGGCAATATATTTGGTTCAGAACAGAAAATAAGCTTGGGGAGTCTTCCTTGAGGGAATTGGCAAATAATTGTGAAGATGTTGACATATGTGGACAGACATTGTATGATCCTTTTGAAGTTATGCATCTGATTTATAAAATTTGTTATTTCTAATGCTGAATTAATTTATTTCCTCAGAACATATACTCCATCTTTGGAAGACGTGGGATCTTACCTAGCCCTCTATTGGGTGCCAACACGATGCGACGGTAAAAATGGAGTGCCTATGGTATCAATTAGTGAATTTCCTGTTGGTCCAGGTAGGACCTTATTTCTCTGCTGTTGAATTATATGGCTTTAAATATAACTATAAAATAATAGATTTTGTCAAAATGCTCAACCTATAGGAGATCTGATTGCACATAGTATTAGCTGTATATTAACTTTTCTTCTCCTTGTACATTTCTGGATTTCTTGGTATATCTTCATCATAGATTAGTTTTTTGTTACAGCTCTTCCAATCGTTTCCAATGTTCATTTGACAAAGTTGTCTTCAAGCACCTATGTTGGAGAAGGAGACTATTTTGGCGGACACGAAGGAACAAGTCTATTTAGCTGGTATAGAGAATCTGATGGTGGAATAATAGTTCTCATTGCCGGAGCTAATTCTAAAACTTATGAAGTCTCAGATGAGGATTATAATTGCAAATTGTTGTTTGGGTAAAACAAATGCTTGACAAGTCTCCAAATATGTTATATATTGGTAACTTGAGTTTATCCAATGCAACTTTTATGCCTCTTGCAGATATACACCCGTTCGTTCAGATTCAATCATCGGAGAACTTCAACTATCTGAGCCAAGTGATGTAGTTTTGCCAGGTATTATTCTCAACGTGATGCTGCAATTTTGTCAATTAGTAAACAAATTTATTTATATCTGCTCATCAAATTTGCACTTTTTGTGTCAGAATTGCCAAGAATCGAGGTGTTAGCTCTTACGGGTAAAGCTGTTGAGGGACAAATATTGACTGCTTCGGAAGTTATCCCAAAGAATGAAAGCCAACTGCATGTTTGGGGGAAGTACAAGAAAGAAGTGAGATACCAGTGGTAATCTTCGTTTACAACTCTTCTCATGTTCAAATGAACTGTTCAGGCTTGAGTGTCTACAAGTTTGGTGCCATTTCACATGTGACCTCAATTGTTCAGGTTCTTCTCATCTGAAACTGGAATTGAAAGAACATTTGAGCCAATTCCATCACAGAGGTCTTGCTCGTACAAGGTGCGTTATGAGGACATTGATCGCTGCCTCAAGTGTGAATGCATTGTTACCGATGCCTTTGGAAGATCAAGTGAACCAGCTTATGCCGAAACTGACATAATCATTCCAGGTTTTTCACTGAATGTTGTAAATATTCCACGTCAATTAAACTTCCTCGTATTACTGTTCATACCAGAATGACAAAACAACTGTAAGAGACATTCTTATGCAGAGAAGTTAATACTTCTGTGTTTGTCGTTTGTTATATCAGGAATTCCTAGAATAGACAAGCTAGAGATCGAGGGCCGAGGTTTCCACACCAATTTATATGCTGTGCGTGGAACTTATAGTGGGGGAAAAGAAGGCAAAAGTCGGATTCAGTGGCTTAGATCAATGGTTGGAAGTCCTGACCTGATCTCAATTCCTGGTATACAATCTCCTCTTTCTTTCTGCTACTATAGTTCACCAAAAAGTGCACATTAATATGAAAAAACGTTGCAAAACTGTGTTAAAAGATTGTAATTCATAATATCTGTTTCTAGAATTTTGTGTTGTTTAGTGTTTGATGGTAAGGAATGTCAATAATATTTTCCGTCCTTGTTAATATACCCATTTGTGTCGATTCGTTGTTGCAGAGGAGACGGCAAGAATGTATGAAGCTAATGTTGATGATGTTGGCTATAGGCTAGTTGCTATTTATACGCCAGTAAGAGATGATGGAGTCGAGGGACAACCAGTATCTGCATCAACAGACCCTATCGCAGTTGGTAAGTACATTCTGCTGTTCCTCCAACTCGTGTTAAGAATCCACATGATCAATTTTTATAATAAAATTGTACTTTTTCCCCTCGCAGTTAGTTAATATAAAGTGATTACCTAATTTAATTACTCTATATTCTTGCAGAGCCTGATGTTCATAAAGAAGTGAAGCAGAAGATAGATCTTGGATCCGTGAAGTTTGAGGTTTGGTCCTTATTCGTTCCTGTAAAAACATTTAAAAAATCAGTGATTGCATTTTCAAAAGTACACTAGCAGTTGCATCATAAATACTAGAAGTATTGTATTTATTGCATTGCATTTATATAAAGTGAGTATTATAAATGTCAATGGTTGTTTTAACTTATAGTTATAGCATCCAAAACACTGTATTCATGAACTAACATAATAAGTTGTTCTGACCAGGCACTATGCGATAAGGATCGATCTCCCAAAAGGGTACATTGTCTTTGGCAACATTCGTATAAAGAGATAATATCAATAACTAGTTAGTTTTCACTCATAAATTCATAATGGCATGTTTGCATGTAGGTTCCTGGAGTGGCAAGTCTCGAGAGAAGAATCTTGGAAGTGAACAAGAAGCGAGTCAAGGTTGTGAAGCCTGGCTCAAAAACGTCGTTTCCTACTACAGAAATCCGCGGAACCTACACTCCTCCTTTCCATGTAAATTCTTCTTCCTTCCTCCCAACTATTGCTTCTTTGCAACTATTTTACTTGCCCTATCTCACGACACGATAACTATCTTGTCTTAGGTGGAGCTATTCAGGAACGACCAGCATCGTCTTAGAATTGTCGTAGACAGTGAGAACGAAGTGGATTTGATGGTACAGACCAGACATCTTCGTGATGTTATAGTCCTTGTGATTAGGGGTTTGGCACAACGTTTCAACAGTACATCACTGAATACTCTCCTCAAAATCGAAGCGTGACTCCACATGTAGGTGGAAGGGAAGGGTCTGAGACGTGTGTGGTCTTTTCTGCCTATCATTTTCTTAGAGTGGGAAGGGTTGTATATTACTGTGGAATGGAGCTTCTATTTTTATTTTTATTTTCTCTGCAGAGATATATGGTGTGTGATTCATGTGCTATATTTATTTCACCATTGATGACTGGCTCTTTCACTGAACCTCATTGAGGAAATTGTTTGAATGATTTGTTAATGTACAGAAACGGGGTATTGTTTTCGTAGCTTCTCTGTTTGATTTATTATTAGGTGAAGCACATCATCTATTTATGTGGTGACAGGTCATTCTAAGAGAGCAGAGGTACCAGAGGAAAGGAAGACTCTAACCATCGGTTCCATCTCAAAAGATTCGGAATCCACTCAAGTAGAAAATGGCTCGAAATCAGTGCTACAATTGATACAGGTCTCATAAGCCAAATAATCAAACAATAGACAAACTAGATTCTGCACACTAGAGTTAGACTAACTGAACAGAAGAGACGGAAAAAGCAAGTATGCAAATAGCTGATGAAATAAACCTAGCTAATTAAGGAGGTGGCGCAGTAGCAGCGTCGACTGCCGGCGGCGGCTGAGGCGGCGGCACCTTACCCTCCTCGACATTGACTTCATTGGCCATGGCGGCGTCGTAGGAAGCATGCAGGCCCAAGAGCAAGTAGTAGCCCAGCAGAAATGCCGACCACACCAAGAACCTTATGTACGAGTCCTTATCAATGGACCCCATCAAGAATATATTTGTTGCGATGGACGCCGACGGCACCCACGGCACCATCGGCACGCCCCACAGCTTCGGCTTCCGCGCTTGCGGAACCCACCACCACAGCCCTAGTGTCGACAGGACCCACACCGGCACGGTCAAGCAGTAACCTATCCACCCGTACTCGCTCAGCCCCCAGTACATCGACGTCGCTATTGACGACCCTATTATCATCACGATGAAGAGGATCAGTTTCCTTCGATTCTGCTCCGAGGTCTCCCCCGCCACGTAGTACCTCCGTACGATCAGCGCCACCGCTACCAGCATGAAGATGAAGAGCGTCGAGATCGACAGCAAGTTCGATAGGATTTCTAGATCTGTGAAGAAGCCGATCACCGCCGTCGCAACAAGCATCGCCACCGTGGCGTTGATGGGGGTCCCCGTCTTAGCATCCACTTTTGCGAACCAGGGCGGCATCATGTGCGTCCGCGCTATATGCGTGAGGTAACGCGCTTGCCCCACCGCATTCACGAGGAGAACCGACGTCATGCCTTTTAACGCGCCGGCGGCGACCACGTACTGAGCCCAGTTCCACCCTACCCTCTCGAAGGCTAGTGAGAAAGGAGCGTTGATGTCGATGCTGCGGTAGGGTTGCATGAGGCAGAGGGTGGCTGCGAGCACGCAGTAGATGATGGTGGTGATCACCATGGACCCCACAAGCCCGATGGGGATGTCTCTTCCCGGGTTCTTGGTCTCCTCCGCCATGGTGGCGACGGCGTCGAACCCCACGTAGGCGAAGAAGAGGATGGCCGAGGCCTTGAAGATACCGCGGACGCCGTAGGGGGCGAAGTCCTTGTAGTTCTTGGTGTCAGCGTTGATGAGGCCAGCTACGATGATGAAGACGATAACCACCATGTGGACCACGGAGGCGATGTAGTTAATATTTGAGGTGCCTTTCGTGCTCACCACCGCGATGACGCAGACGATGGCGATGACCAAGACGGCGATGGGGTCGAGTTGGTTGTAGCCCTCTTGCATGCCGTGGACGACGACACGGAAGTCGTTGGAGTCGTGGTTGCAGAGGGTGGCGAAGTAGGACGTCCACGCGCGCGCCACCGCGGCGCCGCCGATCGCGTACTCGAGGAGGATGTTCCCGGCGGCGATGAAGGCCACGAAATCGCCGAGCTCCACCCGTAGGTAGGCGAAGGAACCGCCGGCGACGGGGATCTCGACGGCGAACTCGGTATAGCAGAAGACCGAGAGGAGGGCGGAGGTGCCGGAGATGGCGTAGGAGAGAACGACGGCGGGGCCGGCATCCTGGTTGGCCTCTTTTCCGGTGAGGACGAATATTCCGGCGCCGATGAGGGAGCCCAGGCCGAACCACATAAGGTCCCACCAGTTGAGAGTGCGCTTCAACTCACCGCCGCTGCGGGACTTCACCTCCAGCTCGTTCTCCATGCTGGACCGGGACACCAGCCGGTCCAGGAACCGGGTCGGAGTCTGTTTCAATGCGGTGGCGTAGTTGGACCAGCTCATAAACGATTCTTCAGGGAGAAAATCGTCTTTTACACTCCTCCTCCTCCTCCTCACCTCTGTCCCCTCCGATTTTTCGTTTGCCGCCATCTCTTCCACACACCAGTATATGTATCCACCTCAACCTGCACAATTTCCAAAATTCCCTTATTCTCTTAATTAGTACATTTTGCTTTTCACACCAACTTACTAACCCTGCATCCTTTAATTTTAGGCAATAGATACTCTTATGATTCTTATTCAGGAGCTTACTGGAATAAGACTTGACTCTTTATCTGGGAAAAGTAATGACCTTGCATGCAAGGGTAGTTATAACAGCATAAACAAGCAGACATACTCTAAGCTATGTTTGACACTCAAGATACGACATTCATCTCATGATAATTACCTAATAGTTACGATAATTATAGAGTAATTATTATGAGATGAGTATTGTATCTTAGATACCAAACATAACATAAATGTATGAAAACTAAGGAGGCCGAGAAAGCTAATGTTCACATTATGGACATGAAGAACATGGAAGCTTTAAGTTCATGGATATTCATATCGGTATATGAAGTTTAAAGCAAGCAAATAGGAAGGAGAAAAATAACAATTTTGAAGGACATTTTGCTTTTAGTGTTATGTTTTCTATGGGGAAAAAGTACATGAATTATTGATTCTGCAGGTGCTAGTACAATTACATACATCTATTGTAATCCTGAGTTAATAACAATGTACAAAAATTTAAAAAGACACAACACATTCATCTTTCAGCAAAGTTGAATTCAACTATATTTATACAATTTGATGTATGTGGCTGAGCTTGCTATGTATATATATAGATGTTTGTGCTCACGTTTACAACTTGCCAAATAATAAAATATTCAATTTTACAAATCTATCTTTTTAATTTTCTGGAATCTTCAAATTATAGATTTCTTCAGGAGATGAAAGGAGTACTAACATTTGTTTTCCCGATCGGGTGTCTCTATCTCAATATTCACATGAATCATATCCCTTCCTCTAAGAAGATGCCAAAATTGAACTCAACATCCAATTTTATAATACCAAAAGTGATATCTACATCAGTTTATATATATAACGACCAAGAATTTGCAACTTAAGTAATGAATCAGTACAAATCCATGACAGTGACATTAAATTAAGCGATATGATGCTGACTGGTGTTAAAGACACAAACGTACAGCTAAGCAACAATTAATATTTAAATCTCAGAATAATTAATTAATGCTAAAGATGGAAGGAAACAATATAAAATCGTTGAATATGAATGAAGATATAGACAGGGTACCTAAATCGGAGATTGCCGGAGGTTTCGATGCAGGCCAATACAGTGTAGAGATTGAGAGAGAGTTTGTGTATTTGTGATTAGATAATTAATGAGGAGAGATTTGGTGGCGTAGTAGTAGTAGTATGTGTATTTATATATAATTTATTATTTTTTTACTTTTTGAAAGCACGTAGATATTGGAATTGGATATTAAAATAATTCATATTAATCAATTAATCAATGTATAGGAGTGTAAAACGAGACTCGTTTCATTTCGGTTTGCCTAGAGTATTAATGCGTTTGAGTTCGGCCGAAACTAATAAAATTAAATGAGCCCAGTCCAATACTACAAAATGTTATAGTTGAGAATTTTGAGGTTCAAAGGAGAGAGAAGAGAAGATCGCTAAAGACCGTAAACGAATTGAATTAAACCAAATATTACATTTGATTCTTGAAATTATTTGAATCGTTCAATTTGTATTAAATTATTAAATAATAATTTGTAGGGTTGGAGAACAAATGTGGTTATAGGGAGGGGCAAAATAGGAATTTCAAATAACTATGAAAAGTAAAATGGTGAGTTTGTTTAGAATTGCGCTAACAATTAACATGGTCTAACTTGTAAGGTAATTTTAAATATAACCTCAAAATCTCTCTTTATATAATCTCCATTTTAAAATAATACAATTTTATCTTTATAATCCTAAATTTTATATTATAATAGAACATTTATTTTCTTAGTCTCGAAGTTAGGGATGAAAATTTGGAATCGGGATTCCTGAAATTCTCGATCCCGATTCAAATGTTGATGGAATTAGGATCTCAATTCTCAAATTTTTGAAAAATTTCGACACATGTGAATCTCAAATTCCGATTGAGACTATCATAATTTCATTAAATTAATTTTAATTCCAATTAAAAAATTATTTTTAAATTATAAACTAAAAAATATATTAATAAAATTTAATTTAATTTTATAAATTTAAGATTTTTTGATCCAATTTTATATATTTGGAGAATAAATTTTTTTGGAGTCTGAAGTTCCGTACAGGAACAGGACCGATATCATAAAATTAAAATTTTCCACAAGTAGGAGTTCTGGTCCCAACCCAATACTCATCATATCAACAAATATTTATGTTTCAAGTTATTATTTAAAAAAAAAGAAACTAATATTTGAGGTTTTGAGTATTTATGTTTCTAAGTTATTCATAAAAAATAAAAAATTGATATTTAATTTAATGTGATAGACTTGCAGTACATGCATTCAAACCTTTTATCTTCATATACGTGATTAATAAACTATAATTTTCTATTATGAAACTTAACGACAAAATAGTACATTGCTTCAAATGGAGGCTACTCAAAGATTTGGGGGTTATGTTTAAAATTACCCAACTTCTAATTACTTTTGATTAGCCCAATTATGAAACTAATGTGCGAATGGGGTCCATAACCATAATAATACTGATTTATTCTGCCATAATTGGGGTCTTTGTCTACCAAAATGGGCTAAACTGACTCATCGTAAGCAACCCATACAGTGATCGGTCACTAATATCATTACATATCCTAATTTTTTTAATGATCATTCAATAATAATTCTTCAAAATATCACTTTGCAAAATAATTGTGAAATTATTTAAAGACTACCTTTCAATTTATGACTATCCAATCGTTCGGACATTTATTATACATAAAGCTCAAGATGTCCACGAAAGTATAAATATATTTTTTTTCGTTAAATTAGGGAACTGTTCACACAATTACACTTTCACTCTAAACTAAAGTTCCTTACCAACAATAAAAGGGCAAGAATGATCAAATATCACACACAACAATTGGTAACAACAGAGTAACAACGTTAGAAAAACAATCAAAATCAAGAATTAGTTTGTATGTTCTTTTAGATTTACGCTCTTCTTCTCCTTTGGTTCTCTGTCTTTTGCCCTGTCGATTTTATTGCTGACACTGTTCGGCTTGCTCACAGATCCCTCTTGAGCACTACACATTTGGGACTTCAATCGGAACCCGAACTTCTTCGACACGTTCCCCCACGTGCTCGATGACGACTCCTTCACTTTCCCCAACTTGTCGATCTCTTCTCTCATGGTCGAGCATTCTTTCTCGAGCTCTGACACCCTCATCCTCATGCTATCCATCCCGACTTTGAGGACTTGGTTTTCCCTCACCGCGGTGCCCCACCCTCCCTCGTTTGCTCCCATCATCCCGCTCCTCAGCTGCCTTGACCCGTCCAGGTTCTCAGAGACAAGGAAACATCCCGCAATGGAGGTTCGTAGCTGCAGCTGCTCGAAAAAGAGGACTTGGACAATTACTCTCAGCGGCAGCCTCTCGTTCTGAGCTGCATGCGTGCATGCTTCAAGCGAGAGCTTCTGACAGTCCATCAGCCTGCAGAGTTGCTCCCGTTCAGGCTCAGCCAACCATGGGTGAGACTGTATACAAGGAAATGATTAGTTTAGCGTGCGTGTGTTGGCCTACTGGTAGTGAGGTTAATGTTTAATGTAATAAGTCTCAGATTCGAGTTCCCTGTGACGCGATTATGTAATTTAAATTTAATGTAATCCAAATTTTTAAAAAATGAATAGTTTAGTGAATAGAACATGATAAATATCTAGACCAAATCAACAGAGTGTCTTGGGTAGAGCTGTCAAAAATGGCTCAACCCGAATTTTCTATTTGGTCTGTGGGAACAGCCGTCCGAATGACCAGTACCCTTATCTACCAAAGTAAATGAGGGTTGAGTGCAGAATATGAAGCAAAAATGAGGAATTGGCAAGGTTACCTTGAGATAAACGTCGATGGCACGATAAAGGCCGTCATCTAAGGGCCGCGCATACTCAGGGATGGCTGCAGCGAGGGAGTGAAACTTGGGGAGTTTGAGATGAACGTCGGGGGCAACCTCCGCAAGGTACCCATCGATCAACTTGGCTACCATGGTGATAGGTGTTAGTGATGGTGATCCCATCAATTGGCCATCATCAACTGAGTCAGGAGACATGTCACCAACCGCCTGATCCATGGTCAAGAAATGCTCAAGAATCCGGTGAACGCAGTCCACATCGTACAGAGTCTCCATCGAGTACGAGATATTTGGCATGAGGAGATCTTCAAGCTTTGCCTCATCTAGCTGCATTCCTATCCGTTTCTCTAGGTCTGATATGCATGAGGTGTTGACTCGAAGAATCTTGCCCGTTTTCAGTAGACCGAAGAGAAACTTTGTAGGAACAAGACCCTTCGGCAGGGGAAGCATGCGATCAATCTCTTCAAGGAGAATTTTCTGATCCTCCTCCGAGAGCAGGGCCACGAGTCCCACCGGTGCAAGACAATTGCTTGACTCAACACCATCACTCTTCCGCCGGTTCAGACCCGGTAGGTATCTTTTTGCATAACAATTGAGAGATCCCACAATGACCTGCTCGTTTACTCCCCGCGATTCCATAGCTGAAATCAACCTTTTGTAGATAGGCAGACTCAGAGTTGAGGCATCCTCATACCACCAATCGGAACTCGATTGTTTTGGGCGGGCCCCTGTGCTGATCCCATTCCACAACAAGCTTCCTCCTGGGCTCTGCATTGGTTCCCATCGCTCCTTCATAGGCCACCCGAACAGAGCTAGATCGGAGCATGCCTTGGCAGCCAACGAGTCAACGCATCTTTTTGGAATGTGGAGTTCTTCAGCATAGCAGAGAACATCATCGCAGGTTTGTACTGCTTTCAAAGAGTCTTTCCACCTTCTCAAAACTGTCTGATTTAGAAAGTTTTCAGTCTGAGAAATGAGGTTTCCCTCCCCATATTCTTCACTCATTTCAAGATGCTCCGCTGCACATCGAAGGTACACCACATTTGCAGCAGTGAGCTCAAGCTTAACCCCATAGCAGAACTTAGCTACGAGCTCAAACGTTTTTGCTCCCCCGGGAACATCAGAGAGTTTAATGATGCATCCTTCTTCGCCTTCGGATGCATCTGCAATGAGCCGTTCCATAACCGCGCTTCTTGAAAGTAATGGAAACTGTAAAGATCACCAATATGAGTATCACATCAAACTAATACACAATGGTTTCCTTCATATCAAATCTGAGTTAAGTTAGATTACTAAACAAAACACATAGACGAATAACATTAGGAAACGAAGTAATATAAAAACCGTTGTTATTTGTTACTCCATTAACAAGAGCAAATCGAAATCATACCTTGTGAAGATGAAAGGACATTTCCTCAACTTCGACAACTACATCACTGGGCAGACCAGTGGTACAGAACCTATGAGTAAACGAGGATGAAAAATATTAGAAACGAAGCTGTCGTAGAATCACACACAAATCATATGCATACTCTGAGTAAGCCTATGACAAAGCGCTGTCAATATTTTACCAGCTAAAAGATGTGATCTTTCTAGGTTAACAGAAAATATAATGCTTCATTGTGGATGTTCAAGAAAGTGAACTCATTCTAACCAAATTTTGAAGGTCTGAAAATGGCTACAAGTGATCAACCCAACCCCTACAGTGATGATAATCCCAGATGCTGTGCATTCAAGTTCTCAAACATGTAAGATTCACCCTAAGAAAAACTTAACCAACTTATTAACTCAAGTCAAGGGGTAGTATATGATTACAGGAGATAGAGACAGTAAAAAACACCAAATTCAGCTAATTTTATTGTCGTCCTAATTCAGACAAAGGGGTACGCATGTTATGGAGAAAGATATGTTTCAAGCTTTTGAAAAGAATAAAATGTTTAATAATTATGAACAAAAGTAACAATTAAAAGAACATTGATAAAAAACAAACCAAGCCTGGCCTTGCCGCCGAAATGCATCAGTTTTGGATCCCAACTTCACACAAGCCATCTCTTTTAGACTAGTAATCCCTAATTCCTCAAGAATTCCAACTCTGGCTTCTTCTCAGCTGTTCTTGCACAGTTCTTCAAGCAAAACAGCTAATACTCCTCTCCCTTTCTATCTCTCAAGATAAACTCCTAGAAATAAAAAAAAACTCGAAAAGACATGAAACTGCAACAAACCCAGTTCCCGGAAGCTACAGAGTTATTGATGAAGACTGCAAGCAGTGCAGCAAAATGCAGACAGGAAATTTCATTTCTCTCATCACACTCTCTCTCTCTCTCTAACCAACCTCAAATGAACAGGTCATACACCCATACAAAAGAAATGTAACCGACCCAAAATCTCAGTGCCACACAAAAAGCGATATCATATACTACAAAATTTTGGAACCAGACAAGAACTTTAGGTCAACCCCTCCAAAAAATAGAAAACTAACACCACCAGTACCACTACATGTTCTGGTCACAAAACTACTACTTTAACCATCAGAAGATTCCAAAACCCGTTCATTTCTCACATATCCCATACCCAACCCTTTAAACCTCCATCTAGATAGAGAAAGAGCCCGTTTTTACAAGTTTCCTATTGTTCATATTTATGTACTATAGTCATTAATTTATTGCTATATCTGATAACATAATTTTCTTTTTTCTCTTTCGTACAGTCTCAAAATGAAAATGCTTCGGAAAACACAATTTGGGTAATAAATTATCTATGAAACACACATAAAATTCGACTGTGTTAATATAATACCATGTGGGTCCGTTGGCTTGAATTATACTCAATAGTCATTGCATAGAGATTCCAAATTCTTTAAAGTCAGTATCCAAATTTATAATTACTATAAACATCACTTAATTTCCTTAATCTGTACCAAAAAGGCAAAAACGAAAGCCCTTCTAAAAATCGATCAGTTAATTTTCATTTATTTGTTCGTGCCATGATTTTTTTGAAAGTAACAGCCATCCGCTTTGAATACAGCAAGGCCATGTGAAGACGTTGCTTTCTTTTATTTTCTTGAAGCTTTATTATATAGTAGTGACTTACAGAAAATTTTTGAAACTTCCGAATTATTGATTTCTTTTTTCTTTTTTGCAACTTAAAATATCTAAAGTTGAAAAAACAAATATAAGTGGTGGTAGACTGGTAGTAGACAGCAGCAGTTAGTAGTTAGGTTGAGCAATTTTAGAATTAAACTGCAGTGCTTGTATATGAATAGTAAAAATTGTAATGATTTTAGTTGAGGTTTAAGTTATTGGCGCAATAATAAGAAGTCAAAAACGTATTAGTGCAGTTTCTATCACCAAATTATTAGTTGGTGGGTGAACTTTCTGGTATTATGATTATGTGCCAAACCTAAACCCAACTAATCTCTAGCTAGCTATATTATCATTAGGGGTGAGCAAAAATCGATCCCCAAGTTGAAAAATCGAATCGAACCATTGATGTTTGGTCGGTTTGGATTGATTTTCTAATCTTAGAATTTTGTTTGGTTCTAATTTTCTGGAACCAAATTATTTTTGGTTCGGATCGATTTTTAATAAAACGGTTTGGTTATTAACTGAACCGACCGAATTTTATTATATATTAATTATAATTTATAAATTATAATAAATAAATAAATTACTTAAACTTAAATAGTATTTGTTACAAAATCTTATTTATATAATAAATACAAGTACCAAATTCTGAAGAATAACATAAAACTAAAACATATCTTCAAAAGAAAAGTAAACAAATAACATAAAATATGAATAAGTAAACTTAAAAATTGAAAGTGTTTGAATAAATTAATTTTCTCCATCTTTATTTCATGCTGTAAATTATCATATGTACGATTGAACAAAAATTTTATTGAAATAATTTGAACATCAATTTTCGAATGCAAACTATAATAAATTTATCGTTGAGAAAAAAAAATATATAATTAGAATTTTTGGATAACTGAAAAATCGAACCAAAATCGAATTTTAAGTTTCGGTTTGAATTGATTTGATTTTGTAAATAATTTGGTCGGATTTGTTTTAGTTTATAAACAACTCGCTATTGCACCCGTGCTATGCACAGAATTATTTATTTATAAATAATTTATGCATAAAAATATTTAAAGAAATCAAAAATATTGTGATCCGATTTTATTCGGCAGTTTTAGAACCGTAATCAATAGTCCTATTCTCAAGTGTGACTATGTTGAGGACAATTCGATTACAGTTTCAAAATTTGAGAACCGTGATCAACGATTTGAAACAATAACTTCGATTTATTTTACCTAATTCAAATTATTTCTTATTTTATAAAGGGTCACTTTTTTATTAATTTATAACAACACATTAAAATTAACAAATAAGATAATATTATATAACTATTTAAACATATGTGTATATTGATAAAAATTCATAATACATATATTTGAAGTCATTATTATTTGTAGTTAGATTTTGTTGTGAAATTATAATTTTGTTATATAATAATAAATATTTGACATAATTTTATGTAACAATGAATTAATAATTTGAAGTCAACTACAAAGTTATCATTCAAAATTGATTTTCAATTTTAGTACAAATTCATGTAATAGTTATTGTTTAAAAATTTATTTTAATATATTAAATTATATTAATCTTAAATATATTTTTGATCACATTAGTTATCACAACATATACAACATTATTATATATTTTTCATATATCACAACTATACATATAAGTGATTCATATAGAAACATTTTATAAACCAAATTATATGTATGAAAATATGTGTGTATATATATATATATAATTATTTCAATTTATTAACTTATTATAACTTTTATATATTAAATTTATTTTATTTTATATCAAATTAATTCTCTTTTCAAGATCTTTAAAATTAGATGTATATTATAAATTTTTTTGTAAAGTGAATAACATAATTTTAGGAAGCAAAGGTTAGACGAGAGAGAAAATAAAAGTAGATATTTTTTAAATTTTAAAAATTATATAATTTAATATATTTAATATTTTTATATTTTTTTTACCAATAATGTTAAAATTATTTACAAATAAAGTTAGTAAATTAATAAAGTTGAAATTATTTAATACAATATGTTTAATATTTATATATAACTTGTACCGTATAAATTAATAGAACTCATAAATGAAATGATTATTTGTATTGCACTCTACGTTTCACTATTAAATTTAACATTTAATTAATATTTACAATAATACATTAAAATTAATATTTTTTGAAAAACTATATTCCTTCTGTCCCACTTATTTAAATCATTTACTTTTGACACTAATATCAATATTTAGTTGTAATAGCTTTTGAAGAACATGATTTGTGCTTTAAAATTTGCTAAATAAATAAATGTGTCTAAATAAGTGAGACAAGTCAAAAAGAAAAATATGTCTAAATAAGTGGGACGAAGTCAATATATATTAGTTTTGAATTTATCAATTATACAAATTGATTATAATTATTAGTATTAAATATTAAAAACAATTATATACTCTGGTCAAATAGGACAAGTTTTTAGTACTAAATAGATTCAGTTTGTACATGTATATTATAAATTTTCAATATTCAACTTATCTTGATGCTCTAATGGTTCATTGTATAGGCTTTTAAATAAAGATATTGAGATCAAATCTCAATCATGTTAGTTTTTTAATTTAATAGTTATAGTATTATCTTTGCCATTAAAATTGGATTTAATTACAAAATCGCCACTCAAATTGATTTCAAATTGATTTCAAATTGAATGTTTCATGTTTTATATATATATATATAGGATGGAGTTCAAATAAAAAGGAACATTAAGGTATAAAATAGGAAATGATCTGGGCCTTAGATTTTCATGATCGGACGGTTGAGATCTTGACCGAAAAATGCATTGCTTTTAACTATGAAATGCATTGTGAAAATGTAATTTGAGTCATGCATTGCATTTAACTATGAAATGCATTGTATTTAACTATGAAATGCATTGTTTTTTGAACGCATAACCGCCCACTTCAAATTTTACGAAAATAACCTTATGTATATATAATGGCGCGATTTTTGTTTTAATCATGGCCGTCGGATGGTGTTGATCTAATGGCCCAGATCATTTCCTATTTTATACTTTAATGTCCCTTTTTATTAGAACCACTCCCTATATATATATATATATATATATATATATATTCGGTTTATTTAGTTTTAGTATTTTAGTTCGATTTTTAAGCGAACCGAACCGAACCGAACCGTTGCTCACCCCTAATTATGATACTTGTTCTTGTAATTGTAATAATAATAAAAGAGAGAGACACGATTATAAGAGTATACATACAAACACTTGTCTTGTCTGTCGTGTATGTGTAACTAATGATATATTATTCTTGTATTTGTCATTAGCAATGATGGCACGTAAAGTGCATGTTTAAGTGCTTGAAATGAATAAGAATGGGCCTCGAGTTGAAATAAGCACTCCAAATTAACTTGCTGGATTGCAATTTATAGTGGTGTACGTACAGTTTAATGTAAGAAATAAATTTTGAATAAGAGGAATTAAATACTTAATAGTATAAGCAAATCAAATGTATCTAAAGACCAATTAAACCATGATATGATAGTACCAATAACAATGTATCGAAATAGCTTTTGTGAAGCGATAAATTAGAAATTATTTTGGGCAAAGTTTGAAATAATATACGGAGTAGGAGGGAGGTGTATACATACGTAGTCATTTAATTAATGAATGAATTAAGAGAAAAGCACCTCGAAATATGGGCGCCAATGATAAAGCTGATCAGGAGCCGCGACAATGTCACGTCTCACCATTATTCCCAATTATATATATTTTCATGCCTGCGTCGACTCGGCTCGGCTCGGCTTACTCCAGCCGGCTATTTTCTGCTAGTAGTAGAGTATATTTTTGTACACAACTCCGCTAGATTTGCAATACGTATTTATTTGTTTGTTTATTCTGGCTACATCTATTAATTATTCGTCCGTCCCCCCCCCAATTAAGTGTCTCGAGCCATCAAAATTCAAATAACAAAATAATAGGATAAATTACACACTTTACTCCTAATTATTACATTAAAAGTATAATAAGTAAAAAATCTTAAATGATGACAAGAGATAAAATAATACTAACTTCTATATTATTTTACTCTTAAAATTTGAAATGAGATACTCCCTCCGTCCACGAAAAAGCTTCCTAATTTGCCATTTTGATCCGTCCATAAAACATTTTCCTAATTTAACTTTCCATTTATGGAAAGTGGACCCACCACACTCTCTACACACAATTCAATTTAATATAATACATTAAGTGGGACCCAACATCCACTAACTACACACAACACAATTTAAAACACTATATTAAGTGGGACCCAAACTCCAATCACTACATATCATCATTAAAATCAAAAGCACTACATAAAAATCCGCACCGGGTCAAACTAAGAAGTTTTTTCGTAGACGGAGCGAGTACTTATTAGAGGACAAATTCTTTTCCGTTGAGAAACACCTGTTAGGGGATGGACGTAGTATGCCAAATGCATATCATATCACAAGTTTCACATTATTTTAAATATGTTTGCGATTGTACTTGTAGTTTCACATGATATAAATATAATAAGCACATTGTACCCGAACATGCAACGTACGTTATGTTATGCACCATTATACAATTCTTTTTTGTTTAATTATTTATGTATTTATTTACTCCTATTTGGAGTAGGGGAAGGGAAGGGCGGCATTATTTGATTTGAAAGCATAACATTAACAATACAAAGATTACATATCATGATATCAAGAACCCAAATCGCTAACCCACGTTGCTAAGTCAATATTAATATATAGATCGGTAATATTAGTACTCTTTATATATATCTCATTATTTTCATTCAAAAATTTTCACTTTTTAATGAGAAATGTGAATTTAAAGGGTAATAATCGTATCAATCTAATTTTTCTAATCAAACAAGTCAAACTACCCATATTTATTTACTCCATAATTCTTTTAATTATTTTCTTAAAAAGTCATAAGTAACTAACCTAATCCTGGAATCTTACAAATATATGACAATTAACAGTAATTAAGTAAGTTAATATATCGTATATATTTTGATCAATGATTCATTACTATTACTTTCTAAGTTTTATACTTGTTGGTCAATGCATATCGTCTAAGTTACATATGAAGATCTAAACACTCACATTCTTTATATTCGTTTATTTAGGCTCAACACAAGTAGTTTTAAATATTATTTAGCATGCTTTACCCAAAGAGTGCATTAAATTATAGTTTTTTCTCTTATAATAAACACAATATTACTCCCTTCAAACACCAATAATAGTAGTATAGTCCCTTCATTTCATAAATTTAATCATGTACTTGCTTCGTCCGAGTAACTATTATTTTTTGACAACCTCAAATAGGTAGTTATATTTTCTTATATAAAAAGTTGAAAAGTACACCACATACAAACTTATTTTATATTTTCAAATTTATCATCAAAATACCCACGACTTTCTTAATATGATTAAATTTATGGAAGGAAGGGGTTGTTGGAATAAGAAATAACAAATAAAATAAATAAATAAATTAGATTACATTAACATTAAATTATATAATTATTTTAACTATAAAACTAAATTGCTAATAAAGTGCGCCGAAAACAAGAATAATTGATAAAAATGAGTCAAGCAAATACACTATTTTTCTTAAAAAAATTTTGCTTATAAATAGGGGTGGAAATGAGTCAAGAAAATACACTATTTTTCTTAAAAAAATTTGCTTATAAATAGGGGTGGATTTGGGATATTCCGATTCGAGTTTTGGCGGGATTTGAGATATTTTGGTCCCGTTTGGAAAATTTTGGTCTTGTTCGAGAATTTGTGACTATTTGGAATTAAGTCTAATTTTTTTCAATTTCGCAATTCAAGATTTTCAATATCCCGATCGAGATCGGAATGGGGACCAAAAATAAAAAAATTCAAGACCAGGAGTTGGGGATGCTCTAGGCTGTACTAATCATTTTTTTTTCGGTCAGCAAAGAGAATTTTATTACGAGAGAAATCAGAACAAAGTCCACACGAAACAAGAGGTAAAGATCAATACCTCACAAAAGAAAAGAAAAGAGAAAACGGACACAATCAAATGCAAAACCATGGGTAAGAAACCCATTTTTGAAAATCATAATCAACGAAAAGCCTAGGACTATTGCAACCAAGCCAAAACCAAGAACGGATTTTAAGGTCATCGAAAATCTTCCTTGCATTCCAATTCCTCCCATTGAAAACCACCGCATTTCGACCATTCCAAATCAGCCACACCAAACCAACCCAAAGACACGCACATACCTGCTTCTTTTTCTTCCCTTTGAAAAGCTCCGAGAAACTCCAAAAGTGTTGAGATGGCATTCTTGGAAAAACAGCCACGATGCCCAGCCACCTCAAGCATTCATACCAAATTTCCGTCACCCGCGTACACTCAAACATGATATGTTCCACAGACTCCTCATCGCACCTGCACAACGGACAGACCGTTGTAACCAAATCCGGTAAGCAATGTCTTTTCTGTAGCTCAACCCTTGTCGGAATCTTCCTGTGAAGAATCCTCCAAGCACATGTATGAGCCTTTGCAATAGCTCCGCAATTCCATAACTTGACAAACACTCTTCCATCCCGCTCCACCCTACCAAATTCACGTTGATATAAAAATTCGTAACCTTCTCTCACCGAGTATGTTCTATTCTCATCTCTCCAATACCACTTATCTTCCCTTCCTTCAGTAAGATTGTACCTGTTCAAAACATCATTAAGCTCTCCTAAATCATACACATCCCTTCCCCTCAGTTCTCTAATCCATTCCCAATCCCACACCCATTTGTCATTCACCCATTTCCCCATCTCCGCAATCTTGCTCTCTTTGTTACGGCACAACAAAAAAAGCCTATGAAATCTGTCCTTAAGTGCCCCTTCTCCCAACCAATCTTCCCCCCAAAACCATGTATTATGTCCGTCCCCCACCTTCTTCCTAACTCCGTGAGTAAACCAGCCGCCCTGCTCATCGTCCAATGCAGCCAAAATAGAACCCCACCAACCTTTTCTAAGGCTCAACCTGCTCCACATATCCCCCCCTAAGCGACCACCATCTCGCGACTTAAACCTCGCACAAATAATCTGCCACCACCATGCCTCCCTCCTCGCCAACCCTTTCCAACCCCATTTGCCCAAAAGGGCTTTATTAAACTTACCCAAATCCAACACCCCCAGCCCTCCTACTGATTTTAATTTACAAACATCCACTCATTTAACCCAAGCTAACTTCCTCTCACTCCCACTTCCACCTCCCCAAAGAAAATTCCTTTGCAGTGCATGCAACTTTTTAATCACACACTTCGGGGCTCGAAAAATAGACAACACATATGTCGGCAAAGCACACAACACCGATTTCACCAGCGTGGTTCTTCCGCTAAGAGATAAATTCAGATGACGCCATTTTCCTAACCTATTCTTCACCTTTTCAACAACATAATTCCAATCGCTTTCCCTCTTATGATTACACCCAACCATCACGCCAAGATATTTAAAAGGTATTTTACCAGATTGACACTTAAGAATATCCACCATGTCAGCCAATGCTCTTGCCTCGGCCTTTACACCCACCAAAGAACATTTTTCCACATTAATTTTGAGCCCAGTTAACAACTCCAACAAAATCAAAAACCTCCGTAAGAACAATGCATTTTTAATGCACACCTTCCCAACAAACACAGTGTCATCAGCATATTGTAAATGCGACACCCACCCTCCGTTGTTGCCTATCTGAACGGGATCAAACATCTTCAGCTCCACCGCCCTTCTCATAAGAATATGAATGCTTTCAACCACTATGAGAAAGAGCATCGGTGAAAGAGGATCACCTTGCCTCAAACCACGCTCTAATCGAAACTCTTTAGTCGGACTTCCATTTACCAGCACCGAGGCTTTAGCGGTGGAAATACATTCCCTGATCCACCCAATCCATTTCGCATCAAAATTTAACACCCCCATCATTGACACTAAGAAATCCCATCTCACAGAATCATATGCATTCTCAAAATCAATCTTGTAACAAAATCCGCCTCCTCTTCTAGATTTGAGATGCTCAATCACTTCATTAAGCACCACTACACTCTCTAGAATTTGTCTATTCCCAATAAAAGCCGCTTGAGTCTCGGAAATAATGCCATCCATCACCCTTTTTAGCATATGCAAAAGCATTTTGGAGAGAATTTTATACGGCCCACAGATCAAAGAAATAGGTCTAAAACAATTTAAATCAGTACCGGTTCTTCCTTTAGGGATAAGGGAAATGAAAGAACTGTTAAGACCAACCACCAACTTGTTGTACTCATAGAACTCCTTCATAAACCTTACTACATCAGATTTAATCACCTCCCAACATCCTTTGAAGAAACTCATATCAAAACCGTCCGGCCCTGGACTTTTCCCTCCACTGCAACTCTTCACCGCATTCCATACCTCTTCTTCAGAAAAAGGTTCGATCAACATTCTGTTCTCCGCCTCAAAAATGGTTCTAACTATCGGGTCTCCTCTGAGTTCCAGCTTAGCCAAATTCCTACTTTGGAAATGAGCTTTGAACATGTCGAAAATCTCATGCTTCACCCTTCCTGGCTCAGATACCCATTCGCCCGCCACTTCGATCCCTGGAATCTCACTTCTTTTCCTTCTCCCATTGATGAATCTATGATAAATTGCTGAGTTCCTATCCCCTTCGCGGATCCACCTTAATTTAGCTTTTTGCGACAACAAGCTTTTTTTATTCTTTAGATCACGTAACAATAAAGTTTGCTCCATATTTCTAGCAATAATATCGTCTTCCTCCAATCCCAAAGCATCATCGATCCTATCTTGTAAAAAAATATAGTCTTTCCTCTTCTCAATAACCCTATCCAGATTCCCAAACACCTCCTGATTCCACATCTTCAAATCACTTCTCAGATTTTTAAGCTTAGAATGCAGCACGAATCCCCCCCACCCCTCGATTCTAGTCGCATTCCATTTTTACTCCACAAAATTTTTGAAGCTATGATGCGAGAACCACGCCTTAATGCTACGAAAAGGACGAGGCCCCCAATCTTTATTCTCGGTTTCAGCTAAGATAGGGCAATGATCAGAGATAGTGCGTTTCAGCCCCACCATATGAATATTAGGCCATTCTCCCAAACTCTTGTTATTCACAAGAATCCTATCGATACGACTCTTACAATTTCCATCAGATTTATAACATGTGAATTTCCTCCCTTGTAAAGGCAGATCTAGAAGCCCACTCTCCTCCACAAAATCTCTAAAATCTCGCAATTCTCTGTGATAATCGGCTGACCCCTTCCCAACCCTCTCATCTCTTCTTAAAATGCTATTGAAATCCCCCCCAGCAACAATACAGACCTCCGCATTTTGCTGCACCACTAAATTCAACCTATCCCAAAAATCTCATTTCCCGACCACGCTACACGGGGCATAAACATTTATAAAGCACACTTCAGCTCCACTCTCCTCCCAAACCCCTTGAAGAATCACAGCTCCCTCCATATCCCAATAACTCTGAGCCTTCACCTTATCCGGATTCCACCCGGTGAGAATCCCCCCTGCCCTCCCCACAACCCATCTACACGCCCACTCTCTTATAATACCCCCTCCTAAATTCTCCCGCACCCTCGAACAAATATCTTCCATCTTTGTTTCCTGAATGAAAACCAGGTCGAAACAACCATTCAAAATCCTATCCCGAATCTCATCTTTTTTAGTTTTATACCCCAAGACCCTAATATTGTAACACAACAACTTCATCCAGATTGATTAAGACCATTTCTCCCATCCCCAACATCTCCTTTATATCTGTCTTTAATTAACTTAACCAAATCCCCCACTATCATGTCATCATTAGCTTCCGAAAAGATGCCCAACTTTTTCCCCATTTTCCATATCAGCCTAGCTTCAAATTCCACCCCCTTGCCATCTTTATTTGAACAAGAATTGACACACTGACCTGGCAAAAAATCTAGATACTTGTCATCCTGCATCAATTCTTGACAAATTCTCCTAGCTGCATTTTTCAATTCTCTTCTATTCGGTTTTTTTGGCTCCGGAGATTGAACAGGACGCGTGTCCCCGCCTCCCATTTCTTTGTCCTTCTCACTTGACAAACTTCTGTATGACCCAATCTCACCATCCTTCAAACCCTTGATTGAAGACTCCGACTCAGCCCCAACCAAATTTTCTCCCTCTCCTTCACTACTCTTCCCAATGACAATCTCGCAATTTGTCTTCATACCCACCCCCGTGTCAACTCTCCCTTCTTCAATATTGTTCTCCCACCTAACACTTTCACTCTCCTTATTCAAATAATTCACTCTCTCGTTGATATCCAAAAACCTCCCACTTTTAGAATCCCCCTTATTGGGTAAAAGAGATGTACCAGAAACATCTTTATCCCCTAATTGGACCAAAACTCCCTCCCCAAGCCCCACACTCTTCATCCCAGGCCCCAATAAACTACCCCCATATTATCCAAACCATATTTGTTAAATAAAGGCCCAAATTCAATCTGAGGCCCAACTCCCTTTTTCATTGAAACACATTCGTCGCCACGCTTACCCGATTCCCCACACAAATTTGGCGGCTCACTTTTCCCACCATCATTACACTCTTCCCCGCCTTGATCACACCCAATACCCGTGTCGTCCTTTCTTGGAAACCACCCTTCCTCGTCGGACTTCCCATCCGAAGATCCTATCTTATCATCCCAAATTGCCCTCGCCGGTGCCTCCGAAGCCCCGCCCAGGACGCTAATCGCCAACGATCGAGAATCCGCTCTAGAGCTTTCCTCATCAGAAAACTCAATTTCCTCGCCTACGCCATCACAACCAATTTCCTCCTGAATTTTAATTGAAAAATGATTACCATTAATGGAAATCTGAACCAAAGAGGGAATCTCCTTGTCACCATCAATGAGTAATTGAAGCCTTGCACATTCCATCTTTCTCCTCAAAGCTGTGTTCTCATCAGTCTTCACAAACTTTCCCACTTTGTTACCTGCAAATTTGAAGAAGTCTTCACTCCATACATGGCAAGGAACTCCATACCATCTAGACCAAATTTTTCTTCTCTTGCTAACATCCTCTGGCTTCCATTCTCGGCACCACTGAAACCAATGATTCTGCCACTCCGTCAAATTTGGTCTAGTCTCGCTCTTGTGAATGGGTTGGACTAGAACCAATTCGTCCCCCAGATGCCGGAGGATCAACCAGTTTGCCACCTCTTCTTTCATTTCCTCCTCATGTTCATCCCATACAAAACTCTCCTTCAACCTTCCCACCTTGCAATCTTCAAGCCATTTGTATTCAGATTCACCAACCTTGTATTCCAATTGCCTAACTTCATTTTTACCTAGCATTAGCAACCCTTCTTCCTTTCTCCCAACCGTCACTTCCAAATATGATCGTCCGTCCTCGCAATTTCTTGCACCGATCTTCAACGGCTCAAATTTTCCCCCTCCACCTTGTTGCCTATGAAATCTTGGTTTGAACACCCGCAGCTTATAAGAGCCAATCCAACATTTATTCAAATCCAAAAGCATGTTCTCAACATTTGTATCCTCTTGAATCACAAATCGAACAAAACCAAAACCTTTTCCCATGATATCTGCTTTCCTAGGCCTAAAAATATCATTCACCTGTCCCACTCTTTCAAAGCACCTCTTCAGCTCCTCATTCGTACAAAACTTCGGAAAATTTCGAAAAAAGAATGTTTGGATTCTCTTGACCTTGAGTTCTTCACTGAACTTTTTTCCGCTCTTAAACTGCCCCAAGTCTTTGCTGACCTCAGAAGAACTGACCTTCCTAGTGTCACTCACCGTCCCCCTAGCCAGCCTCCCCAGATTGTTCACAGAAGATGGAACTGAATCGACAACCCATTTCCTCACCCTCTCACCCCCTATTTTCTCTCTCATTCTTTTCCTCTCTCACCCCCTATTTTCTCATAATCGAGGCTCAACCAAAAAGAAAAAGAAAAGAGTGAGAACATCCCCATGCCTCCACAACAAGATGTTTAATCAAATCGAACCTATAATGCATTGCTCAAGGTATAAATGAGCCAAATCTTGAGATTTATATATTCAATAACTTCGTACACCCTTTTCTTACTTGTAGACTAGTATTTATTTTCAAATTATAATTTCTAAGCTGAGCCCAGATCTTCTATATATAATTAAATTTGTTTGTGTATTTTATAATTTTATGTTTAAAATTAGAATGTATTTTAAAGTTATTCGAGGAGGTTTTTCACTAGTTAAGGTCATAGTTGGTTGGCTTTATTTACAGCCCTATCTCTATCCCTATCCCTATCCCTATCCCTATCCCTATCCCTATTCTCATCCCAGCACATGAAAAACTATGAATCTAATTAAGAATTTAAGAAGCCACCTTTTTTAGGCTTGAAATTTGTTAATCAATTTCATTTCTTCAAACTGCTAGATACATGGCCCAAATAATAAGCCCATTTAGTTAGATTGACCCAACGCATTAAATCCTTAATAAACACTTGAACCTTTTATTTGTCTTCTTTTCTCTTTTTCTTCTTTATTGGAGAATCTACCCTAACAATAGTGTTTTAACAATCGGACCTGATCGAACTATTCGATCGATTCAAGCTTTAATCGGTCTGAATTATATTAAATTCCAGTCAATCTAATGAGTAATAATTTCAAGCCAACGGACAAGAATGGATCAAAATTAGTTGAAACTGGTGACCCAGTAACCATCCAGGTTAATTATTATTATTTTTTTAAATGTATAAGCTAAAATATAATAACCATCTATACAAGCTTAATTTTTTATTTATCAATTAATAAACTTAATATAGCATTATAATTACTATTATTGAAATAATTAAAACTATAAATAATAATAGTACTTTTTTATTTAAAATATTAAATTATTATTCGTAAAATTAGAATATGATTACACGAGAGATTAATTATTTCTTTTTCTTGATTTTTATATAAAAAATGTCCACATAAATTTCTAAAAATATTATGCGGTTCATGTGTATATTTTGTTAGTAATAATAGTAATTAATATAATTAGTATTTCATAAAATATATAAAGTTGTGAAATTTGGTTTGCGTACATTTTATATATTAATTTATTTTTATATTTATATATTTTTAAATATATATTATATATATATATATATATTGACCTGTCCAATTTTTTTTAAAACGATCCAACCGATTGAATCATTAATCCGATCATACTTTCGATCTGATGATTAATCCGAATTTTAAAGGAGCTTCGTTAATTAGGTAAAAAGCTACGATTTTTTTCCGGTGAGTTTTAAGTATTTTTATATATAAATAAATTATGTGATTCTTTCATAGGAAAATGCATATAAATACATCAATTTTTATTAGAATTAATATTTAGCATTAAGTGAGCTTTTATTTTAATACATGATCTTTTATACATGTTCAATTTTGACATCCAAATTAACCTGACATAAAAAAAATGTTATATGTCAATCCACCTATGAAAATAGAACTAATTTACAATAATATATATATATATATATATATATATGTCAATTATAAATTCATGTTTGACAAATAAAATTAAATTCATGTTTGAGAAATACAATTAATCAAAAAAATTAAATAATGTAATAAAAATAATTATATTTGATGAAACAAAGCGATAAAATAATTCCCTCTAGCTAGTCAAATAAATAATTAAATAAAATTGATTTTCGTAAAATTAAATTAATTTATTATTCAGATGTGAATCTAGTAATAAAATTTTATTATGTAAGTTAACTGACATGTACATTTTGTATGATATGCTAGTTTTGGATGTGGAAAGTGAACAACTATGAAAGTTCGTGTATAAAAATGCACTTTTCTTTGTTTTGATATCAGCTTTACGCTATTATAACCGTTTGGTTTGATCGATAGGATTGATAGCATTATTATCATTAAATTTATATTTTTAATCCAAAATCTTCCATTTTTCACTTTTTATTTATTAATTTAATCATTTCTTATGCCATCTTAATCACTCAAATGAGTGATTATATAATAAAGTCGAAATTAGTATTATTAAATAATCACTCATTTGTGTGATTAAGGTGACATACGAAAGGATTAAATTCATAAGGATACGTAAAAAAATGAAGGATTATGGATTGAAAGGTAAAAATTTAATGGTGATAATTTTATCAATCATATCAATCATAAGGGAAGGAACTTTGGAAGTGACAAAAGAAAATCACAATCTTTCAAAACATATGAGCTTATAAGCTTTTGGACCTTATAAACTAGTGCAAGAGTTTATAAGTTGGGGTGAAACTACTTATTTTTTAGAGAGTTTATAAGCTTCAAGAGATTATTTTTACAACTTATAAGCTCTCAAATAACTTAATTTGTCAAACACTTTTAAGGAGCTTATAAGCTTAGCAAACACCCACTAAGCGAATTTATGAGTTGAAATGGTGTATATTAATTAAGATGCTAATTAATTCAACCGTACGTAAACAGTTAAAATTAGGGACTTAACTATATATTTGACTTAACAATGAATGAATGACAATTATAGTTGGATACATTATGATATATCAAACTTTTGGCACACCGTACACACTCAAACCCCACTTTTCATCAGCGTAGCTTAGCTCGCTTTTTGTTTAAAATATTTCCATGTTCCAACCTTTTTCTTTATTTATTTCTTTCTTCCTCTCTTTTTCCCTGTAAACAAAAGGTAAAAGCTAAGAATGGGCAATAAAGTTTTAGATGATCACAAAACACAGCTGGGTTGGCATTTGGCAATGTATATATGCTTACTCATTCTGAAAAAGGCGAGCGAGTGTTTTAGTCTTTTAGAATTGGATGATACACGTTTTCTTGTATACTGAAAAAATAAACGACGCTTTTTGATAGGTAAAAAAGGCTCTATACACAAAAAGGTTGCAATATTTGATTGTTGATACAGAAGGACGACTTCTAAATTAAGTGGTCTTAATTAGTATAGTACAAGTTTTATTTCCTTCACCACGAAGCTTGTCTTTAATTAATACAGTTGTTGTTGTTGTTGACTGTTTTTTCTGAATGTTTATGTCGCGCAATACCCTAACCTAATCATATATATGCATGATGGAAATACTATGATATTTGTAGCAAATATTTTATTTTGAGAGATGTCACTGCATGGATACTTTTATGAAACCAAGTATACATGAACATGCTGCACTTAGTGAATATTAGAAATAATTTTAATAATGGACAATTCACACATGATTCCTTATGGTAATTGTAGTCCTTTGTATATAGACAATCTAAATCTAAAAAAATAATAGAAAGTCACAGGAAATCCAAACTAATAATATTTTGTTGGGGTGTGTTTTCTGACCAAAGACAGAATTGCACCTTTCTTCTTTTTGAACAAATTTAGAGGGCCTAACACTTTTAACCAAAAACTAATCTCGACGTGCGTATGTTGGCCTAGTGATAATGAGGTTAATGTCTAAGGCTAAGGTCTCGAGTTCAAGTCCTATGTGATGCGTCCATATAATTTAATATTAATATAATTCAATTTAAAAAAAAAAACTAATCTCACTAAGTAGAAGATATAATTAGAGACGAGTATGAATGAGCGTGTTGTTAACTAGCCACGTGTCCATTTATGTTTGGTTACTTGCTAGCCAACCTCCACGTACTTTTATTGTCCCATTCATTGGAAAAATAAGAGTCCTATTCCTATCCTAGTAATAATAATAATAATAATTTTATTGCAAACTTGGTTGCTTTGGTCGAATCCAATAATTCTTTAGCAATTTTATATTCAGAATAGAAAAAACCACTGTTACTTATATTATTTTATCATTAAACAAACGAGAAAACACAATTTTATCCAAGAATAATAGTATTAGGAAATTTCTGTCGTCTTCTTTCCAATGCTTTGGATGCCTCTTCTCGGTTCTCGAGCCCCTTCTCTCTCTCTCTCCATCTCCCTCTATGTAGCATGAACTCGTTACAAAATGAAACAGAGTTCACCAACTCCTTTCTACATTCAAGATTCTTAGTTCCGTGCATTTGCTACACTTCTTATTTCCCTCCCATTGAGCTCTTGATATTCTATTGTATGCAGCTTGTTGCAGCATTATTTGTTGCCTCTGACGGTTCTGTGTCAGACCCTTTCTTTTCCTTGTCTTTCTCTTTGCTTTCTTGAAAGTAATATTTTTTTATAAAAAAAAAGAAGTGAAAGAATTACTATCGGATAACTTTGTGGTCCATCTGGCGAAAATCTTTGATCTTGGACAACAAATATTTGGACTTTTTAGAGGTTTAATATTCCAAAAAAAAGGTGAACTTCACTTCTTTATTGACTGCGATTAGCCATTCTTGTATTTATTTGACTCTACCAAACCGCATTGTTACATGTTTTATCCCAGCGAGCATAATTTTGCTTGTGAATTATTAGTGTGCAATCTGAGGAATTTTGTCCATAGTCTAGGTTTGTTATCTCAGCAGAAAAATTTGAAGTTGTGTAGTATTATGTTATTACGGTACTATTTTGTCTCATTCCCGATGGTTGTCTGAATCTGTGGAAACATAGTCACAACTTTAGCTGGCAAGTAAATGAAATTGTTGAGAACTGAATTTTGTGCCATTTTCATGCTTTCTTAGGAGTTTAAAAATGCTATAAGGATCACACTTTATTTGGATGAGCTTTGGTTGCATTATTTTCTTTCTTAACTTGTTAAAATGGAGCTTTGAATGTCCATGATTTCTGATTGTTCTACTATTTTTGACATATATTTATTGAGCTCTTCTACTATTATTGTGAATGTTAAAGGCCTAAATTCGCTGGTTTCTTCATAGCATCAAGATTTGGGGAAAATGGGTTGTGTTGCATCAAGAATTGATAAGGAAGAGAGGGTAAGAATGTGTAAGGAGAGGAAGAGGCTGATGAAACAGTTGTTAAGATATAGGAAAGAATTTGCTGATGCTCAGATAGCATATTTGAGGTCTTTGAGGAATACTGGTGTAACACTTAGGCAGTTTACTGAGCCTGAATCCCTTGAATTCGAGGAAACTAATTCTGCTGTTGGATTTCCTCCCTCCCCTCCTCCCCCATTGCCACCATCTCCTCCGCCTCCGCCTACTTTTAGCCCCGACCTAAGGAAGTTTGAGGAAAAATCACAAGATACTCAATCTTCTATGGAGGAAATCATTGAGCTTGATGAGGAGAGCGGTCATACTCCACCCCCTCCAGTTCCTAGCTCATCTTGGGAATATTGGGACGTTTTTGGTTCTGCTCCTCTGCCTTGTGAGAAAAGCAGTGAGTCAGTGGAGCAGGGCGAGGAGGAGATTTGGGAAGAGACAAATACTGAATTCGTAGAAGAAGATGAGGAGGAGGAGGAGGGAGAGGATGAATGTTTTGCTGCTGATGATGTAGATTTGCTTCCTCCAGACCTGCAGAATACTGAATTTGTTGACGATAGCTCGTCAATGATGAGCTGGCACACTAAAGACACGGCTGATATGGCGATGGTTGTTTGGAGAGGCAAGAAGAGCGTGGCAGGGGTTGTCAAAGACTTAGATGAGTATTTTTTGAAAGCATCTGCTGTAGTGAAGGATATTGCAGTTTTCATAGATATCAATGCAGGAGGCACCTTCCTTTACACGAGTGTTAAAGAGAACAAGAGTAATTGTTCTTGTCCCTATTAGTTATATCAGTTAAATTTCCAATTCATCGCACTGAGTTTGGTATAAGTAGATGCAGATGTTTCTATTTCTTATGTACCATGTGCTACAACCTGAACACAACACCTGCACTTATTACAGGGAAGAGAAGCAATTCGTCAAAAGTTTTTAATGCTTTGAATTGGTCTTGGTCGTCTAAATCACTTCAATCCACGAGAGAAATGGGAGAATCTGGTGAGCCCTGCAAGCCTGGAGCGCATTGTCTCTCTCTCAAGAAACTTTATTCAGAGGAACAGAAACTCTACAAGGATGTTAAGGTGATTTCTCCTAAGTAACTTATAGGAATGTAATGGCATAAGTTAATAATGCATGTGTAATGTTCACTCAGAATTTAGATGCTCTTGTACTAATGTAGTCTACCAATCCAATATGTTGTGAACTGTGCAAGATTGCATCATGGATAACCATGCCTTATTTCTGAAGATTATGTAATAGCTGATGCATGGAAAGGCTTATGCAATAGATTAGCTCTTTGTTGGAAATGGATATTACATTTTTGTTTAGGAACTGTATAGCAGTTTCTCATTGATGTTTCTATTTTTGTAGGAGGTAGAGACCGCTAAGGTCGAGCATGGAAGAAAGTCTTTACTACTGCAGAAACAAGACGAAGAGCATGATTGGACCAAGGCAGAGAAAACACGTGCAACATTTGAAAGTTTGCAAGCTTACATTTCGTCTCTTCAAGAGTCGATTGGCAGGTCTTCTTCAACGATACTGAAGCTCGTAAACAAGGAATTGCATCCTCAGTTGATAACACTTGCTTCAGGGTAAACCCAAGTTGCTTTCCATTCCAATTGAATTTGTTTTGTTGCCACTTGCCATTGAAACTAGTCTCTGATTCCAGTTTTTGACATATGATACATTCTGAGGTGCTCATAGTATAGTTCTCCTTTGTGTAAACTGATTCAATCTCTTGTATATTCAGACTTATGCACATGTGGCAAACAATGTACAACTCTCATCAAGTTCAGAATCATATATCTCAGCAGTTGAATCATTTAACAGAACAGCAAACAGTTGAACCAACTACAGAATCCCAACGGCAGGCAGCAGGTCAGCTTCAGACAGAAGTAACGTCGTGGTACAACAGCTTCTGTAAACTCGTTAAGTATCAGCGCGAGTATGTAAGGACATTCTGCAAGTGGATCGAGCTTACCAACTATATTGAAGGTGCTCAGAGCCGTCAGAGTGAAGAATCACCAACACTGCATGCCTTTTTGGATAAATGGCAGCAAGCACTTGAGAAATTGCCAGATAAGGTGAAATATACTTCTCTCGATACGTGCAGCATGTTTCTTGTGATATTATATACTTTGAGTGATAGATTAGATTGCCAATACATATGATCCTATAGTGCATCTTCATTCTTTCCCAAATACAAGAACAGTGTGCATGAATGATATAATCTGAAAAACCTTACTGTTATTCTGTAATTCTTGAAGAACTAATCGAAACAATGCACAAATTGTGATGTGGATGTAATTTGTCACCATATTTTTCCTTTGCAGATGGTGGCTGAGGCCATCAAGTGTTTACTATCAGCTGTTCATTCCATCATTTTGCAGCAGCAACAAGAATGCGGCTTACGCAAAAGATCTGAGAAGCTCACGAGGAAATTGGAGAGAGAACTTACTTTTCTTGCAGAAATGGAGATGAAGTTTGCAGGTAGCCCCTCTATCGAATATGCTGCTGCCTCTAAGCATCCACTAACCATTAGGCGAGCTAAAGCTGAAGCTTTGCAGAGCTTAGTAGATGAAGAGAAAGCAAAGTACTTGACTTCTGTTAAAATGACGAGAGCAATGATACTAAGCAACCTACAAACAAGCCTGCCCAAGCTGTTTCAAGCACTAGTCGTGTATTCGAGTGCTTACTGCCACAGCTTTGAGGCGATTCTCAGCTACACGACTTTGTCGGAATCCGATGACATGCAAACTACAACTTCTGAACTTTGAATGGGAAGTTGTGGGCATGGTTGGGAGTAGACATGAATATGAGATAATTGTACTTTAGAAATTGCAGTAACATGAGCTTCTTGATATACAAATGGGATCTGTTATCAAGATTTAAAGTGCATTATAGTGTTAAAGGTGACTGTTTAGTGAGTTATCATATAAGAAGGGAGCGTTTACTAAGTGTGGTAAGTCAGAGATAAATCTTGATAGATAAAAGGAATATATGTTAATCCAGTGTTTACTAATTTATAATTAGACTCATAAAATATCATAAAATTCGTTATTAATGTTCCAGTAAGAGATTATTTGTTTGATAAGTATCTCATTTAAAAGAGTGAGATTAAACTAATTTCAAGAAAGAGATAATTCTAATCAATCATATCCTAGTTAGTAAACACCCCTTTAAAAGGTTACACTAACTGATAAATGCATCAAGTACAATCATCTAGTATAATGAACCCAATTTTTAAAAAAGTTTCCATACTGTCGTCTCCTCTGTTTCTCTATGTCCTGAATTTCAAGTTCTGAGAGATTTATCTACGTTTCAGCTTCTTCTCTCAGAACTGAACATGTTCATGATGAAAACTGGCTAAGCAGATGTCTAATTGAGGAATAGTTGGGAATATAGAAATGTCTCGACCCGACCCACCCGATCCAATACAACTCATTTGACCAAGCCAAACTATCTTAGAAGTATGTTGGTATAGTTGGTCCTATTTATAAATTAAACGGGTTGGGTCGGATTAGCCCACATCGAAAGCCGACATAGCCCATCCAAGAGGTCCGGCTCAATAATCTATTATAGTACTCCCTACGTCCCACTTCATAGACACATTTTTCTTATTGGGACGTCCCACCCAATTAGACACATTTCTATTTTTGACAAGTTTTAAAACACAAAACTCTCCCCTCAAAAGTTATTATAACTAAATATTGGTATTCGAGCAAACAATGTATCTAATGAAGTGGGATGGGGGAATATTAAATTTAAAAACAAGATTCCACAAATCACAATAAATAATTACTATAATTTTTGTAAAATTATGTTTTTTTTTTTCATTCCCAATAAGGATGATTAGTAATTTATAAAGAGTTATGGAAGAATGACTAATTAATCTATATCGATGGGATTGGTGATTCCTTAAAGAACTACTATTGCTAATGAAAATGGATACCAATAATAAAAATAGGAATGTAAAATGATTATTCAATTTATGTATATCAACTGTGCCATAGAGTGTAAAAATAGTTGAAGAAACAAAGACTATTCAGACTTCAGTATTAATTCTACACAGGATTGACTGAAATATATTTATTTTTTTACCGTTTTGAAAGAATTGGAAGCGCCTAGTGATGATATATGGTTGGTGTTGATGATTTTATTTCAAAATAAATAAATCTTGAATTCTTCATCTACAAATGGCAAATCCTGCATACATGATACACCCCACACACACATAAAATTATTGCATAACCTGCAAATAGGAATTTTAAATGTAACCCCCTAATCTCTTTTCATAGCCCCTTAACTTATAACAATAACAAAAATAATATTTATCTGTCTCATCCAGTTTGTTATATATATTTTTTTAATTGTTTCATCTAGTTTGTTACATTACCTTTTTAAAACAATTTTATTACTCACACAAGTTTAAATAATATATATTTCTATCACCACTTATACTACTTTTAAACTCTTCTTAAATTTCGTGCCCAAAAATAAATGTAATAAATTGGGCGGGACAGAAAGAGTATATATTTACAAGTATATCCTTATAGCCATTAACGTTTCCTTTTAAGCTTCAACAATCACGCGAAATCAAAGTTTGTATCTATAGTCCCTCAAAATATTGTTACTATTTCCGGCGACCCATCTAAAAATCTTTATAAAATCGACTCATGTTCGTACCGATTCAATTTTCCATGTAAAAAAGTTTTAACCGAAGAAGTTCATTTACCTCTTTAAAGTCCTCAACGTGTCACTCGACTTCCATTAATGAGAGATAAAAGCAAATCAAAAATCATCTTACATTAAATATTTACATGAAAAGAATGCAATATATCATTTATATATGAACATTAAATATTTACATGAAAAGAATGCAATATATCATTTCTATATGAACGAATCGAGTATTATCTTATGAGTTATGACATAAAGTACAAATCATTTTTTTCAAATGCTTATTGAGTTATTGATTGTTTGAGAATAGTCCAATTTGACTTGTTACTGAACCAAAAAATTACGATTAATTATAAATGTGGGAATTTGCTTTGGAAATAGGAGCATCCACTATGATACTATCCGAGTGTGTGCCAAATGTGATACGGATAATCAACTATCAACTTTTTTAACTACTTCAAATTTTTTTGTACTAAGGTGCTATATTAAATTTAACTATTTGATGGACCCACAATCATAATACCAATGGAAAATAAAAAGAAAAAATACAAAAGGTTGGCAGTAATTTGTGCTACATCAAAACATCACTCCACTACGACACTAGTCTTCTAAGTCACTAACTTCCCCAAAATACACACTCATAGTTGATGCTCTAAAAGTAGAAGGATTAGAGAGATTTTGGCTACCAATTATTGCCGGAGCTGGTGTTCATATTCTGCAGAAACCGACGGGAGAGGTGGAGGAGTTCCGCCGGAAATTAAGGGAATGGATCCCCTGCTGTGGGCACAAACACAGCAGGGGCTGTGCCTTATTAAAGGTAGAAATACCTTCTTTTTTCCTTCATTTCTTTATTTTTTATTTAAAAACTATATGAGACTATTAAATATAATTTAAAAACATCAATTCAATTTATAAATGAAATATATAATGTAAAATTCAAATGGATAACTAAAAATTAAAAATCTATTTATAAATGAAAAAAAATTATGTAAACATCAAATAGGTACAAATTATATCTTTCATTTATAAATAAAATTTATGTTTTTAAATTATACTCCTTTAATAGTCCAATATAGTTTGTAGATAAAATAAATAAAGAAATGAAGGAAAAAGAAGGTATTCCTACCTTAATAAGGCACAACAGCCCTGCTGTGTTTGTACCCACAACAGGGGATCCATTCCGGGAAACTAATCTGGTAATTATGGAAAAGTACATTTTGAAAGCTAAAGATTATAAAAGTAAATTTAATATTATTTTAAATAAATGGGCTATAATAAGAGAATTGGAGACTATGTTTAAAATTACCCCACAAAATTTGATCTATCGCTAGATTGGTTTCTAAAATTGAAAACCTTCATAACAACTATAATATGCAGTAAGTAAACCAACACATATTATTGGAAACTTGAAAATTATTTATTGAATTAGAAACTAAAAGAGGGGCCGGACACAAATAGATTAATTATTCAAACTACAAATTTGAGTTGAAAATTGTACAAATTTAAAGTGGTGTCAAAAGCATACATAATAGCTTAAGAATGTTGGTGGAAAATGAGATGACAAAATTCGGTAATAAGAGTAATAAAAACTCTGCATATGGAATTGGCTTCTTACTACATCTCTCCTCCAGCGGCTTGGTCCCAATCAATCGTTGTATAATCAAAATCGGCACCATGATTCAGACTGAGTCTACTCATCGCCGCAAGCCCTGCACCCACATTTCATATTTATTTATACTTTCACAGTTCACACAACTAACTAACTAACTATCATATTCATAATTCATTCTTTCTTACCTTCAATCATTCTGTAGAGCGACGACCACCATCTCTCCCCAGAAACCTTGTGCTTTTCAAGATTCTCTTCGATTTCTTTATTGTGCTTCCCCTCCAGCACCCCTTGGAGGGTGAGCACCGCGTCCCTCGTCTTCCTCAGGATGCTCCCGTCTTCATCCATTTCCAGCTGCACCAGATCGTTCTGGGACGAAGTCAGGCTAACCGCCAGTGCAAACTGAGCTGCAGCAGCCCAACGTGAAGAGGCCACCCATTTTCGATGGCCATCGAGCTGCTTCTGCTTGTCGTGCTTCTCGCTCTCTCTAAGCACGAGACCACGTAGATATTCAGCATTTGCAGCCCCCGTGCTCTGCACCATCTTAGAGAATGCACTGTCCTCTCTCTGCAGCAGTGACTCGGGACTGTCGAATTCAACAACCTGGTTGGTTCACAAGGTAGACGAGTCGAGTCACACACATAAAAGCTATCAGATGCAGAGGGAAAGGATGCGATGGCAACATACGTACCTTGCCTGCATCGAGCAGAAGGACTCCGTCACAATCAATGATGGTATTCAAACGGTGAGCGATGATCAACATGGTGCAGGACTTGAACTCTTCACGGATAGTCTTTTGGATGAGCGCATCAGTCCTCACATCCACAGCAGCCGTTGCTTCGTCAAGAACTAGAATTTTCGATCTACGGAGCAATGCTCGAGATAGACTCAATAACTGTCGCTGTCCAACGCTGAAATTATCCCCTGCTTCAGAGACCTTTGCTTGACACACAGTACAGAAATGAGAGAAATGAGAGAAATGAAAGCTAAGCATCAAAAATACATCAGAGCAAGATCTACCTGAGTATCCAAGCCCAAAGGATTCCGCCTGATGACATCTTTTAAATGTGCCCTTTCTAAGGCCTCCCAGAGATCAGCATCGCTGTGTTCCGTAAACGGGTCGAGGTTAAACCTAACAGTCCCTTTCCAAAATATAACAAGGAATCGTCAGGTAACAAATTCAAGCAACATGGATGGCACAGAAAGAAAAAGGAAAATCATATAAGGAGTCGCTTGTTTTGAATGATTAATTTATGCAAGGAATCATAAAATCAAACAATTCAAACACAGCCCCTTCTATCCATATAAGGAGTCGCTTGGTTTGAATGATTGACCTCCTTAATCACTCAAATAAGTGATAAAGAACATAAGAAGTGATAAGATACCAGATATTATGGATAGGAGATGATAGATTTAAAAGTGATCATCCTATCAATCTTATCTATCATATCCTCCAAACAAAACGTCCCCCAAGTGTATGTGTAAATAATGTTCAAGATTGCACAAACCTGAGAAAAGAACGGGGGACTGCGGAATGATGCCAAGAACCTTTCTAAGGTCGATTAATCCAAACTTGGAAACATCACAATCATCAATAAAGATTCTTCCCTTTTCGAGTTCAACCATTCGGAACAACGCATTGAGCATGCTTGATTTCCCAGCTCCTGTTCTTCCAACAATTCCAACCTTATCACTAGGAGAGATTTTGAATGATATTCCATGTAGAACAGGAGGGAGCTCTGGCCTATATCTTAGAACAACATCTTCAAAACGAATGGCACCCGATGAAGGCCAGCCAGGAGGTGGACGGTTATCCTCAATTATATCTGGACCTTCTTCGGGCAAGTCTATATAAGTGCCGACACGCTCAACAGAATTTAAACTATTTTCGGCTAAACTAGCAAGTCTCAGAACAGCAGTCAATAATCCTGTAATGTTTAATGCATAACTGAGAAGCAATCCCATTGTAGAGGCAAATGATTCTTGGTTCTCTGCCCTTCCGTTCTGTATAACAGCAAAGGTTGCAGTAAACCAAATCATGAGGCCTCCGACTGTCTCCAAACGAATGGCAAGCCAACGGTTTCCGCCCATATTAACGAGAGTAAATCTGGTATTGTTGTCCATGGACTTTCCATTGATGCTGGCCATCCGATCATATGCTTTATATGCACGAATAGTGGGCAGACCATTCAGTGCTTCTCCAAACTGGGCATACACAGGAGACCTAGAAATGGAATCTAAGCGTTTCACTTCCCGGGCTGTACTCTGCAAACAACAAAATGCATCATCATAAACCCAGAGCCTAGTAGCAATAATGTCAATAGATACACGCGTGCGTATGTGTGCACCTAAATTACCAACTACCAAGTAGTCGTAGCATTTAAAACATGGGTAGGATAGAGCCTCGAAATTGTCTACTAATCTAGGAGATGCAATAATAATGTTCGCCTAGATTGTACCACAAACTATGTTTCACTTTTTCAGTTAGAACAAAAACTGGTAGGCCGCACCTCACAAATATACTATCTTGTAGCAAGGAATATATAAAGAGATCATATGCTTAAACATGTAGCATGAAATTCACAACATATAAGCTTTTCTATACATAATAGATGATGAAATAAATGACTAGAAAACGACAAACAGGAAACCAGAGTACTGGCATTGAAACAATAAAGTAGTAACAATCAACTGGTAGACTGACTTTAAATGGGAGATGCAATGTAAAATTAACACAGAATGTACATACCTGGTAGTACAGATAGGATACATAAAACAAGACCAGAAGAGGCATAACAGCCCATAACGACATTGCACTAACGATTCCAATGAGCGCAAATGTTGAAATAATCTGTGCTACTTGACTCAGAAATATGTTTGCAAAAGGAGCAACAGTTCGATCAATGTCACCTAGATCCTTGGCAAATCTGTTAATGATTCGTCCAAGTGGATTTGTGTGAAAGAACACCATTGGGGCTCTGAGTATAGAATTGAGCATGGCATTGTGCAATATTTTGGCAGCATAAAGGCTCGAAGTGATAATCCAAAATGAATTCACTAAAGAAACCATAACCTGAGATTTGAAGATTCAAGGAACCAGTAACGTGTTAATTTTTAATAATAACGAGAAAGATCAAACAAAAGGCAAAGGTGAAAGAAGATAATTACCTCATTATAAGCAAGCATGACAAGTAAGATATGAAGTTCTTAAAAAATAATATAATCAGATTGACTAGCATAAAACTTACTTGACCTAATGAAAGGAGAGAGTAGATCGAGTTGTAGTATATTGGCCCATGTCCACCTGGCTGGCTTCCTACATCTGTCCAATAACTTAGCCATGTGCTGCTTGAAACTCGCAGGACTTCCGTTGAAACATAGCACATAAACAGAATCATAACAACCCAAGCACCACCTAAAGCATTTTTGTATCTGTACCAGTTCAAAAGAAAATTATGATGATCTATAAATCAGCAAACAAAATGCTGTTTTTTTGCAGATGCAATTTCCACAATTTTATCACATAAAGACCAAAAGAATGATTGTACAAATTAAGAGAAAACATAAGGCATATTGATAAATAAACCACAATGGCATTAATTTTTTCAGTTTGTCATTTGCCTCATAAGTTACTCATTGCAATCAATCATTTGTAACCAGCTGTCATATTTCATGTTCATGAGGTGAGACCTATAAAACCATCCAAAAGTCGCAACTGGCTGGAGCAAATGAAGATGTATGAAGCTCAAAAATTGCAAAGCATAAATGGAAAGGAGATATCAACTGATGCAGACAGCTAGAAGACCTAAAAGTACCTTCCTCCTTAGAAAATAGAGGGCCATGTACAGAACTTTTTAAAAAGAAAGAGTTGTTCAAGATAAATATGTAAGCTCTAGATAATGTTTCATACTCATTTGTTTCACAAAAAGAAAATTGTATTACCTCATCAAAACTTGCCAGCTCACAACACCGGTTTCTCGTTCTTCCTGCTTTATAAGAATAGTAGTCCCTTGCTTTTTTTTTGTTTGGATTGCATCTTCAGAAATTTCGTTGTTCGTACCATTAAGAGTAGGTTTCAAATCTTTATCATCAACCTTTTCAACATCTTCTGTTTCTTCAACATATTCTTCCATTTTTCCAGCATTTTCCATCAATTTATGGAATAGAACACCACTGTTTGAGAGTTCTTCAAATGTTCCTTCCTCTTTAACCGTACCTTCATGTACCAGGAGAATTCTATCCACTTCCGACAGAAAATGTAGCTGATTTGTAACTAGAACTCTTGTTTTCCCTCTTAGCTCTCCTTTGATGAGTTTCTCAAAAACCTAGAGAATCAGATGAGCTAAAATGATAAATCATCACCAGAAGCTTTTAAAGCTTATATCACAGAGTGCAGATGTGGAGGAAGATTATATTGCAAGCTTTTATAGTGCAACTATCAGAACAAATAGAATAGACCATGAAGGAAGAACTACTACTCATTGCATCAAAATATAAGGAAAAAATTTTGTGGTCGTATTTAATTTCTATAAATAACTCTCGGCTTCTATTTTTCTTCAGATTACAAAATATTTATGTTCAGTCTACATAAGCAAAATCAGAAATGACAGCCAAATAAGTAAAGCACGCTAATAACCAATCAGAAATAGTGCATCTATCATGACCAAGTTACAGTGGTGGTTTATTAGGACATGCTTATATTGAAACACTCACCTGGCGTCCCACATGAGCATCTAGAGCACTTAAAGGATCATCAAACAAATAAACATCTGAATCAGAATACGCAGCCCGAGCCAAGGAAACTCTCTGTTTTTGTCCTCCACTGATATTGACCCCGCGTTCTCCAATTTCAGTTAGATCACCACCCTATCATAGAATATTCACGGTTGCAAAAAAGTTAGAAAGTAAATTCCCTGATTCAGTAATAAACAATGAAGTTAACTATGCATTTATGTTCTAAGATGCTTACTGGTAGTACTTCAAGGTCATGCTGCAGGCAGGTCGCATCTATTGACTTCTCATATTTTGCAGGTTCAAATGCGGAACCAAAAAGTATGTTGTCTCGGACCTAAGTACCATGATAAGGTCAAGTCAACAAAAGCTTAAATGCCATGTATTTCAAAGTAACAATTTACTAACTTCATATAGATCAGTGTCAAAACCAGATTTGACACATTAACAAGCACGAGACTCGCAAACAAAGCACTAACTCACCGAAGCATTAAAAATCCATGAAACTTGTGGTACATAAGCAACCTTTCCTCTAATGACAACAGTTGCATCTGCCACGTGAGGAACCTCTCCAAGCATTGCTGACACAAGCGATGTCTTTCCTTCCCCAGTGCTGCCAACAATAGCTACTAAGCTACCAACTGGTATATCCAAGTTAATATTTGACAAAGTTGGCCTTTCTGACTGTCATAGATATCAAATTAAGTCTTAAAAGGTGGAATAAAACAAAATATGCTAACCAGCTATCTAAAAGAAAGAACAAAGTGAAGAAATAAATTGAAGAAAAAGGAACTATAGGTGCAATATATGCCATCTGATGAAGTAAAGACAGCAAGATTCCACTTAAAGAATCTGGATTTAATTGAGTAAATAATACACCGTTAAGGTCCAAAGTCCAAACTACACAAGCACCACCAAACAATGCAATTATAGGAGCAAGTGTTAAACTAACAAACCTTTGTGTCCCAAGAGAAGTATCCATTCTTGATTGAGACAGCTGGTAATCCGAGTTCAAGGGGTGGATTAGGCAAGAGATTTCGGTCTTCAGCTAGAAGAAGTTCCTCCAGACGTTTCAATGAGACATTGGCACTAGCAACCTGGGAAATCACGACAAGACATACATAAATATGGTTCTACTTCTTAGAAGTTAGAACAAGTGAAACATAACAAAAGAGTCATACTTCATTATCCCACCAATGCTCAGAAGGTTGAGGCAAATAGTAGTACTATACTAAACTATTTTCAATGTAGTACAATGTAGTACATATGGAGAAAAGTTTGGCAGAAGATACCTGTGTTATAACATTTGGAAGCATATAAAGTGGGAACCTTAAGACAGCAAACAAGGAAAGAGCTGTAAAAGCCCTTGCAGGTGTCAGATCTCCTCCAAATAAAGTGAATAACCCGAATGTAACTACAATCACCACAACAGGTACGCTGTTAAGAATGAAACTGTTCAACTGCAAATCACAAAAATAGTGTCACGAGAAGGCAAGGAAAAAATAATTAGGGAAGATGCAAAAAATCTATGATGATAAAAGCCAATAGAACTGTAATGAAATACATGATGGCAATGATGATGAAGCAGCAAATACGGAAACAAATAACACATATCTTACATGGAAAACTAAACATCATGGGCAAAAATAGTAGTTCATCACGAGCCAAAACCGACTCACAAGAACAGGTTATCATGAGAGAGTTCAAAGCAGAATATATCCTAGGGGAAACAATCATTAAAGGATCAACGCTAAAACTCAATTGAATTGTCATGAAACCATAAAGCAACAAAATGCGAAATCAAAGAACATACAGATTTTTCATGAAAAAGACAAGATGGACAAAAATTACGAGCAGAGGAGAGAACTCCACTATGTGTCGGAAAACAGATTACAGTGAAATGATTAAAAGCAGAACAAACCCAAAACAGATTTCTGATAATTCTAAAGGTCCGTATGTACTCCATAACTAACCATATGCACTTATATCTGTTATTCTTCCATGTGATGGTTTTGGTGGATGAAAAATAGTATTTTGATGAATTGACCTCATGCAAATCAGTCCATACGAATGATGACATTTTATCACGTCTCTAAATATTTTTCATTGCATGTTGAAATGGACAAAAGTGAATTGCAAGTCAAAATAGATTTTCATAGGAAACATACAGCACCGAGAAGCTGAGATTTCCGGTACCATGACAGCTCATCATCCCTAACACTTTGAACCTTTGCCTTGAAACTATTCTCCCATGCATAACATCTGTATCCATTTTAGCATTAAAAAAAGCTCATAAAGAGATGCATAATGTACAAATTAAGAAATTATATAGTAGCTTACTTGACAGTATCCATAGCAGCCAAAATTTCATTCATTAGCCCAATTCTCTTGTCTGTGCGAATTAAACCTTCTTTTGTCTGTGTTTGCATCTTGCTTATAAGATAGGTCTGTTTGAACAAGTCAATTGCAGATAGAAGTTAATCCCAAGGAGTGTGAAAGAACTTGAAAGACTCCTAAAACCAGAGGGACTTAAAAAACTATGCATACAGAACAGGTAACCTCAGTAAACATGTAAGAATGCATTGAACAGAAATGACCAACTGAGAATCAATTAAAGAATTAAAAAGCATATAAATAATACAAGATTTATTGTAGATAATAACTATGTCTAAAGGTATAATAAATAGATATACTTGTTTTGTCGGACATCCAATTCACATTGTCATCTAAGCTTCAATGTATTAATTATCCTTCTTAATCTTGCCAATGGTTCTATTCTTATAGTGGTTGTCTACCAGACTTCTGAAATCTGCTAAACCAAATCGTCCCAAAACCAATAAACAAAAATCTGCATTGTACCTCATGTTAGACGGACAGTAAACCTATTAATCTTCGTATTTTCAACCTCTTATTGGCTATCAGACAGCCAACCAAACAATGTAATAATTTGGATTATTAGTAAAATGATATTGACATGATCTTCTTGGACTACCTTTGACTATTCTTAGAATGAATATGTTGTCTAGACACACAAACTAGGTGAGAGGAGCAAGAAGTTGGTATATTCCTGAAGCTGACAGAATGAATGATCACATGGCTTATACAAACAAATCCGGTTATATATCAAGCACCAAAATCTGCCAACCAAAAAGAAATGTTGGTACTTACTATCTGATGTCAAATTGAAGGACTAAATTCCTCAATGGGAAGAACACTCCGACTTTCTTTATATATTTCCTCCATTTGTATAGAGAAATAAAAGTTATACACACTCTTGCAAAAAAAAAAAAAAAAAAAGATAGCAAGAGTTTCCCTCCTAGAGAGAAACTCAACAAATTGGAATCAATATCCATGAATACCTTGAGGGCAAGATGAATGAGCCAAAGGAAGAGTTGAGTTATTTAGCCAAATGACCATAAGAATAACATCTAGAACTTCGTAAGACATATTTCAGGAGATTAAAAAAAATTAATACATATATAAAAATAAGTGTTGAATAAAGTAAGGTCCTGTACCTGTATCGGGAATAGAACAACAAGCAATATTGCACCGAGAAGAGCAGAGACACCCAGCTGCTGGTAAAGAAGAACCAAGGCAATAATAATGCGGAAAGGAGCTGACCACACAGTATGGAGTGATTGGCATGTTTGCTACAGAAACCAAATAATGTTAAGTAAATTAATCAATGAATTATACAATTCAAATATTACAAAGTAATAATTAAATCTTTTAGAAACTGTTCAAACATAACCTTAAGTACCCTTTTAGGTTCTTTCACCTCCTCAAGTTAACTCTTTAATAAACAGGTAGGTGTTCAAGGACTAGAGTGTGGCAAAGCATAAAGTGAAAAGAAAGGTAATGTAACAGATGTGTGAGGCAGCTTCATCTTAGATTTATAACTTAACTAACCTCTCAATACAACTAATAATCAAGATGGCCTAATTCACAGAACCATAAATCAGAGAAATCAATCAAAAACATTTACATGCCTAAAACTGCTTAATTCTTAAGAGATGTGTGTAGAAAGACCCTGCCCGAAACGGCGAAACCTCATGCTTAGATTTTGTGCAAACAAATTTCTACTGCTAAGGACCAATAGGTGCAAATTGAAATTCCTTAAATTTCAATGCATAATAATGAAACCACAAGCTATGCTTTCTATTAGAAGATGAAATAATACCTGAAGAGCTTCAACATCTGTAGTCATCAAATTAGTAATTTTACCAGCTGGAAACATTTTGCGGCTCTCATGAGTCAGCCTTAAAGATTTTCGGAAAACTGCAGCAACCTATACATCATATCAAAAGTTATACGAGGCATGCAGAGCAAAAAACTACTTATAGGACCCACCGCGCTCTTTCAAACATAAACCTTATGGCAATCAAACCAAACAGAGAGAGACAGCTCACGATATCCATATCAACTATATTTCAGCTGTTTCTTCAATGAGGAGACCACAGAAAGTGAACTCACCAGGGCTGATCTTAGACGAAAGCCAGCACGCATGACACACTGATAATACTGAGCTTCACATAGCACACCCACTACCTGAAATTTATGGATGGAAAGAGAGGTGTAATACTAAAATCATCAATAGCAGACTATGATCTTTGTAAGTGGGAAATAAGTTTGTCTCGAGCACATATAACTCAAACATCAAAGTACATGATTGTTTATAAGGCAAACATGTTCATGGCAGCAAATTTATTAAATTACTCTATCAGAAAATCATGAACTAAGTAATGCTCTAAATCAAGACAAAGGATTATCTTTATATAAATGAAAAGTGAATGTATTATGTGGTCTCTAATTCCCTTTCCTCGCAGTCAGTGCATACTTATTTAATTAAGTTCCAGTATCCTACACTACAGTATAGCTGTGCACCGCCAACATTAACGTAGAAGCCGAAATGATATAACATATGAACCTGATTTCTTCCAAATCATGAGAATGATTAGCAGTATTTCTTAAAAATGACAAAGCAAACATGATAGAAAAGCATTACTCAAATTATTTAAGAAGTCCAACGATCAGAAGTGCAGTAAATCCATTCCAAAGTATGACAAGGTAAATGGCTATATCATTACATACCACTCCAATAAAAATTGAGAATGCATAGATGTAACCAATCCAAGCTGGACCCCCTTCTTGCATTGACTGTAGATGTCACCAATAACAAAAATTAGCTAAATTCCAGCATGCTAACAATATTTATCTACGTTGGCTAGCTGGAGGAAGGTGAATAAAGTGCGCATGAAGGTTCTGAAAGCTGAAAGTAAAATAAACTAACCTCTAAGAGACGACTTAATATAAGGGGGCCAACAAACTGAGCAAGATCATTCCCTACCTGAACGATGGATAAAAAAACATCACATGTTATGCAAATGAGTATCATATAAGCATTCACAAAATCCAGAGGACGAATTTTTTTGGAGAATCACTTTCAGTCTACATGGTTAAAAAAGAAGTCAAAGACTATAATGGGTGAAAGAGATTTGAGCAATAACCGAAATATACGTTAATCCTTATTACATAATCACAATAGCATACAACAAATTTTCAGCTCAAATGGCCAAATTACATAAGCACACAAAATGCTAAAAGTATAGGGAAAAGTTCGCATTTGACAACATTTGATCTACATAAAATGAAGCCAATTGGCTTCAGTGAACAAGCTTAATCCAAATGCAGTAAACTAAAATTTTACTCCATCAAAAAACTACAGATTAGTATCTCAAACTAAGAAATAAAAATGGAATGTGAAACATAAAAATGCACAAATTGACTTAGTTACGCAATGAAAGACACTACTTGGCAGAATACTCTTCGCAATAACACCTAGATAAGGAGAGTCGGACACAAGAGAACACACATACACACGCATACATGCATGATACATATTCACACATACACATGTATATGTAGAGATATAGACACAGATACACACATGCCGGAGTATATTCTAGGAATCATGGGTATGTAAACGAAATATGAATATGCCGATTTTCTACAACTCAACATACGAATACATCTAAAATATATTATATTTTTATGTTAATATTTTAAATTTATTAATATTACAATAGTATATGCAAATATAAATTCAAAAATGCTCGCCTTCAACCGGCGTGATTAATACGCTCGCGAATAATGTGGCATGCCTCGTAGATCAATACTAAAATTTTTAATAAAAAATTTATTAATTCTCATTTTCTGATTAAAATTTATTAATTATGATATAATTTAATATTATTCAGTACAAAATAATAAAAGAATTAAAAATTAAAATTATAGTGACTCGTATGTTGATGTAAATAGGTACATCAGTCGTATACACGTTAAGTTGTGACAATTGCAAGCGGTGGATCAATCATATTCTTAAATAATTTATTTGATTGAAATAGAATAAGTCCAGCCTCGGTCCAATTTGACTTGTGAATTGAGTTGCATTCGTGTCCTATGGGCACTTGATTGATTGTTGTTAAACGAAAAAATACATTTAAGGAAATAATTTTGTGAATGGACAAAAACGACAAAATATGTCCCGAAATCAATTTTCTGATCTCGACTCTCGATTCCGATCCCGATTGGGATTTCAAAGTCCCAAATTCCGAAATGGAAAAAAAATGAAACCGCTATCCCAAATTCAAAAGTTTCAAAATATTCAAATTTTAATTTAATTTATTTTAAAATATAATAATTAATTTATAATTTAAAATTCAAAATTACAATATAAACAAAAATTAATTTCTGAAAAACGAGAGTCGCGATCGAAATTCATTCAGAGCTCAAACTTCCAAAAATTTTCAAATGTCATCCAAAATATTTGATCCCAAATTATCATTGCTATCTACTCTCTTCTCCAACTCCATAAACCCTAAAACATGACCCACGTCTAATTTTGATAAAGTTTCTGCTCGTAAAACTATCAAATAAAATGAGTATACGTATTTTGATATGGGCCAACATATTTTATTTTATTTTTAATCCTTTTCAATTAAAAAATACTACTTTTAATACACATTTTTTTTTGCATATTTTATACGCATTAAATACATTTTTTGAGTTCATGTATTATGCTTTAGAGATTATTATACGGTAACAGATAAAATTACACATTTTCATAAAATAAAAAAAAATTCTTTTAAATATAAAAAATAAAATATACCTATATTAAATGATAACACGAGTAATCTTTTCAACTTCTCATATAATTATTTTGTTAAATGGATAGATGTATGCTCATGTTAATTGGTATTTTTTTTAATATATTTATTTTTAAATAAATATTTTTATTTTTTACTAGTAAATTGAATATTTTAACTTTTTTTACCCCTATATAATATAGACTCGTATTTTTTCATGTCTGAATCCACATATTGCTCTCTGTTTGACACCAGGTAATCTCCAGTTCTCATTGCGTAATAACATTCATAAAAAGAAAACCATGTATTGGGTCTAAAAAGATGAAAGTGCTAATAAGAGACGCCAAGCCAAGATTAGATCATTACCTTCCAGAAACCTCCCCACCAAAACCTGAGAAAATCAATGGAAATCAAAGAAAGTCAAAAAAGAGTATATATAAACTGAATTAACAGATTCATAAGTCATGCACATATAATTTGCAAGCAATGGCTTCCCACACTCACATTCCACCAAAGCTACGATTTAAAGCTCTTAAAAGCCAAGGTTTGGGTCTTTTTATCTCCACAGCCCAAGATTTTTGGAACCTAATAAACAGTTTGTAAAACAAAATCATTAGCTTACAGGCGAATAAGCATTGATAAGCAAAGGAATAAAAGAAAGATTTGAATTTATAATAATACGATGCATAGAGTGTTTCTGTAGTATCCCAAGAATCAAGTTGCCAAACATCCCTCTCTGTGAGTGGCCTTTTAGCACCCAGTTTCAATATCTTGTTCATCCATCCAAACGTGATTTCTGAAGATAAATCAATACCAATAATTAACTGGAACAAACATGTTTAATAGTACCACAACAAGGAAGCGATGTAGATATCTCAACAACACAAAAAGAGCTAAACGAGCCTGCAGACGATAAAATCATAGATGAAGCGGCATAACGGCAACTGCAAAATGTATCAAACATCATCTTTCGATAAGCAAACTATCATAACGTACTGGATAGTAAGTTGTCATGTCTCTCAGGGCAAACTTGCTCCCCTCCAGGAAGTTCTTCATAAGCAGTATTGTCCTCAGATTCATTTCGCACAGGGGAATATCCCGGATAAGGATCCAAGTCAGGGAGATACCCCAGCAAGAGGACTCCAAATAAAACCTGCATGGCTTACGAGGAATAAACTGAAGTGCTGGAGGGAAAAAGCAGATCAAGAAATTAACAAACCTGGATAGCCACTTCACTAGCATACAGAGAGAGAACAGACCTGTAATAAGATTTACAAATGTATGTTAGTATTTAGTAACAAGAAATGTGAAAAGTCGGATTTGATGCTACATCATCTAACATATATATAAATTTAAGATTAGCTACATGAATATGCTAAAGAGAAGAGAAGACTAACCAATCAAAATAATCCTTGACAGTAAGAATTAGGTTCAGCATTACAGCATCTCCTACAATGGCATAAATAACCCCAAACCTCACAGCCCAACGTGATTCACGCACGTATACATTCGTCTCCAGTCCAGTCATCACAAGCATAGAGCACCATGTTACAGCCTCAATGATCAGAGAAGCCATCTGCATGCATATACATAGAGTTTAATACCTGGAGCAAAGCTGAGCTCATCCTGAGTACAATCACAGGTTGCAATATAAATTAAATGCAGTAGACTGTCATATTGCAAGTATTTGGACTAAAATTACATGGTTAGTCAGTTTTTACTCACTGTTAGTTATAGACTTATGGTTAGTAGGTTCGTCTAAAATCTATACAGCAAGAAAAAGTTAGTCATTTCAAGAAACTGGCATTAGACTCGTCAACCATATCCTGTAGAAACCATAGCTGAATAATGTGAAATAAATACCAAGAACTAAGTTGTTGTTTTTTAGGTAGAATAACTGAACACCTGCAAAACACTATGGTAAGGTAAAGAGAGCAATTTACCTCATACCGGGCAAGACCATCCTGACCGTCCACGTTGAATACTGAGATTCCCATTACCAATCTAAACAAAGGTTCTCCAGCACAGTAAAGAGCCAGCAGACCCAACAAATAATTGTAATAATTTGATTTTAAGCGGAATCTCTCAAGTGTGAAATCTCTTTTCATCTTCCAAATCCGATTGAGGCACAACCCCAGAAGAACCAGGTGTGTAAAGCAGATAACCAGAGAGTCAGTAGCACATGGAGTGTAATCTCCGAATGCATTTTCCACTGCTTTTGACCACACCCCATTCTTCACTGGTTGGCAGTACCATTCAAATGGCTTGAAAGCCATTTTAATCAACAATTACGACTACTTTTCTTCAATTACGAATGAATATATTCAGAATGGAGTTAAGAGTCTTCCTGCAAAGGTTCAAGTCAAGATTATCAGAACATGTATTCTTGAAATCCAGACCCAAGTTGAGAGAGATAAATTGAACAAGTACGGTCGTCCTCATTTTAAGTCAGATGCAGTAGTGAATCTACGTGATCCCAACAACAGAAGAAATCACAGATTAAACTCAGTTAGAGAAGACAAGAACCACCTTGAAAAAGAAAATCACGTTTTCACAAGTCTAAATAGGAAGACTCAGCTAAAGAATTTATAGCTTCGACTACTCCGTACATGCTGCGCACAATTTCAAGTCATTCCGCTAGAAAATACAGAACAACGCAACTTAATATTGGAATAACTTCAAAAATGTCAATCTTTCATGAATCTTCCACTCATCCAAACACCAACCTCCACAAATACTCTAGATTAAGGCCTTGCTCACTCATCACCAGAACAGAAAAAACACCTCTTGAAACTGGAAAGTAAAACGTGAGATAAACCAGAAACCACAGAGAGAGGGAGAACATCACCCACTCAACACTTCAATAAGCACAAAGATTCCATGAACGTGAAAAACACAAAGGACGGAACAAAACTAAGATCAAGATCTCAAAGAATAATGAGGAAAAGAATCTAACGTCCAAGGAAAACAAAAATGGACGTCCCAAGCTACAGCAGAACATGAAACAAGAAAGAACTAGGATCAATAATGCAAACCGACGCAGAATCAGAAAAGCAAAGAAAAAGAATTTTTTTAGACTACCCAAAAGTGTGAGTCTGTGAGCCTTAAGAAGATATGAAAAGGGTGCCAAAATTATAAAGCAGAGGGAAGGAAATAAAAGGTAATGATAGGGTTGTTGAAAGTGCAGGTACGTGGGACAGTAGAGGGGAGTGTGAGGAGTTAAGAGAGTAATGGAGCATGGTATCTAATAATTGTAAGTTTTACCCTTTTCTCTTGAATTTTATCCCATTCATTCAACGCTATTAAAACCAAAGAATGACAGATAAAAACAAGGCGTCATCGCTTACAAAAGTCATTGCAAATCTTGATGTAGTCGTTGGAAAGTCAAGTATACTCCATGATGGACCTAACGCCAAATTTGAGTTTCATAGACTTAGTTATTTTGGAAAATTGCTCGAAACAAAAATTAAATGATATTTTAATCTGGGTTGTTGCGCTAAAATCTAAACAGAAAGAATACTCCTGAAGTATTTTTGGATGCTATCCTATGACTGAAGTTAAAACTAAATATGATGATTAATTTTGTCTCCACCCCACTTCACTTTTCCGCCTTGATGAAAATTGAAAAAGAAAACACAACAACAAAGATGTACGTACTATTATCTTGATCTTTTATGTTGAATATAATAAAGATGACGATTCAATGGTTTGCCATTTTGATTAAGTAATCAACACTCCATGATTGTAATAAAATAATTCCTGATCTTCTTTGATTGATCCAATAAAAAGGTAATAGGAGTATAAAAGAAAAATAGATGAAACAAGTAAATAAGTTTTAGTCCATTTTAGTTCGTGGTCCAGTGCAGTGGATATGATGGGAAATAAGTTTTGTAATGAAACAAGTAAGTAAATGTGAGCTGCTGCTACCCTACTTAATTGTAGTTGCAGGCACGGCTCCATGTGCATGCTAATAGTCACGTGGGAATATGAGGTACGTCTACCAAAATAGTTTACATTTGAAAATTTTCATTTATAGCAAGTGAACCCACCACTCATTACACAATTTAATTTAAAATGAGATTCAAACTCTAATAACTACACATTATTACTAAAGTCAAAATAATTCATTAAAATTCATGTCCGGCTAAATTGTAAACTAATTTTGTTAACTTATTATATTTTTATCTGCATTCAGGAGTACAAGTATTGATGGCGCTTAGTTTTAATGTTTCTTAATTTAAAAAAGCATAGCATTTATATATAATTCACAATTTCACACTCCAATTGTGAGTTATATAAATGCTTTCTACTTAATAAAGTAGGTGTAATGATGGTCCGTGAATATCGTAATTTAACTCAGTTATATTTATGACCGTCAAGAAAATAATATGCCTACAAGTATCATAAATTTTTGCTATTATTATTAGGGTTAATTGATTGTAAATTTAAATTTTTTTTGAAATTTTGATTTTTTTTCATGATATTTTATTTTGATCAATTAATTCATGAATTTAATATTTTTTTTAATTTTTTTCATGATGTTATACTTTTTTGACAAAATTGATGTGATATTTTAATTTAATTATATAAAATAAAAAAATACATATCTGTTACAATTCAAAACGCTATCATCTCATAAAATGAGTAACGATATTATTTTATTAAAAATGCATGGTCATTTTCCCGCAATCCTTAATCTATTTACCTCAATTTCTCGATCTCCTCCTTGTTATGAATATCTCTTTCGTTTTCAATTTATCTATCTTCTACTATAATTTGAGATATTTTGTGTTTCCTCTTTTTTCCAATTTATTCAACTTGTTCTCTAATATTGTCACGTATGAATTTAAATTGTCACATTAACTTTAATTTGAAACTAATTTAGTATCGTGGAAAAAATCAAAAGGAACATCAAGTTCATGGATTAATTCGTCAAAATAAAATATTATGGAAAAAAATCAAAATTACAAATAGTTTATGAATTTGCAGACAATTAACTTTTATTATTATGATTATTATTTCAACCATGAGACTAATTCACCCAAAATTATGCTTATGTCATATCATGAAACTTTTATGTGCTATTTGTAGTTTGAATATATAAAAAGAAATATCTTGCTAGAGTCTATAAATGTTAATTAGTTTGAGTTAAAATGGAGTAAAAGATGTGGATTAGGAAAAATAATAAATATATAAACAAAAATAAGAGAAAAATTATAATACCCATTTTGAAAAAATACATGTCAAATATACCCAAAACTTCAATCTACATGTCAAAAATACACATTTTGTATGGAAATTCAAAATGTACTGTGAAAGTCAACATATTTTTCTGAAAAAGTGAAAGTAGTTATAGAAAGTGAGGAATTTAATTTAATAAAATATTTTTTTATCCCTAACCTAAGAATGGACCGCCCCTCCTTCCTCCTCTTTCTCCTCTTTTGAAACTTGGACCTCTCGCCACCCCCACTCCCTTGTACCTCTGGAAATCTTCTCCTCCCCTCACTTGTGCCGTCTGTCGCCGCCGCCCCTGACCTTCTTCTTCAAGGCTCGAAAATTGTTGGACCTTGCTGGAGATTGTTGTGCTGGAGATTGGTGGAGCATTCTTGGATCGCCGCCGCCTGATCCTCGTCGGAGAGCCATGGGAGAAAGCGAAGAAGACATCACACACCTTATTCAGGTTCAAAATCACTCCCTAAGCATGAATCAAAGTGGACCGCTGGTATTTTAGGGATGGACCGCTCGGCCCTATGCCCAGCGGTCCATCCTTAAATCGAAAGAACTTACCAGCGGTCCGTATTATATCTGGATATATGTATTTTTCTTACATTTTTGGTGACATAGAACCTAATTTTACGTGCATGTATGTTGATGTTTGGTAATTTAAGTTTATATTATGATTTATTGAATTGTATTGTTCGAATTATGAATGTTTAGGACTTGAATATATGATATTTGGCTTTAGAAAAATATGTAGGGCACACGAAAAAATGGACCGCTGGAAAATGTGTGATGGACCGCTGGGGCTTGAAGAACAAGCCCAGCGGTCCATCCTGATATTACCAGCAGTCCGTCGTCAATTGATCTGATATAATTATTGTTGTTGCATTTATGTGAAAATTATGTACAATATGCGTGTGATTGGTGATTTACGTAATTAATTGTGAGAATTATGATTGTTTTAATTAAATTATTAGAATTTTGGTGTATATGATCTAATTTTAATTTAATTTGATGTTATATGAACTGATTGAAATTTTTTGTATTGACTAAATGTTGAAGGAGTCGGCCCAGCCTTGGTATCGCAGACCTAACTCTATTAATCGGAAGTGTAAACCCAATACATACTATAAGATAGGTATTATTGAAGAAATTAGGTCTAGACTGTTGCAAATAGGTGGGTACGAACTTGTCCAAAAATTCCAACGTGGGCCATTTTGTCATTTTTTTAGTTGGGGTCTGGGTAGCCTATCATGTCCAGCTTTGCACAGTATAGTGTGTAGGGCAATCCACACTAGGGGTGGGATTTGGTTTCACATATGCGGGGATGATGTCGAGTACACGTTAGAAGATCATGCATTGATCACTGGGTTAAGATTTGATCATTCAAATTTCAACAGTACTTACCCGCACGATCCGACTGGGTCATCTTTTTTTTTTATGTCCTCCTGCAATGGCATTCAAATGAACGGTGCTGATCTCCTAGCCTATTTTTTAAATTCTCGAAACAACATTGATAATCCTGATGGAGAGATCCATCTCCGCATTGCCCTAGTCCTCATGGTCTACGTCTTCGTATTTGGCCATGATTCACAAAAAATCATATTCCCGTGGCTCTGGTCGTTGGTTGAGGACCTAGACACCTTCTACAATTTTCCTTGGGGTGCTTACTATTATAAAATTCTTAGGAATTATATTAGGAAAATTCCCGATAATCCAAAATATCATTTCTATGGCCCGACTTGGGCACTTATGGTGTGGGGGTTAGAGGTCATTCATGTATTCGAAGCATTTGTTGGTAGGCAACAGGACATCCCTTCAGCATATCCCCGGTGTTTGAGATGAAATTTCTGGAAGAATCTCAATGGGACAGTGGAGCAGCTCTATGAGTGTTTTGACACTGAGGTCAGTTTTATGTTTATTTATAATCCTTATTTAATTAATTGTTAAGATTATGATAAGATTGTATTAATATTTATCTTAAATTTGTAGGGTTATAATATTTCGAATCTGGTACCTGACGAGGAGGAGGAGAGACGTGCATATTACCTCTCCACAGAGTGTGAGACCCCTCCGGATGTGGAGTACATACCATTGACCAATCCGATTACTCGGGGGGGCATGACAGCTAAGCAGCGTGTGCCGAGGCAGGGAGTGCCACCTGCCGTAGTTCAGCCTATTAGCAGTCGGCGGGCTACGAGGAACGTGGAGCCCGCACATGTAGATGATTCAGAGCCGGAAGAGTCATCTTATCACGGCTCTCATCCCGAGACAGAGCGTCCTCCACCCGAGTCAGAGCATCCTCCACATGAGACAGAGCGTCATCAGCAACGTCAGAGGGATATGTGAAAGCGTGCTAGGGTACCGATGCCTGAGTCATCCTCTAGCAGCAGCGGTGGCAGGACAGAGCATGTGATGACTGCTTTTGAAGCACGCATGATAGAGAGGCAGGAGCAGGCGGAGGCACGTATGCTAGAGAGGCATGCGCAGGCTGAGGCACGTATGACGGAGAGGCATCAGCAGATGAAGGCGCAGATCATTGAGAGTCATGATAATCTGAAGAATACCATCAAGAAATGGATGGGAGAGCTATTAGGAGCCATCCGTTGTGGTCCGAGCCGACATAGTCAGCCGATCATTCATACCCGTGGGCAAGGGCCCCCCTATGCCTCAGTCAGCTCGGTCTTCTGATTTTCAGGCCTCGAGCCCTCCACTAAGCGCAGTACCTGATTTTAGACCTTCAAGCAGTGGTCCTCGCTACTCCGTGTCTGACATACCCCATTTTTCGGTGCCATTTGTGACCACACGCCATTCTTCAGCTGATACTCCATCTGTAAGTTATTTTGTAATTTAATAATTATAAACCGATTATTTTAAAATAAAACTAATTTATTTTTTTGTAGATGCCATGGCCATTTGACACGCAACCAGTCAATGTGGCACATGATGACCCTTTTTCGGAGGAGTTTGACGGTCAGTTTCGTCAAGAGCCATGACCTGCATATGTCCCGAAGGATGCACCAGATACCGTCGTGGAAGAAATATTGGAGATGTACAATGCATTTATGAAGAACCAGCAGGCGACCATGCTACAGTTTCTGAGACCGGTTTCCTAATCAAAGTTGCTGACTTCATGCTGATGCTTCATATGTAGGCAGATTTTTTCACTGAGGTAATTGTTTTAATATCAAATATGATTTAAGTTAAAATTGAATTAATGTTACTAAATTAAGATTGTTTTTTGCAGACCATAGACTTATATATGATGAGTCTACAGTCCAATGTGTCTACGCACCGATCACCTTTGTGTGGATATTTTTCGGTCCAATATTTGTGATACCATCCCCGCACGTGTGCTCGCCACAAAACTGCATTACAAACCACGGCCCACCATGAGAACATGCACGCAACTTGAATGAGCAATCGCTGCTTAACTTGCATTGCCTATACAATCGAGTTGTGTCTGATCTGGTCACTCGATATTCTGCTTTATGTTCAAGATTCCACAAACCACCTATAAGGCTAAGCTGCTCCTTATCATCAAAAATAGATCCTTCAGCCAACTCTTCTAGTAACGAATTTTCTTCACAAAACACATCTGAAGTTGTAGCATCATGAGGTACCATTGGAATTAACCAATTGGTTAAGTATGCTTCTGGGACTCGAATTTCATCATTGTCACCCGCACGAGGATACATAAGTTCTAATAAATATCGCATACCTCCTTCCTCGTGGATCCATGCAGCAAATTCAGCAAAAATAGATCTGTTAAAGGTAAAATTAACTTCTTCATCGGACTCGGAGCTCTCAGATGATGGAACATAATCATCGTCGTCATCATCCTCTTCATCAACATAAATATCATCATTTTCTTGTCCTTGTCCTTGTTCTTGTTCCTCTTCTTGTCCAGGACCCTGGTACTGATCTTCACCCTGATAGTGATCATCACCCTGATACTGATAATCGCCCTCATACTGATCTTCACCCTGATTCTGTCTCTGTCCCTGTACATATCCATATGCCTCATTCAAGTCTGGAATGTCATGGGCTCTACTCGTCGAACCGAAGTTCATGTCTCCATTGTAAAATTCATTAAACCAATCTGACGAAGCTGCAATCCTTCTAATATTTTCTAGTTCATCATTCATGTTTGAGCTTTGCGATGGTCCACCCATATCAAACGAGGATTGATTGATATAACTAACATATACCGTGGGACTTGCGACGCTCATGCATAAAGCAACCAATTCTGCATCACTTGTCAAATGATATTTTGTCAATTTTCCACTTCGCGATGCCGACAAGTAAAACATTTCGTACTCTGTCCCCGACAACATCAACATGTTGTTAATACAACATCTAAGATTGTATAAAGAAATAGCATTTCTCGGAAGGGGTGCAATATGCTCTTGTCCATTCACGTAGCTACAATATGCTCAATCCATCATCTACAAATTAAAATGACAAATTATACATAAGTCTTTCGGCAATAAGCTATAATTACTACATAAGACATTTTTTTCACGTATTAACTATAGATATGCTATCACATATATCATATAAGCATGGAAATTAATGGACCGCTGGAGGAAGCACTACTAGAAAAATGCTCATAGATGACATTAAATCAGTGTGATGTATGAGGGTAAAAAACTGTCAAATATGTTTGTCTCATCTATTCGTTGCTCGTAGATGACACTGAAAACGTGTGATGTATGCGCTCATAGATGACATTATTTTATTAAACGATGGCACGAAAATAATGTCATCTATTTTATAATACATGACACAATATAATGTCATCTATATTTAAAAAATGTCATTTATAAGCGAGAAGTTGACACATTTAGGTGCAATACATGACTTTTTCAAAATGTCATCTATAATTCATAAGATGACATTAATTTAATGTCATCTATAATCTGATAAATTTAACCATTTTCGTATTTTTTTCATTAATTAACCTATATTTAATAATTTTGGTTTCATCAATATATTTTACAAAATAAAACAATGCCAAATAGAGAATTCATACACGCACTAAAAATATTTATATGCATTAATTGTCTAATATTCAACTTCGTACACGGAAATAAAAATAAAAATGACAAAATACTAAAAGGTTTGGGTTAATATTTCAATCCACCTTAACTAATGTAACTTAAACTAGTACACGGACCCAAAGCAGTAGAAGTTTGAATCACCATGCCCAAAATCACCAAACTTCTTCATCGATCAAAGCAATATTGTCACTTCACATGTCAATCTACAAGAAAATCGAGCTAGAGTGAGACTTTTTTTTAGTTAAATATGTGGAAAGTACTTAGAAATAAAATTGAATGAGTTATTTTACTAACCTCATTGATCACAATGGTCGCCCAATCACATATAAGCAGGGCATGCAGAATACAGAATTGTGATACAAACTGTAACACATAGGGAAATGATAAAAACCAAAGAAACGTGGTGATGTATCTATGCCAAATTATAGTTCAATTTCATATCCAAATCACAGCAAATAAGGCACATGTACCAACCAAAAGATCCCAAGGCGAACATATTGCTGCAGCTCCAAACAGACCTGTACACGAGTTAACAGATGCGTATTTTCTTTCATTTGTTAAATTGTGACTTTTACATCTAGAACTTGACTTAACAGACTTACACCGACAATCTAAAAAATTATAGCACCAGCAATGGCACAAGTCTCACAGACCTCCAGCAATGTACTTTCTCTTAGTAACCAACTTTTGGGAGATCATTGTGATCATGTGGAAGTAATGAATAGCATGGCCTTAGTTGCTCCAAAATAGTAATCTAGACTAAACCCCTAACACTGTGGTCTTAAGACCTTTGTATTCTTAAATTTCAGATAGAAACTAACCTTAAGCACAACTCTAATAACACTTCCCAAACTCAATAGCAGTTGGAACAGTTAGAAATAAGCAAGGAGGGGATGGAGAAGACTTGATCAGATTCAAGACCATTAGCAACTGCCCTCCAGGTAATCAAGACTAAAAATTTAACCATTTATAGTGTTATAAACCCTTAGAACTCAGTCACTTAATCCTTCTCAATAAGCTCAAACTAAAACTATAGTCACTTTAACAAATACAGTACTCCTCTTTACCAAAAGCCCCATACATAAAGTAAGAAATTCAAGAACAACATCACTTACACACCAGAATTCAAATTTCCCTTACAGAAATTATATAACATCAAGAATTCGAGAATAAACAGTACAGTGAACTTAGAACATTAGAACATGAAAATACTCCCAGATTTTAATGAAGGTCAGAACCTGTAGTCATGCTCAGAAATTCAGTAAACAAAAACTTAACTTTTAAAGCTTTAAATAGCTATTATTTAAGTTAAAGCCTTGAAGAAACACAATCAAACAAATTTCAGATTTAGAACCACAAATTCATGCTTCCCTATTATGTCTAGAACTTTAGGTTGAACTAAACAAATATTTCACATAGCCATATAAACATCTATGAATCAAGAATCATAAATTAGAAACAAATAAGATACAAGGGAGGGGGTTGCGCCACACTTAGTTGCAACTTTCTCGGCAAGTAGAAACGCCATTAGGGCCACCCTGTATTGCAGTCAACTTGAAGCCAAAGCCGCAGCCTCAACTCCAAACCGCTTCCAACTTCGAACCCGAATCACCCCAACTACAAACCTGAACTCGTTCCCTTAAGATTTAAACAAAAGAAGTAATGTTGTCAGTAAAGAAGGAATTTAAAATCTGAAAATTTAAGCTTTCTCCCAAGAACCTCAGTAATCCATAATTCCAGAGATTAAGAACACTTCCTATAACCCAATAAATCAGACAGGTAAGAGCAATCAGATTATGAATTTGAATGAAATATAGGGCTTAGTCAAGAACGCCTATTAAACAAGAAAATTTCAGAAATTTAAAACACACCAGAAGAGTTATAAAAAGAGGATTCAAGATATCTTAGTCAATTGTCAAGAAAGCATTTTTCAGAAAAATAAAAACTAAGAAATCCGTCGAAGTACACATTTTAAGCTATAATGCAACAAGATTTAAAAATATGAGATAGGGAGATGTGTAGAGATAAATATGAGAGAGGAAACCAAAGGGAGAGTTGATGCTCCCGTAGCAAGAGAACCGAGAGGAAGGAAAGAATTATACCTGAATGGCAAGCAGGGCGACGGCGAGGAGCTTCGGTGGGAACTGTTTACAGCCGCCAAGAGAAAAAGAAGAGCCGTGTGTGTCCGTATGGACGGCTGGGAAAAGAGATGAACAAGAGTGAGAATAGCATGAGGAATTTCATAAAATAAATAAGATTTAAAGCTAGAACTTACAAATAAATATGAAATTACCTTGAGAGGGCCGGCGACTTAGCGCCGGTGACTTTCGCCTTGCAACCGAGAACAGCCGCGATAGAAGTTGGGTCTGAGAGGGAGAAACAGGGACAGAGGGTGGTGACTCCGATAAGAGATCGAAGGGGAGACATGAGGGACAGCGGCGGCGTGCTTCACCGGGCGGCCGCGTGGAGTATTGAGAGAGAGAGAGAGAGAGGGAGAGATCGATGGGGAAGAGAAAGGGAGAGTTGGTTGCAGAAGAGAGAATTTGGGAAAGGGGGATGAAGCGTGTAGGATGAGGAGTTAGGGTTGTTATTGGATAGGTTACTGGACCGAGTTAAGGCACTTGGACTGAGATAATCACCTGGGCCAAACTCAACTAATATAAATGGGCGGCGTATCTTCGGCTGGGGACGGCGGCGGTCGGAGGTGGTTTCGGCTGAAATTAGGGCAGATGAATTGGGGCTGAATGGGTTTTTGCGTTTCAGAGGGAAAGAAGCAAATAAGGGCGGGCAGGAGAGCCGAGCGCGCGCTGAACTTTAAATATTTTTCTAAGTCTCAAACTTTTCTTCCAACAAATCAGAGTGAACTATGATAATATATTTTGTTGAAGAAATTCTGATAATAATAGTTGGTGGTCGAGATGGTAAAGGCTTAGGAATTAAAAATTTTGGGTTGGGTTCGAAACCCACCTAAAAACAATAAGGTATTATTATTTGTTTTTAAGTTTTCTATTTTACAAAAAACACTAATATACATGACATTTTTTAATAAAGTGTCATGTATATTAAATTAAAACACACACATAGATGACATTTCAATGATATTGTCATCTAAGCAATAGATAGATGACACTATACCATGACATTATTTAACAAAATGTCATCTATATTTTTCCTGACACTTCATACATCACATTTTTTTTTCAAAATGTCATCTATGCAAAAAAAGCGCTCATAGATGACATTTGTTTTTCAAAATGTCATCTATGCTCATTTTTCTAGTAGTGAAGCTTCATGGACCTCTCACCCATGCACGTGGGCGGTCCATACCACTTCTTCCAGAGGTCCATTGCTATATGTTTCTAATATGTATTCCTTCATACAAAAACAAAAAATTCATGATAAATTAAGTAAATATGCAATTAATACAAGCATACAAACAATAAACATGTCATATGTATCTTAAAATTACCTAAAAATATATTATCAAACGGTAAAACCATAACAAATATCATCTAAAACAATTTAAAGCATGAACCTCTGGTAAAAGTACCATGGACCGCCCATGTGTACGTGGCACATACGACGGGCGGTCCATGGTACTTTTACCAGAGGTCTATCCATAAACATGCTTTTAATGGTATATAGAAGGCAAATACCTGATTTATATCTTCATTTTGAGCATTTTGAAGTCAGATACGATGCAATTATATAGATAGAGATGTTTGAATACTATTGAGCTTTCATATACAAAGTGAAAATGTGTGTAATATAAGGTTTAAAAGTTTTATTGTATAATATAGGGAGTCTCACCCAACATAATAGTCCAAAAATATTAATCATGTAGTCAAATATTGTTTTTAATAAAGTGTGTAAGAGAGTGTAAGAGATTTATGAATTCTATGTACTTTTATATGTTTTAAAAATGAAATGGGTATTTTCTACATGTAAGTTGATGTTTTGGGTATTTTTGACATGTATTTTTTCAAAATGGGTATTTTTCCATATTAACACAACAAAAATTCGGATAAAGATACGATGGATATAATAAATTGTATGATCACGTTAATTTTTAGTGACGTCACTTTACAAGGTGGCCTGCGACATACTGCGTCAAGAGATTTTGTCTAATTTTCAATTCAAAATATATTTAGACGACGTTTATTTAGAATTATAAGGTATATTGATAAAATAAAAAATTGAGTAATAGAATGATAAGATTGTTAAATTAAATTGAGAATTTTATTATTTATACGTCAAAGTAAATACTAAATTAACTTAATTAGATTATTTTTATTGATCAATCATATCATATAAAGTAAACATTACGTTAGTATATTTACCGATAGTTCATCATTTAATTTAATTCAAGATATATTTGATAAATTGGCTCATAAATGTGTGAGTAGTATGGGGTAGAAAGAGGGTAGGCAGGGATGTCAATCGGGTCAACCCATTTGGTTTCGGGTTAGTCCATTTATTTTCGGACTATTTTCGGTCTGGGTCAGTCGGGCTTTTTTTATTTCGTACTAAAATATTTCGGCCCTAACCCTAACCCACTCGATTTCGGGCTAGCCCGTCGTGTCAAAATATTTGTTGGAAAAAATTATTTTAAATAATTTTTTCTAATAAAATTTTTTATAACAAAAATTATGTCGTATTTTCCCAATATAAACATTTAATTTGATAACAGAAACAAAAATAACTATTATTTCATTATAAACTTACATAATAACTAATAAATTACTAATATTTTATCACAATTTTGACATAAATCATTATATTTTTTTCAATTTTTAAGTCATTAATTATTTTTTATCTATTAATCAGGTCACCACATTCGATTTTCGGGCTAGCCCTATCAGGATCGGGTTATTTTCGGTTTGATTCTCTCAGACTTTTTCTATTTCGATCTAAAATATTTAGGCCCCCTTTTTTGTCGGTCTATTCAAACTGATCCGTCGGTTTCGGGCTAAATTGACATATCCAGGTAAGGTGCTAACATTTTGATTGAGGAGCCATACTCACCAGTCAGTGACTCAGTTATGGCGGCACAATCTGAAAATTAGGTATCACAACTTCACGTGCTAAAAGGGGTTGGTAATATGTTACTCCTTCCTTCGGTCACATTTTATATTTATGTGAGTTTATTAAAATAATAAATCAATCTCCTTACTCATTTTAAAAATCAATTTAAATAATTTTTTTGGAAGAAAATAACACTTTTAAAATGTACTACGGTTTTTAAGAAAATTAATTACAAATGATCATAATAAAATAGTTGTGTATAAAAAATGACGAAAATTGGAAACTCTTTTAATATTCGTTGTTCTTATATAATTTTTGAAAATATTATATTTTAAAAATATATATTATATGTAAAATTTAAGACGATAATGATATGTAATCTGGTATTCGACACAGGTATAGATGCAAAAATTTGTTTTATTTTGATGGAGATAATATTACATTAATATGATTTAAATAGGGGACGCACTCTTGTGGGTTTGAACTGGACTAAGTTAATAGTAACTTAGTTGACGACTACACTCCATATTCATTGCGAAATAGATCATGCCTTTTTTACAATTTGCATGAATATCCAAGTGTTATAAATAATGTAAATGTAATAAAAAAAAATCATCATATTGTTTAAAATCGAAAAATTTCTTACACAAATTAAAAATTCATATATTCACATTCAAATAAAGAAAGTACATGGTCGACTCTTTTTACCCTCGACAAAACAATGAAATCAGTACCTTATCTTATTTAGTTGCATATGAAGTCTTTTATTTACAAAATAAGAAAATTGTAATTATAGGGTTTAGAGAGTTCAATATTCCAGTTCCCACTTATCTCTCTCTCTCTCTCGAAATCTTTAAACCTAATACCACTTCGCAAGAACTCATCGCCGCGAACATGGAAAACGGAGGCTATCAAGTACCCGAAAACGCCAATGAACGTATGCGTAATCTAAGTATTATGAACTTGCCGACCTTTAGAATTCCCCCTTTTTTCTTATATTTCTCCGTTCAATTTCAGATTGCCCAGGAACAGAGTCAGAATCAGCTGGAAAATCAGACGCTTGTGCGGGGTGCCCCAATCAGGATGCTTGCGCTACTGCTCCCAAAGGACCCGATCCAGGTTCATTGCAAATATTTGCTTTGTGCTTGTTATTGTATATTTGGATTATTCGATGTAAAGGATAATGATTAGGATATGCTTCGCAAATTATTTGAAGACAGATTATTTTCTGATCTATTAGCTTCCTTTGTGTATTCAAATTAAGCCCCTACTTTGCCACCAGGGTACACGCGTATGAACTCGGTAGAGGGAATGTTGGGAAGCTCTATTTCATCGGGTGTAGTAGAGTGGTATGTATTTGTAAAAAGGTGTAATTAATTTTTGTTCTTCTATATGTCCTAGTTATGTACCTGATAATTTGAGTTCTGGTATATATATAGACTTCTGATTTAGAATGATTGAGTAATTGATTTATTTGGGTGTGGGGTTGTTGTATCTTTAATTGTAGTATGACGTAAATCATCATTGAAATTATTTAGATGCGTCCTCTCTTGTTTGTGAAGGGAATAAACCACATGTGCTAATTTATGGTATCTCGCTGAGACTTGATGTTGTAAAGCATCATTAAAAATATTTAGGCGTGTCCCGCTTTCTGTTGTCAATGAATGAGCGCTTGTTCTTTATCAGTTACTTTGAACATGCTTGTTTTGCATTCTGATGCTGATGCAGTTACTTCGTGTACCTTTCTTTGTAGACTTGGTCTCAATCGTTGAGAGAATGGCAACAGTGAAGCACAAAATACTAGTCTTGTCTGGAAAGGGTGGTGTCGGAAAGAGTACATTTTCAGCTCAATTATCTTTTGCGCTAGCAGCTATGGGTTTCCAGGTGGGCCTTCTTGATATCGATATTTGTGGCCCGAGCATCCCAAAGATGCTTGGTCTTGAAGGGCAAGAGATCCACCAAAGTAACCTTGGATGGTCGCCTGTTTACGTTGAGTCCAACCTTGGGGTCATGTCAATTGGATTCATGCTTCCCCACCCTGATGAGGCTGTAATATGGAGAGGCCCTCGAAAGAATGGAATCATCAAGCAATTTCTGAAGGATGTCTACTGGGGTGATCTTGATTTTCTTGTAGTTGATGCACCGCCCGGCACCTCAGACGAGCATATTTCCATTGTTCAATTTCTCCAATCAACTGGAATAGACGGAGCTATAATAGTCACTACCCCTCAGCAGGTATCACTTATAGATGTAAGGAAAGAAGTGAGTTTCTGTAAGAAGGTCGGATTGCAGGTTCTTGGAGTCGTTGAGAACATGAGTGGTCTATGCCAACCCTTGTCAGATCTCAAATTCCTAAATATAACTGAAGATGGTGAACAGAAGGACATGACAGAGTGGGTTTTTCAGTACATGAGGGAGAAAGTTCCGGAAATGCTAAATTTGGTTACTTTCAGTGAAGTGTTTGATAGTAGTGCTGGTGGTGGTGCTAAAATGTGTAGAGATATGGGTGTTGCTTTCCTGGGGAAAGTTCCTCTAGATCCTCAGCTCTGTAAAGCAGCCGAAGAAGGAAGGTCTTGCTTTGATGATGGAAAATGTAGTGCAAGTGCCCCTGCGTTGAAAGCCATCATGGAAAAGTTGTTGTCGGAACTGAAGGTGTCGAGACCGGAGGTCCTGGAGGATGGTGCCTAGGTATATATGATGCTTTATTTTCTATATCCAAATGTAACCTTATGGAATATACCTTCTCCACTTGTTGTAATCTGAAAAGGGTTCACTCTAAAGTTGCTATGTTACTTTCTTGAATTTATGGTGCGTGGTTCTTTTTTTTTTTTTGACATTATGACATCAGAATACTATTTTTGACCTTGTGCTATTATTATCTACGATAAAAACGAAGGCGATAATATGTAAAAAGTGACGTCGTTCTTCTTTGCTAATCAAAACAACTAAATGAAAAAAAATTAATGAGCTCTAAAATCTTAACAACGAAGGACTCAAATATCTCTTGTACTCGTTATTTATTATGAATAATTTTGACATTGAAAAAGAAAAGAATGATGTCGGTAAGAGAAGTCAATTTTGATTGATTGCTTGATAAAGATAGGTAAAGGTTTCGAGAATGGTGCTACATTATTGATGGGTAGGTAGGTGTGCATGGAGGCATGAATGAATGCTGGTATTTATTGTGATAATAGATTGAAAGTGAGGAGCTGTTGATTGTTTTGTTGTGGGGGTCGATCGGTAGTCGGTAGGTAGAGCATCCATAATAATCCTTATGTATTTTTGATAGGCTGTTTTTTACACTTACACTATAATGTGGTATTATTGTAAATTATTATTGATAAAATATGATTAGATTTAATTTCATTATATTGTGATATAATCGTTTTATTGTTCGCATTTAACAAGTCTGCAATTAACATGCTAATTTCGCATAAATACAAGTACCTGAGTTATTATAATTTTATTTTTATTATTTTTCACTTTTTATTAGTTCGTGTTGAATAAATATAAAATTATACCTAATTAATAAATAATAGTTGAAAGCGAACATTAATAACTTTAATCATAAAAATATTATTTATCATTTATATGACACATTTCTTGGTGTAATAACAATGTGGATTTTATATGTTGTGATAAATTTATTTTGTATTACTCCCTCTCTGTCCATGATAAGAGTATCTTGGGGGAGTGCACACATTCTATGATGTGTTGTTTTGGTGGAGAAAAATGGTCCACTAAATAGTGAGATATGATATAATTTATAGTGTATGAAGATACGTGTGCCATGTACTAAAAAAAATGATACACTCTTTATAGACGGTCCTAGATAATAATGATATATTTTTTATGAGCGGACGAAGTACAATTAAAAAGGAACAAAATATTTATATTAAGTCCAAATATTATATTGAATTAAAAGTTAAAAAAAAAGTTTTTATCCTGTTAAAACGTGACGTGGCTCCATAAATTTACCATACTATAAAAGGTCAAAAAATAGAAAAAGTTTTTTCTTGTATTATAAAAACAAGCGTAATTTTCTGTAACATACATTTATTTTTACACGGATTTTGAAATTTAAACATAAATTTATTTTCTATAAAATACATATTGTTAGTATGTTACTACTTTAAAAACTAGAAAAATATAAAATAATTATTTTTTCCAACATCTTCTCCATTTCTAATTTTTCCAATTTCTACAACTACAAACTCATAAATTTACAAAATTTATTGTTTTGTGATGGAATCCCAAATTTGCATATTATTTATTCACTCTAATAATGAAACATTCCATTTTTCAAGTGAAAAATGAGCTATAATACAAAGAATTAAATAAGTGAGTATGAATAAATGGGGATGGGTCAAGACGGAGAGATTTTGATTTAATATAGCAGTGAATGATTATATTAAATTTAAATTTAAATATCCAAAACATTAATAAATACGTTGAGCAAATTAATGTGTGGTGGAGTAAAGTTGGTTGTTGTCATTAAAGTCGCAGCAACAACATCTCTTACCATTTACAAACCCCACATTCGCTTCACTCACTCTCCAATATACAAAAATTTAAAACAAACATTTTGAAATTTTGAATTATATTAAACTTATTATATAATCATGTACGAAGTACTCTGGTCCGAAATTTATTAATTAGCTTGAATTTTATCCACCGCATACAGTAAAATTAACACGGTTCTACCACAACCTAATAAAACTAAATTTAATTATATTTTGTTAATGATAATTTACAATAATATCACGAATATGACTATTTAACATTATTCAAAATTAAATCCTAATAATATTCGTGTATTAGAAAACAATTTTGAAACGCGCATTAAAATTCAAAATTCATATAAAGTACGCATATATTATATATATATTTAGAAGGAAATTAGCTGAAGATAAACGAGTGGTAACTGGAAATATCGCGGAATTCTAATTAAAAAGAAATGGTAATTTGTTCGTTTAATTAGTAACTTCTGAACTATTCATATTTTTCATTTAATAAATATAATTAAACTACACCTTAATTAATAAATCTAGTCAAAAAGAATAATAAATTCTCTATTTTTAATTTTTAGAGATAAAATATTTTAAATTAAATATATATCAAAATTATTTTTTAATCTGTACCATTAATCTAAATAATTTAATAGTGAAGATTTTATTTTTAGTTAACTCGTACATAATCATTTTTATTTAATCTCTTATTTCTCTCTATATATATATAGATCAATTATTTAATAATGGAGGACTTACGTGCTCAATCCTCGGCCAATTATTAAATAATTGGAACGATGAAATAGCATTAAATAGGCGACATGACACGACATGCTATGATAAATAAACTGAATTACTCTTTCATATATTTTGCTAATAAAAGAAATTTGTGTATCTTTTATTATCTCTCTCATTATTCACACTTAGTCTGATATGCGTACATTTTGGCAAGGACCACAAATTAATAAATGCACATTCCAGTTTCTTTATAAAAAGGTGTGAGATTGATTGTAAATTGTAGTACAATAGAATAGGGTTGAGATAGAAATCCCCTTTAAGTTTGTGTACCTACCAGTAGTAGGGGCGAACATGGTTTGGTTCGGTTATCGAACCGAAAAAATAATGAAAATTGAAAAAAAATCGAAACAAAAAATATAAAACTAAAACTGAACCAAAATAACCTTAAATCGAAAAAAAATTGTACCGAAATTTTCGGTTCGGTTTCAGTTAAAAACCGAAATCCAAAATATTGAATAAATAATTATTAAAAATATATTTAATAAGTATTTAATATATATTTAATAAGTAATATAATTAAATAATTATTTAATAAGTAATATTTAATATCTATTTATATATTTAATAAGTAATATTAAATAAATAATTATTAAATAATATGTTTCGGTTCGATTTTCGGTATTTCGATTTTTTTGATGTCAAAATCGAAACTGAACCGAAAAACTAAAATTTTATAAAATCAAAACCGAAACCGAATCGAAAAAGACAAAAAATCGAACTTAATTTATCGATTCGACTCGATTCGATTCGACTCGATTCGATTCGATTTTCGATTTTTTACCATTTTTTGCTCAACCTTCACCTTCCCTAACGCTTTAAGTGCAAATTGTTCTGATATTTGATGGAAGAGCTTTCATTGAGATGGGCTTTTCTGTCGAGTATGCTCAGGATCTGTTGAAATATTATTCCTTTTAATTATTACCAAAAATATATCTCAATTTTTGTGATATTAAATTGGGACAAGCCCATAAATAGACATTTCAAAAAAATAATAATAAATAGTAGGTACTTAAAAAAATAATAATAAAAAAAATTAATCACACTTATAAAATTACCCTTCATTTATTTAAACTTAATTATGTGATAATTACACGAAAATTGATCATGTGATTTACACGAAAACAAGCAAAATTTGTCGTGCTATTGTAATTTCTTTAATATGTTGTATATCATCTTGGTCGTGTGATTAAATGAATATAATAAAGACTCGCCGTAGTTATTTAATTACCTTGTTATGCTAGAATTTTGGTCGTGTGATTGCACGAAAACAACAAAAACTCGTCGTGCTCGTGTAATTACCTTATTATGCTAGAATTTTGGTCGTGTGATTACACAAGCACAACAAATACTTGATGTGCTAAACTAAACCATAAACTAAAACACAATAAAAATTTCATAAACTAAACCCTAAAGTAAACCCTAAAACCTAAACTCTAAACTAACCTCTAATCATCTTGGTCGTGTTATTACATGAACATAACCAAAACTCATCGTGTTATGTAATTTGTGCAATTATGAACGACAACGGCAACATCGATGGCAATGGCTGCGGCGGCGGCGGCGGCAACGACGATGGCGACGGCAATGGTTTTGTGAATTCACTGTAAAATTGGAGGAGAGAGATGATTTTGAAAAAAATAAATACGAATGTTTGTTAAAATAGTCTAATTATGATTATTAAGATTAAATTAGTAAAATTCTTTAAAGAGAGGCTATCATCATCATCATCATCATCATCATCATCGGAGAAGATACGCCAAACTATGAGTATTACTCGTCGTATGTTGTCTTGCAAAAAAATGTTTCCATCGACTCAACTTTTCAAATGTATATTTTGATTTTACTTTTCTTGCAAATGTCAATTTAATTTGTTATCTAATTTTATTAGCAAAAGATTATGTACTTTGATGCTATTATCTCTAAATATTACTCCCTCCGTTTCTATTTATTTAGATACATTCTTCTTTTTGGATTGTACCATTTATTTAGACACGTTTAAGTAAACTATCTTTCTCAAAAGTTATTATAATTAAATATTAATTTGCGTGTCAAAAGTAAAAGAGTCATTGTATGGAATAATATGTTCAGAATTTTAACCACAAGATTGATGTTCACTTGGTTCCACACCGTGAAAGCATATTCCATTTATATTTGATTACATATTCTCAAATTTGGATTTTGATAGGATATAGCCCATCAATAAGGCCCAATGCCCAGAAGCAGCTCGGCGGCCCAACACCTCGGCCCATCAAGAGAAGCTCGGCCGGCCCAATAGCACGGCCCACTTACTATAAATAGCCATAAACCGCCTCTATTATCTATAAATACTAGATGATAGTTAAAATTAAAAGGACGGACGATCACTCTCTGTAATCTATATTTCAGCTCTCAACAAATTCGTAATAAAAAAGCTCTCCTCTCCGTGGACGTAGACTTCGTCAAAAGTCGAACCACGTAAACCTCGTCCCGTTTACTTTCTAATCATCGTGCAAATCTCACTTCGAAAATCGGCGATCGATCACTGGCGCCGTCTGTGGGAAACGAAGTAAATTTTGTGTCCGATCACTATTTCCGAAGTGAAAACACAATGGTTAGATCCACCCGATCTACTGCCATAGCTGCTGCTGCTAAAGGAAAGCAAAACGAGGTTGAGATACCTCGTAATCCACCTCGTCCATCTACTAACGAAGGGGAGGGACACTATGCTCGGTCTGCCAGGCAGGCCACGAACCGCCGAACTCCCGAAGGGCATGTAGAAGATGTCCTTTCTCACCGAGCTGATGACTCCGTTAGCAGTGGAAGATTGAATCAAAACCATCAAGGGAATGCCACACTTCAACCTCTGCTCGGCCATGCGCTCAAAGCATATCTAGACCTCCACGAGCAAGATTTCCTCAAATTCGCCGAACAGCATCAACAACGAGGTCAGTGCGAAGAGGATAAAGCAGGTCCATCACAGCGACCCCAGGCTTCGGAGCAAATTGCCGATGAGAGAGATGACGAAGTCCCCCGAAGACTGCATAATCGCCGAGGAAATATTGCTTCACCTCGGCGAGGCTCAACATCACCTCGTCAAAACGTCGACCATTACCGACGTGACGAGGAACACCGAAGAAGGACTCCACCTCGTCAAAACGTCGACCATTACCGACGTGACGAAGAATACCGAAGAGAGAAGACGCCACCTCGTCAAAACGTCGACCATTACCGACGTGACGAAGAATACCGAAGAGAGAAGACGCCACCTCGTCGAAACGTCGACCATTCTCGACGTGACGAGGACCACCATCGAGAGGGAAGATTTACTATTTACAGCAGAATCATTACCCCCTTCACCAACAAAATTCTCTACACACCACTCCCTTCAGCATACAGGGTCCCCCCAATCAAGCCCTATAACGGTTCTTGCGACCCGAGCAACTTTTTGTCGCAATACCAGTATAACATGCTGAATCAGGGACTGGCCGAGGATGTTTATATGTGCAAAGTCTTCCCCGAATTGTTGGTGGATAATGCACGGAAATGGTTTGACAACCTTCCTCGCAGCAGCATAGGGTCGTACGCCGACCTGCTAGATGCCTTTGAAAGGCGTTTCTTCCAAAAAGCCGAAGCCAAAATGAGTTCGGCCCAACTCCTTACCCTAAAACAAGGACAAGGAGAATCCATTAGCGACTTCCTAGCTCGGTTCTACAACGAGAGCCTCAAGGTCGATCGCCTTTCGGACGATGTCCTCATTTCGGCGTTTCAAAACGCCATTCACTCCGGCACACTTTTCAGGGAGCTCGTGAAAGAACGCCCCCAAACCTCCAAACAGCTGTGGAGGATTGTCGATGCCTTTGCCGAAGCAGATGAGGCGGACAGGAAGAAACGAGCCACTGACCGACCTGAAGGTCAGGATAAAAGGAGAAGGGAAGAACGAGCTGATCAAGGGCAGCATCGACGAGGTGCTCTTGAAAGAATCCAACGAGGTCCATTAGCATCTCGCCTCGGACCTCGGCCTAATCCAGAGCAAGATCGGATCGCTCCGCTGAACCGATCTCGGGCAGAGATTTATGAGCTTCACGCGAACTTGTTCCAAAGACCTCCACCGCTATCCCGAACTGGATCAAACAGACGATCACGGGATAAATACTGTGAGTTCCATGGCGGCTACGGACATGATACCGAGGAGTGTCGCAATCTTGCCTCGGAAATCGACCGCTTAACACAAGATGGCACTCTAGGAAGAGACCGAGGTCAAAATCAACCGGATACTCAACCTCGGGGCAGAAGCAAACGAAGAAGGAATAGGGGAGAAAATTGCAAACCCCAAGATAAGAAGACAAGACGGGATGACGAAGACGATGACGAGAATCAACCTCAGTATGACGGAGTCATCGCCGCCATCATCGGAGTGCCCCAAGGCTCAACAAGGTCGTCGCTGAAGGCAGAAGCTCGGAACCGACCCGCGGAGGAGCCTTCTTACAAAAGGTTCAAAAAGGACGAGGTCGTTATTTTTTCTAATGACGACCCTGTTCCTCATGCCTCGCCTCATCAAGATGCCACTATTATCGAAGCCGTGGTGGCTAACAAGTTGGTACACCGAGTCTTTGTTGATAGTGGAGCCTCGGTCAGCGTACTCTTCAAAGGTTGCTTCGGCAAACTTGACATTGAAGAGGCGCGCTTAAAGCCAGCACCCATTCCATTGAAGAATTTCACACAAGGGGAGACCTCAACAGATGGAACGATCTCACTCCCCGTGACGGTAGGACGAAGTCCATTATCCACTACAAAGATAATCCACTTCTTCGTCGTCAAAGCCAACTCTCCCTACAACATTATATTAGGCAGAGATTGGCTGATAGCGACACGAGCAGTATGCTCGGCCTACCACTTGATGATCAAAATACCTTCAAAGAATGGAGTTATCACGCTTCGGGGAAATCAAACACAGGCCAAGGAGTGCATGCAGGTCGCACTCCGAGGTTCTGGTGTACAACATCCCCAAGCATAGCAATTACAGAACCCCGGCGCGCCGAAGTCAACCTCGTCTGCTGCGGAACCTCTAGAAGACGTCGTACTCTATGAAAACGATGTGTCCAAGATCGTCAAGGTCGGCTTCGTCGGAGGTGCCGAACTCCGAGGTCAAGTTATTCAACTACTTCGGGAGTTTAGAGACATTTTTGCCTGGTCTCCTTTAGACATGACCGGGGTATCGCCAGATATTATAACTCATCACCTCCACATCGACCCCGAGGTGAAACCAGTTCGGCAAAAGCAACGAGCCTTCGCTGCCGAAAGAAATCAGGTGATACGCAACGAGGTGCGCCAACTACAACAAGCTGATATTCTGTTCGAGGTGAAATATCCGACGTGGTTGGCCAACCCCGTGATGGTGAAGAAGCAAGTAGGGGGATGGCGCATGTGTGTTGATTATACCGATCTCAATAAACACTGCCCTAAAGACTGTTATCCCCTCCCCAACATTGATAAAAAAGTAGAAGCCCTCGTCGGTCACGAGGTTTTTAGTTTTCTTGATCTATACAAAGGCTACCATCAAGTCCTTATGACTACCGAGGACGCTCCGAAGACCGCCTTTGTTACAGACTTCGGCATTTTCGCTTATAAGAAGATGCCCTTTGGACTTAAAAATGCTGGAGCTACATATCAAAGGATGGTTGACAAAATATTTGAACTTCACATCGGTCAGATTGTTGAAGTATATGTCGACGACATCGTTGTCAAAAGCAAAAAAGTCAACACTACCTTAAACGACCTCCAGGTCGTCTTCAAATTGCTCCGCGAGGTGAACCTGAAGTTAAACCCAGGAAAATGTACTTTCATGGTCCAGTCCGGAAAATTCCTAGGGTGTTGGGTTTCCCGCGAAGGATTAAAAGCTAATCCAGCAAAAGTTAAGGTCGTCCAGGAGATGCAAGCGCCGAAGTCAATACACGATGTACATCGATTGACGGGCTGCTTGGCTGCGTTAAGTAGATTCCTATCTAAAGCAGCCGAGAAGCAAATCCCATTCTTCAAAGTCTTGAAAAAAGCCCCGAGCTTCGAGTGGACTGACGAGCACAAGTCAGCCTTCGAGAGTTTGAAGAAGTACCTCGACAACTTGCCCACTTTATCCATCCCAAACGAAGACGAGGTTCTTTCCCTATACCTCGCCGCTTCAGACGAATCAATAAGTGCAGTCTTAGTTCGAGAAGGACCTCGGCAATTACCTATATACTTCATAAGCCGAGCTCTAAAAGGGCCAGAAACGAGGTACCAACCTCTGGAGAAGGTCGCACTTGCCTTAGTAAATGCTGCAAGACGACTTCGACCATATTTTCATGCTCACCCGATACAAGTATTGACCGACCTACCACTTCGGCAAGTGCTTACGAAGCCCGAAGCTTCGGGGCGAATAGCCAAGTGGGCGGTCGAGCTTGGCGAGCACACAATCTCCTTTGCACCTCGGCAAGCTATCAAGGGGCAAGCATTGGCAGATTTCCTGGTGGAAACGGTATTCACCGAGCCTCCGAAGCCTACCAAACCTGCCGAGGAGAATATCGAAGAGAAAATGCCAAAGACAACCCCCATAGATTGTTGGAAAGTCTATGTCGATGGAGCGTCGGGCAAAAAGGGAAGCGGAGCTGGAGTTTTGTTCATCAGTTCGGAAGGGAAGCAAATCCCTTATGCTTTGCGGTTAAGCTTCCCAACCACCAATAACGAAGTGGAATACGAAGCCCTAATAGCTGGACTTCGCCTCGCGCAAAACCTTCAGATACAGGCCATCCAAGTCTACAGTGACTCCCAGGTCATAGTGAGCCACGTCCTCGGAAAATACGAAGCACGAGATGAAAGGATGAAGAAGTATCTCCACAAGGTTAAAACTTTACAAGAAAGCTTCTCATACTTCGAATTGATACGAATCCCGAGAGATGAAAACGACCGAGCTGATGCATTAAGCAAGCTCGCATCGTCATCTACAGCCTCTCCGGTAGAGGAAGTCACGACCCGAAGTATAGACGAAGCCGAAGTGAACGCAATAATCGATGACGAGCCGAGCTGGATGACACCACTTCAGGATTATTTAGAAAGAGGCGAACTCCCTGATGATAAAATTGGAGCTCGGAAGCTTCAGAACAAATCAGTCAAGTATGTCCTAGATCGGGGAGTATTGTACAAAAAATCCTATCTTCAACCTCTTCTAAGGTGTGCAGGACCCAATCAGGCGGACTACATCTTACGCGAAGTGCACGAAGGATCCTGTGGCAGTCATGTCGGAGCTCGGGCTTTAACCAGAAAGATTATGAGATGGGGATACTACTGGCCGACCATGCTACAAGACGCAGTCGACCTCGTCAGAAGATGTCCGAAGTGCCAAATTCATGCAACAATAACGAGGGTACCTCAAACCGAGCTGACCACCATGCAAAGCCCCTGGCCCTTCATGCAATGGGGAATAGACATCGTCGGTCCCTTTGAGCAAGCCCCCGGCCAACTACGATTCCTAATAGTCGCCATCGACTATTTTACGAAGTGGGTAGAGGCCGAGCCTCTTGCAAAAATTACGAGCAAAAAGGCCCTCAACTTCGTTTGGAAGAGTGTAGTTTGTCGCTTCGGTATACCTCACATCCTCGTCTCGGATAATGGGACTCAATTCACGGATAAGGCATTCAAGGAATGGTGTGACGAGCTCAATATCCAGCAAAAATTCACCTCGGTAGCACACCCTCAGGCGAATGGTCAGACTGAAGTCACAAACCGGACCATAGTCAAAGGTTTAAAGACTCGTCTCGATAAAGCCAAAGGAGATTGGGCTGAAAATTTACCCCAAGTCCTATGGTCCTACCGAACTACACCTCGGACATCCAATGGAGAAACACCATATAGCCTCGTCTATGGAACCGAGGCAGTAATCCCAGTAGAGATCGGTTTGCCGAGCCCCCGAACTATAAACTTCACAACCGATGCCAATGAAGAAAGCCTCCGAACTAATTTGGACTTGTTGGAGGAAAAACGAGAACAAGCCTATATACAAGAAGCTCGGTATAAACAACAAGTAGCTCGGTATTACAACAATCGAGTGAAACATCGACAGTTTCAAATAGGCGACCTCGTTCTCAGGAATAATGAAGTTAGCAAGTCGGAGAAGCTCGGTAAACTTGAAGCCACCTGGGAAGGTCCGTATCAAATCCAATATATCCTCGGCAGAGGCTCATACAAGCTCGTCCACTTATCTGGGAAGCCAATACCCCGAACTTGGCATATTTCTCATTTAAAGAAATATTATTTGTAATTTATGTAGTTTTGATTTTATTAAGTTCTTTTTTGAAGCATTTTTTATATACATACTACGTTAGATCCAAGTCGAGCTAAAACTCCAAATTGAGAGTAGCAGTCAACCACGCGAGGAGACCACTCCTATCGATTACATCGACAAACAAGGGACTTCAAAGCCAAAACTTCGACTTCAAACGAAGTGGCGAAGTCAAGCGCGTGAGGAGACCACTCGATTAAATCGATAAATAAGGAACTTGAAAGCCCAAACTTCGTCCCTAAACGAAGTGGCTACCCGAAGTCTCAAAACTTCGCCTTCAAACCACCTGAAGTCTCCAAAACTTCGCCTTCAGGCGAAGTAAAACTTCGGTGTCGAACGAAGCTATTACGAAGTACGAGCCAGTCATCACAATTCAAAGCAAACTTGATTACACAAATTGAGTAGAGCTTTAGAGAAGTAATGACAAGAAAAGTTGTATTTTATTTCATAAAGTACATATTACAAATCAGCTTGGAGGGTCCGAGCCTGGAGACCTACCACTATAACTAAGGTATTTCTCCACGAAGCCCAGACCCGAGCTAGAGCTGGCGCCGCCATGACCGAGCACCGAATCCAAAAAGGCCATCCCCTCACCACGGCCAAAACCACCTCGGCCTCGACCTGAAGGTGCAGATCGACCTCGGCTTGGAGGCATAGCTCGACCTCGGCCGCCTGAAGCGCGCCGCCCTCCACCTCGAGACATGATGGCAAAGGTCTCTTCTCGAGTTCGACCCAGAGTAAGGGGAGGGGCGCCAGCCGAACTCCTTTCCTTCTGACCTGAAGAGGAAGCCTCGAGTGAAGCCTTCTTAGCCTCGATCCACCTCTTCAGCTTCGGGTTCCTCTTCTGAATAATTTTATACATGGATCCGAGCTTGAGGAGCGCCTCTTCCTGCTCGCGAACTTGCCAGGAGTCATCGCCGTACCTTTCTCGGTACTCCCTCGCTCGAGCTCGGACCTCCTTTATTTGTGTAGAGACCTCGTATATGGTTAGGCCACCGCTTCTATGTATGCGTTCTTCGTACTCTTCATGCTCCTCGCCTATGGCCTTAAAAGTCTGCAGATCGTCCTTGACGTTCTGGAACTTGTCTTCAAGCTCCAGAAACTTCGCATGCTCTTCGTCAAGCTTCTCCTGAGCTGACCTAAGCTTCGCCTCGAGCTCGGTCTCGATGTTGGTAGCTCGGCTTTTCCAACACGCGACCTCGACCTCGGCAGCCTCGGCAGTACGACGAAGCTCGCTTATTTGTTGTTCAAAATGCGAAGTATTGGAGAAGTCAAAGGCAGGCTACAGCAGCAAAAATTAAACAGTTCAGCACAAAGCGCAGTTCAACAACATATACTTTATATACATGTGGAAAAAGCGCCGCCCTAGCGGCGACGTGATACAAACTAAAAAGGAGAAGAAAAAGCTAACTATCGCCGACCTCGGGCTCCTCAGCGCCGTCCTCGCCTCCTCCCTCCTCGGCCTCGGCAGGTGGCCTCCTCGCCAGATCGGCGATGACAGCTTCGAGACTGTCATCCCGATCCGCAGGGCAGCGGCGAACTGCCTGCTCGGAAAGCAGAGTCCTCTGCTGTGCCAGCATCTCCACCACCGGGATGGCCGCGGTGCACTCCACGAGCGCCTCCGCGTACTCCCGCAGCATCTCCTCCTTGGTCATCTTTTCATACCCGTACTTGACTTTATCAAGATCGGGGTAATCCTTGGCAACCAATTCGAGCGCTGCCGAAGTAATCGGCGTGCTCATGGCGGTCACCAGCTGCGCCGCCACCACGGTGCCGAAGTGCTTCGAGCGGAAGATCCGCTCCGCAAGCGCCCGCAAAACGCCACCCTGCTCGGCTGCCGCCCTAGCCGTCCTCTCCCTCTCCTCGGCGAGCTCCCCCCTCAACCTCGCCGCCTCGGCCTCCGCCGCCGCCGCCTTCCTCTCCGCCGCGAGCAGATCGACCAAAGTCCTGGCCTCCTGCTCCTCCGCCCTCTCCGCCTCGGCCTTCGCCCCCTCGAGCTCGGCTTTTAAGGCACGGAACTGCTCGACTCCACCGAGGATGAAGCTCGAGAGGGCACTCAGCCCGTCCAGTGCCACATTGGCCTCCTGCACGGAATATATTAGTACAAAACAAGAAAAAGAATAGAAGTAAAGACAAACTTCTTCCACTCACCTCGGGGAACGGGGCCCTGTACACTTCTCCCGACCCGGATGCCCGAGCGTCCGGGCCTCTCGCCTCTTCCCTCCGAGGCTCCTCCAGGTCGATTACGGGTGGAGTCACCTCAGTCTCCACCCTCTCCGCCCTCTCCCGGCGCGGCGTCTCCTCAGCGGCCGAGGTGACCCTCGGCCTCTTCTTCTTCTTCCTCAGCGCTGCTTGGAGAACCTCGGGATCCACTGCAGAAGAAAAGCAAAGCATTAAAGTCCCGTTCAGATAACGAAGTCAAAGTGCTAGTTCGGATAACGAAGACAAACTACACTACGGAGCCTCACCCGGATCCACGTCGGCCAGGGCGTCACATGGGCTCAGCCCAAGCCTCGACAGCTCCTCCTCGGCGTAAGTCCTTTTGACGGCGCCGAGGTCCATCAAGCTCGTCTCGAGCTCGCCGACGGGATCCACCCTCAGTTGAGGGCCGAACTTGGCCACCGACCAGCCATAGAGGGGCACGCCTTCAGCTCGGCAGAAGAAAAACTTCTTCTGCCAGTTCGATACTTTGGATGGGGTGACCAACTTAAACTTATTTACAGGTGAGAGGTAAACCCACCCAGTTGGCCCCCGCTTTACTCTAAAAAAACGGAGTAAAGACTCCAGTGACATCGGCCCACCTCGGCGACCGACCTCAACGCAAAAACCTACTACCTGCTTAATGGAAGCAGGCGCAAACTGACCCAAGGGCAACTCAAATCTATCTAAAAGCTCAACAAAAATAGGGTATAACGGAAAACGAAGACCAAAATTGAGGTAGTCTTCATAAACGGTGAAAAAACCTACAGGAGGAGAGCAACCTCTATCCTCTTCCCTAGGTAAGATAAGCTCTACAGACTCAGGAAAACAAAATTTTCTCGCTAGATTGGACATGTGGGACTCACTCATAATGGAGGCGCACTCTAAGGCAGCCTCCGACCCAGCTAACGGGGGGTACTCTACGAGTCGGGGAACAGGGGGTAGAGCCGCTCGGGTAAAGACCCTCACGGTGACCTTCGCCGGAATACTCCTAAGCGGCGACGGAGATTCAACAATCTCCCTACCACTCGGAGTATGAGAAGAAGAAACGGAGAAAGCAGAAGAAGAAGTGGAAACAGTAGCCATTATAGCACAGTACTTACTTGTTGAGGAAATTTGAAGGATTTGTTTCTCGAAGATTGAAGTCGACGATGGCAGAAAGGTTGGAAGCTTTTTTGCAGAAGGAAAAGAGAAACTAGGGTTGCGAAAAAGTGAAAAGTGTTTGTTAGCTTCCAAAGGAAGCCTTTATAGACATCACTTCACCTTTTTTCAACCGCCTCTTTTTCAAAAAACCCGCCTCTTCGACTCCTCCAACAGAAAAGCGACATGTGTCACCCACGGTCCCCTACAACAGCTGTCTCCCACTACCACAAGTGCTACCTCGGCTTCAGCCAGAGAGTCACTTTTACCTCGGCTTCAGCCAGAGAGTCACTTCTACCTCGGCTACAGCCAGAGAGTCACTTCTACCTCGGCTTCAGCCAAAGAGTCACTTCTATCTCGGCTACAGCCAGAGAGTCACTTCTACCTCGGCTTCAGCCAGAGAGTCACTTCTACCTCGGCTTCAGCCAGAGCTTCACTTCGACTTCAGCAACTACAAGATCTCCACCTCGCCCAGATCTTCACTTCGTCCAAACACACCCACCTCGTCAAGATCTACACCTCGGTGCCGATCTTCTCTTGAGGGGGGAGATGTGATAGGATATAGCCCATCAATAAGGCCCAATGCCCAGAAGCAGCTCGGCGGCCCAACACCTCGGCCCATCAAGAGAAGCTCGGCCGGCCCAATAGCACGGCCCACTTACTATAAATAGCCATAAACTGCCTCTATTATCTATAAATACTAGATGATAGTTAAAATTAAAAGGACGGACGATCACTCTCTGTAATCTATATTTCAGCTCTCAACAAATTCGTAATAAAAAAGCTCTCCTCTCCGTGGACGTAGACTTCGTCAAAAGTCGAACCACGTAAACCTCGTCCCGTTTACTTTCTAATCATCGTGCAAATCTCACTTCGAAAATCGGCGATCGATCAGATTTCAAGGAAGAAAATAGTAGACTTCGACCCAAAATGGTTTCAGATTGCATAAATTCTTTTAAAGTTTTGTATGAATATATTAAGCATCGCTTATTATGAAAGAGATTGATAATATTTTTTAGGTTTAAATTGTGGGACTCCAAAGAAATTGAAACTCGATTCCTGATAAAGCTTCCATCAAAAGCCTCACTAATTTGCACGCAGCGGACGTGAGTTAATATACCTGCTAATGACGTGACATGTTCTAAGATAAATTTTAATTCTTAATTAAAAGTTTATAATTTCTCACTTTTTGATTAGATTTATTGATTGTGTTATATTTTAATATCATTCAGTATACAATAATAAAAATAAAAATTATAGTAATTCGTATGGTAATGTGGTATTAGGTGACATTTATATATCAACTGTGAACATGTTCAATTGTGCTCACCGCCGGAACGATTTTAAAATAAATTATTTGAAAAATAAATGAATATTTTTTATAATTCAGTAAGAATAATATATATTTAATATGATCTTAAAATATTGTTTACAAATACGACAGAAACAATAAAATTCCATATTGAGCTTGTGCTAGAAAAAGTCAAAATGAATGAAAGTAGCCACTCACTAACTACACCACCTTTTCAATTTGCATGCAACAACCAAACTCTAAATCTTTTGAGGTCGCAATATTACAGTTACAGCAATTATAAGGACGGAAGCAAAAAATAATATCGCCAAAGTACACATTTGTTTCTGCCATTTGTAATATACAGAAAAAAAAAAAGGAATAAACATTCGAATAGTTGCAGTTACAACTTACACAACTCTTAGAACGCAAGAATATTAAACGGAGTTCCATGAGTAACATATGGACTCGTACAATATCATCTGCTAAAAGAGAACACATGTAACTGAAGCAGCAATGAAGGTTTAATGCAGCCTAGTCAGCTCTTCCACTCTCTTCATCAGTTCATCCACAGGAACCGTCATCGCTTTCGAAATCTCTTCCATTCTGTTCCTACTAAGATCAAGGAACGATTCAATCAAATCGCCATCTAAGAAGTTTTTAGCATCGACGGTTTTCTTCTCATTATAGAAAGATCTCCACTGCTCGTGGCCAAGCCCTCCCACGCCCTTGATCACTTTCCTTAGATTCGTTTGCAGCTTCTCCAAGAATATGTACTGTTCGTGAGGGAGAGAAGCAATGACCCCTATGACTCCATTGACAGTGCCAAATATGACGGTTGGAATTTGGCCAACATCAGAGTCTGGCAATCGCATGACTAGTGAGCCATGTCTGAATCGATTGACAAATTCGCCAAGGTGATATTCACCAACAACCTCAAGGCGCCCACGCTCCTCATCAGTTGCTCCTTCACTATTTTTACGGACAGTAAAGAGATTGAAATTATTCTCAGCTCCAAGGTAAATATCATCATCCAGAATCTCAACAGCTGACATCCAATTTGCATTGTAGTCACGAGCTCGCTCCTCAATGGCACCCTCCTCATGCTGTGTGTATATAATAGCAGCCCAAGAATGTAAGGAAAGACTGAAAATCCAAAACATGGATGGAAGACTTGTAACTTATTATGTTATAAAAATTTCTGAAATATTCACCTTGTAAATCAGCAAAGATATCGATTTCATCAGATCACCAACAACAATGAAATCCCCTCTAGTTTGTACATAAAGGGCAAGTATGTGGCCATGATGTCCGCACTCTGATTGCAGCTCATGAGTGCTATCATCTCGTGGCATCCACTTATACAACTGAATCTTTTGATTGATGGCAGCAAGCAGTTTCCCATTGAAGGTATTAAGGGAATAAACAGCCCCTTTTGTTTCCTTCTCAGCAATTAGTTGAAGTTTTCCATCTTCTACAGCGAAGACTAAAATCCGACCCTATTGACCAAAAAGAGAAGTTAGTAACAGTGACATCATAAATGTAGCCTATCCAAAGTGACTTCTACAGAAAGGAATTGGGGAATGAACGGAGAGAAAAACAGAAAAAAAAGTGGAAAAATTAAGTTGAACCACAACTGATGTAACGGATCTTGAACATTTTTTAGGACAGACACAGCTACAAAGAGTAAGACAGACCTTGGTCGGTTCATTCTCTTCTGGCATTACGTATGCAGTACCCACGCAGTAGTACACACTAGGGTCATCAGAGAACGAGCAGCTAAGGACAGAACAACCACACTCAAATTGATCCAGGGGATAAGTAGATATGAAATCGAAAGTCTGGTCATCTAACAGGCGGACAAAGTGCATTTCAGAGTCATCAGCTGCTGACTGGTTATATTTTAAACTACAAATGGCAAAGGTCCGTGTTTGTTCCTGATGACATATACGACGTGCATGCTCCCCAAGTGGAATCGAGCGTATGTGAAGCTTTTGAATATCATCTATGGTTCCAATTGTTAGTTCGCCTTCTTTAGCTATTGCAAGGCTGTTGACAGAGACAATAAAATCTGTTCAGAACTCTAACTAGAAGGGAAGAAGTTGACGGTCTTGCTACTACTAGCCACATCCTTTATGACAGTATACAAGATTAAAGTTAAATCACACTAAACCAAGATTTATCCGACCATACACAAGAATTGAATGTTATTTTACCTGTCTGGGAAAGCAGCTGTATTGAAAGGGCACATATAACTGACTTCTTTCAGATTTACATTACTGTAAAGCAATTTCTTGTTACTGCTATAAATTACAGTTGGTCTGTCGGAAGCAGCAAACACATGTGTGGCATTCTTTGATGAGAAAGTACGCAGTGTAATTGGCTGGGTTCCTAAAGAAACTTTTTTCCTGTCTGTCAACTCACCGGTGCTGGCAGTCAACACAAAATTCAAGAGATGCCCATCCCCGAGAGCACATAACAAATATGATATCTGAAATTGGAAAGCAGTGAATACAGTCAATCAGTACCATAAGGATTGTTACTAGCTGATCTCAGCAAAGCTAAATAAGTTTGGTTATCTCGCTTTTGCAGATTCAAATAGTATGCTAAAAAGTCATATCTTAGTCTACTGTACCTAACAAATATTCAAAAAAATTGTCGATATCTCGAATCCAGTGAACAATAACATTCATCTCTTATCAAATTTAATATGTATAGCTGATAACCAAAGAGCACTTTGGCTATATAAGACAAAGCCAGTACTATTAGATAAACCCTCATAACAGGGGTGCTTATCTAGTAAAACTGATAGCAAACCGCATTTCTCAATGTTTTTTAAGCATAGACATGGAATCATATGTGTTAGACCAAACATAGTAATGATTATAGTTTATAATGTTCTTATCAAGACTACTAATGAAGCAACTACCTACTTTTATAATGCCTAAGTGTCTATAAATAGCAGAAACTCGTGCTCATCTTAGAAGCCAAGGGAAATTGATGTTGGTGGCAAAGGTTCTCAATAGAGCAGATAGATAAAAAAGATGTTAAGTTACTATCACTTGTGAAGTAGACAGAATTAGGAATGGAACTAACCCCTTCAAAAGCACACAGAAGTACAGAACGGGGAATTATTTCCCCTCCCAAAGGCTCCTTGGTGACAGGATTCAAATCTGGAAGTGAAAAAATCCTAACACTGATATCTGTCCACATTCCCACCGCAGCTAGTTGACTGCTGTTTTTGTTATCACCAATTGGATTAATATCCAGGCATGAGATGTCGTATTCCAATTGAGTATGTTTCACTTCTCTCAGAACACCATCACCAATTTCTAGATAGATCAAATGTCCACTGCCAGTAGCTAACAGAACCTGTAAAGACAAATTAAGGCCCAATATAATGTTAACATTTAACAGCTTAATTGGATGCTAAGGCTCTTTCTAAGATTGCAGATGATGAAATTTAGTCATATATAGCCAAAAAGGGTGGGCAAAGCGCTAGAAAAAGAACTCTTGTCAATTTTTTAGTCTATCTATAAGAGGAGATTATATGAAAAATGTAGCCGATTCTTTCATCTCTTTGGGCTACTGGCCATTGCCGGGAGTTTAGGATCTAATACTGACATTTGCAATGAATCCAATCAATCTAAGTGTAGTGATTGCCTTGGTGTAATGATTTTTTTGGAAAGGGAGTGTGTGTGAGTGGTTTATTTCAAGAATAGGCTAGATCTAATCAGTTGTACCTTTTCAATTATGACTAGGAAGAAAGATGCATGATCTCGCAAATTACTTTTCTTGATTGAGCCAATTCTCTTATTCCCCTAGTAAAGGATATTGTATAAAAAGCATAGATATAAGCCCGATTATACGACCAATCATATAGAGCATTTATAAATTTATCCCAATGTTTTCTTTTTGGCCCTAACTTAACAAATGAATTTATTAAATCAAAATTTTTAAAAGAGGAATAAATGGGTTTATATAAAAAGGGCGTGATAAATATTCCGAAAGAAGTTGAGAAATACCTGAGTGACATTGGCTGTGGCAACATTGATCGAATAACCTGCCGGAGCAAACCATTCGTTACGAAGCTCTCTGGTGGTAGAACTAACTAGTCTCACCGTACTTGAAGTAACCTGTGTGATATATATTCTATTGAAAAATTTAGCTAGAAAATAAACTCAGACGAAAGAAGGTAAAACAGTGCCACAATACAAGAAAGAACAAGTGCAACATCAGTATTCTTTTGATTAAATAAAAATATTTAAATTATTTGAGTGCCATGAAATGTTTTATTATTTTATTAGTTCTATACACAAACACAAAGGGCTGAAACTTATTTTTACTAACCTATTGAGGAAATAAGGGATAAAAGTATTCAGTAGTTCCTTGGACAAAGTTTAAATGTTACCAATATGTATACTATGAAATTCTCAATGACAATTTAAAGTTGAGCTGTTTCTTGGAGAAATTTAAAGCTCTAAGAAATTTCTTTAAACCTATATTTGTAATTCTCTAGGCAATACTGTAGGGTTTAATTAAATTTGACGTCAGATTTTTAAAGAATAAACCAATCACCCCCTTTAAAAATAGCACCAACCAATGCCCATCATTTATTTTATTGTCCTCGAGTTCTCATCAAAGATCCAGTGGCAACAGATTGATATAATGTTTCTCAGTCTTAAATGCAATACACTAATGAGCAGTATGACAAGTAAGATGCAATAAGATCATGATATTGAGGATTTAGAGATATACTGCAGTCATCAAGATCTCTGTTAAGCCATGTTAGAGGAAATTTTTAAGTAGTATGAATGCTGCATTAACCATACCTGCACAAGTTGATCATATGCAGCATCATGACAAAAAAGAGTCTGTACATCGGAACAAAAACCTTCTATCTCAGTCTCCTCCAGTTCATCCTCAATATTCATTGCCAAAATGCGTGTCTCATTGATAAAGCTGACAACCAAGAAAGTATCATTTGGATCATCAGTAGCTGATCGCAGCGACCACATACCTTTGATGCCTTGAAGCTCCACAGATGCCTGCACATGACATTGAATACACAATACATGAGAAACAGATTTTTTTAGTTAGATTTTTGCATGAGAACTTTGCAACAATTACCTGTTCATTTATTCCAATACCATTTCGCACAATGCGTAAAGAACCATCCTTATAGGCACCAGAACAGGTTACAACTTGACCTTGGCCTTGCCTCTCCAAGTCAACCACACAAAAATCAACAATCGGCCCCAAGTTAACATATCTTTCAAGAACTTCCACATAAGAACCTTTTACATCCGGTTGAAGATTAAGCTTTATGAGCTGCATTATGAAAAGTATAGATACCTTAAAACTACCATTAGTCAGAAAATAACATAAAATGCACCAAATTCACAGTAAGCAGAGTAGCTAACTATGACAAAAGCAAAGCTAGACTTTAGGAGAAACACACACAAAAAGAAAGAAAAAACAAAACAAGACAAAAATATTGAGGGAGAAAATATTTGTTTGGATTGGTGCATAAACTTGCAAAAAAAAAATAACCTACCAAATAGACCAGAAGTTAGGTCAGCTTATGTGGGGAAAATGGTATTAAAAGATACGTGGACAATGACTCGGTTCGTACAAAGATGTTATAGCATGCGAATTAGAAGCATGCCACATGGTATCCAAGAGAACTTGGCCAGAAGTAAGAGCAATCTAAAAAAAAGACATGCAGATGAGACAACATTTCAAGCCACTGACAACCAGAAATGGAACATACTACACAGTCAAATACATTATCTCATAAGCTAAAATCAGTCTCACAGTATGATATGATAAAAGAGGCAGATACACAATTCCAACCAATTGGAGAGAGAGAGAGTATAGAAGCATCTTTAAACCTGTGAATCTCCATAACTTGAGCCAACAAAAACAACGGCATTATCAAGATATGATATGGATGATGCAATAGATGTCTCCCCCAAGAGCTCGATTTTGAGCCCAGTTACTCTAGTATATCAAAAAGAACAAGGCAAACAAAGATTCAGAGGCCTGTCAAAAAGTTGCCTAAAAACTTAAAGCCCGAAAACAACAATTACATGCTTAATTGAGAATAAAAATGGGGTATAAGAAACTTACTTCTCCTTTTCATGAGTTATAACAAGTAGGTGCAGAAGACCATTATGATCCCCCAATAAGTAGCGCGAACCATCTGCATCTACCCTTCCGTAGGCTCTCGTAATAGACTTATGTATAAATACACAACAGTCAGAGCATGACATAATGTGATTGAATAGATCTACTGACCTGGCATAAGATAAATACAACTTACAGGTCTAATTGGGATTGCTTTGAAAGTTGAGGCACTGCAGTACACAATAGTTTCTTCACCAATAATTAGGACACCACAAAGAGGAGGTGGCACTGGAATTAACAAATCCGCCCCATTGTCAAGATTGTTTTGGGACCATGGACCTTCAACAAAATCTTTATCCTTCAAAGCAACCTCATATGTTTTGACATGACGTGCATCCTTGTTATCCTGCTAGTCAAACAGCAATAGAGGAAGAACCAGTGTGTTGGTAACAATTCAATAAACTGTACAAAGGAAAAGATTATTCACGTAACCAAACGGCTCCAAGCTTAATACTATGTGCTTGAACAAGCTTATGGTCTAAAGAAGAGAGTGGAACTTGATGGCTCCATTAGTTGCAAAAGTCATAGTGCCGCCATGAAGCATATCTAAGACTAACCGAAAAAACCATCAATTGTAAACAGCTTAAGATAACATAGTCTAAAAGCAGACGTGTATGATAACATCTGATTAAATATGTATATAAACCATATACATTGACATGTTCCACAGTTTAAGCAGATCGTATTCCTCAATATAAGGAAATCCCCAGGAAGAGAAAGATAAAATGTTAATGAGTTCAAAAGTGAAAATATACCTGGTAAAGTACTACAATGGTTGGCTTAGGGCAACCATACAAAAACTTGATATCTAAAACTTGAAGCTCCTCAAGCCTGGAGAAGCAACAAATGAAATTGCATGTGCTTAGGCAAGGGGTTCAGAAACTTAGCAAACATTAAAATATGACAACAATATGATCAACATAGTTAATGAGCTACATTCTACCGAGAAAATGAAATTTGAAAATTATATAGCATATGAATACACAAAATGAACCACTTTTTTTATTCAAGAATTCAGATAGGTAAATTACTAGAATTCATAAGGTCACCTGATATTAAATGCCTCTTTGAGTTGACCTTTGTTATCAAATGGAATGACCTAAACACAAAATAAAGCAAAAGGCTCAAATTTGTTGGAGTGGTCATAAATTCCAGGTAAACACTCCAAAAGATAAAAACAAAAAAGAAAAAAAAAAGGGAATATTATATTGATAGAGCATGATAACCAATACCAATACCTTGAACAATCCATCATATAGATGAAGACCAATTAACCTGCAATCTGGATCAACTATTCCGATCTACAAGAGAAGCAATACAAAAGTCATGGGCTGACTATATATTCTAAAATAAACAAATTTGAGATCGGGATTGAAACACATTTTTTTCCAAAATACGACTAAGTACCTGCCCATTATCTGTGGGACGACCAATTCTATCTGAAACATCACCCATTGCCCTATTTTAGAGATGGACACAAACACAACAAAAGAAGTAATTTTGAATCGTGTAAGAAAGAAATTCACGCCAATAATATAATAATTAAAATGAGATTATGGGAAATCAAGATTCAAAAACGAATCTTAAGGCCTCATTTGAATGACTGGTGCATAAATTATTACATGTAAACTCATTAAGGCAAGAGACCTGGCTTGCCCAATTGAGATATACCTTTTCACTGAGAAATTATTGTATTGTCAGTGTATTATAATAATGTTATACCTTGTAATAACCTCCCCGGTCTCGGCGTCCCACTGCAAAACGCAGAATTTGTATCTTTCTGTAGCTATGAAAAGGAGATCTTGTGTTTCTCCCTGTGATTTAATTAACATGGTAAGAAATACAAATATTAAACCCATGATAAATTAAAGGGAAAAAAAGTAACAGGACTGTATTCGTAGTTGAATTGATCACTGAAAGTTTCATTTATGAAGGGTTCTCACATGTGGACGAAAAAGCTCAAGTGTGGCAATTCTCCCATATATAGGCACATCCAGCATAGGCTGCAAAATAGTAGCAAAATGATCTAATAAGACACGTTTCAAAATCATTATTAACAGGATGGAAGGGCCTGCACTGCCCCTCTTCTATGACTTTCTCTGCTCTCATCCCAACTGAAGATAAAGCTAGCTTAATATAAAGAAGCACAAAGCTGGCCTCCCTCTCTTCATAACCCCCAACCTACTGTTTCTTACTGTGACTTGTCATTTCCCATCATCCAGAAAGGGATTTTATTGTAGTTCAGAAATTAATATAGCACGTAGCCTGCTCTCGTGCAAGAATAACGATTTTTTAAAAATGTATAAGAAAAACATCAATATCTTATGTGAGCTATAAATAATTTCAACAGACCACTAGAGTCAACTAATTGCCTAATGTAACTTGACCATCGTACCTGTAAGCCTTGAGGCGATAGCAAATGAATCTCTATTCGGGTGCATTTCCTGCAAATAAATTTCAATTAAAAACATTTCAAACATCGCTAAACAGAGTCACAAACCATAATTTTTCGCGCAGAAATAATCGAACTTAGTACTTCCCCTCAAATGCACTGAACTCCCCGTGCATGCGAGGGTTAGAGCGAGAGCGAGAGTGAGGAGCGAAAAAACTTACGCAATGATGAGATTGAGCTCCTGCGGACCGGTGAAATTACCGACGCAGGAATGCGTGACGTTGGTGGGCTTGTGAGCCGTCACCACGTAATTCCATATACTCATCTTCACCTACAGTAGTGTACGTATATATGTAATGTAAAGCTTCCTACTTGGAATCGGCAGATACCTCAAAAACACTCCAATTCCGGTGAGGAACAGAGAGAGAGGGGAGGGGGGGGAGGTTCAGCAACCAGAAATAGCTAGAATTGTAGAGAGAAATTGTGCTATTGATTTATGCAGAGTGAGCGGAGAGTAATACGACGACGTAGACAAGGAGAAGGAATTGCAGAAGGGCAAAGGTGGATTGAGTTTTCCTGCCTAAAATAGAAATAGAATCCCAAAACCGCGCCATCTTTATTCTGGGCTTTCCAAACGGGCTTCACTTTGGGCTGAATCCGCTCAAAATTCTTTTTTTCTTCTTCGTGTTGGACTAATGTTATTATATTCCAATGATCCTAAGATTAATATCGTATCTTGGATACCAAATATATCCTTAGTTACTAATCAGTTTCAGTTACTCCCTACTCGTACACATGCGCGTCAATAATTTATATTATTATATTACTCCCTCTATCTCAATAAGCATGATACAAAATTTTTGGATACAATTATTAATGAAAGTGTATAAATTAGTGTAAGAGTGATAAATGTGGTAGGGTCCACATCTTTTTAAAGGGATAACTTTTACTATTTTAGGAATGTATCAAGCTTATTGGGACGTCCAAATAAGAAATTGTGTCAAGTTTAGTGGGATGGAGGGAGTATTTAATTAATATTAAATTATCAATAAATTTTAAATGGTTATTCAATAAAATATTATTACATATTAATATCTATACATGTGACTTGCTACTGTCACTTGTGTCAAAAGAACATTCTTTATTATTCGATTGTAAATTTAAAAAAAAATGAAAATTTTAAAACTTAATTAATCCTTATTATCCTTGTACATAATAAGAAGCAAACACAACATAACTATAAAAAAAAATACCCCCTCCGTCCCGAAAAGTGTTTAACGGTTTGACTTGCACTAGTTTTAATAAAACTTGTTGACTTTGTGTAAAGTGTGTAAGGAGTGTAATGAGTGGAATGTGAAAATAGTGTAACGTGTTGAGATGTATGTAGAAAAGTAGAGTCAGTGGAATTTGGGTCCCACATGATTTATAATTTTTAATTGGATTGTGTGTATAGAAAAGTTACTATAAATAGAAAGTTTTACTGTTAAACACTTTCATGGACTGCCCGGAAAGAAAATTCGTTAAATACTTTGACGGACAGAGGGAGTATATAATAAATAGCCACCGATGATGATGGAGATTTGTTTTATTAATTTAGGTTTGTCAGATTGCAATAGATTGTCGTCATGGGATCATTGGTGTCATTTTTCTACTCTCTTCATTCCTTAAAAATATGTACTTTTGTTATTTTTGTTCGTTACTTAAAAACATGCACCTTTTATTTTTGGCTATTTATTACACTGAGTCTCAATCTCTACTACCATTCAAATTAATTATATTTTAACAATTAATAATACTTTTACCACTCAAGTCAACTACATTTTATTAAAACTCGCATCGGGTCAAATGGTGCAAGTTTTTAAAAAATGGAATGAGTATTACACAACATGGCGAGTAACATTCGGCACTCTCTACAGCATTTCATTACCTTAAAGTATTAATTCGTAAAATACGTTAAAGGCATCGCTGACGTCACTGGTGGTGGATCGCTGACAATATACCTCGTGTTTTCCCAAAAGGCCTCGGTGCTCTCATATACAACAACTTGTGGACCATCCCTCAATTTTCAAATGGATTCAAGAGGTCAACATAAATCTATAAGTCGTCTCTAGGCTTACATGATTATACGATCTATGCCGGAAGAATAGAAGACTCGCGCAGAGGTGAGTAGGACTTTCAACATGGAATCGGATCAGGTAGGGGTGTCTCATGTCTTTCTATTCGCAATTCGGGTATTTCAGGTATGATTATCCAAAATCTTATCGGGTTAGGGTACGTCCGAAAACCCAAAATTTGAGTGTTCGAGATTTGATATTTTCGAAATTTTGGGTTTGTGTATTATCCGAAACCCGATCAGGAAACTCGAAAACTTGAATTTTTTAATTAATTAATATGATATTTCAATACATTAATTACTCCATTCGTCCCACCAATGTAGTCCCCCTTCTTTTCTACACGCGGAATATATTACTTTATTCCCTCTACTTTATTAGTTTTACCTTAATACCCTTAGCTTTTTACTTATAAAATTTGCCAAAAAGAAAAATGAGACTACTTTCGTGGGACGTTCCAAACGGGAAAGAGAGACTACATTGGTGGGACGGATGAATTATATTATTATCATATTTTATTCTCACTTTTAATTAATAATTCATTCTATTTAATTAATTACATAATTAATTAATACTAAAAACCCAAAAACTCGAAAAATTCAAAAAATATCGAAAAAATTCAAAATTTTAAAATTATGTCAATTGGCTCAGATATTTCGGGTATACCCGACTCGAAATATCCGAGTCAGATTCGGGTACCCGAATTTGAAAGCTAGGTTCAGGTACTTAAATTTTAGGGTTTTCGAGGTCGGGCACCCAACCTGACCCGAATAGACATCCCTAGGATCGGGATGGTGCTTGTTATGAGGACGGAGGAAGATCTTAGATTACTCCGTTGCCACCATGGCAAAAACATAAAGGTAGCTAAAGAGCGGCCAACTTTTTGTTTGCAGTTGAAATTATGAAATCAATGGTGATTTAATTGGGACTCCCTATCTTTCATCATCTATGTAACGTTTGTGTTCAACTTAAAACGTGTTTTCAAGTTCTCGCAATTAAACGAGGCCTACAGTACGTAGTAAGCTGACCCTAGTCGAATCACGTGGAAGATTAATAAGCTACAAATCGAAACAATTAAATAAGAAGACCAAAAGATTGAAGTCTAGGATTGGATACTCGTTACTCCTAAATTGATATCAAATTAATCATGCATTCATACTCCGTTAGTATCTCTAGAGGTAGCTTAGTGATTCACTTTCGTATTTATACACTAAGCCGTGACTTTCACTTTCGTATCAAACTCATATCTCTAGAAATCACTTAACCTAACATGAATTCTTATTCACACATTCCCGATTAGAGAACAAGTGTTAATTAACCACAAATCAAGTGTTAGAGCAATTTATCGATCAACCCATACACCTAAGAAAATATAATGGTGATCAAGCATTAAATTCTATCCAAAGAAAGTTAATCAACAAAGCATGAATTAATTATGACATCAAATAAGAGAATTAAGCATTCATCCTAGTAGAATTCTAAGCAAGCATCTCAACAATGGTAGAAACACAAAAGGAATCCATGAAAAGCAAACTTCCTAGATTAAAATACAAGAAAATCAACATGGAATCCACTTCAATCCATTGAAAATTGACAAATCTGCACTAAGAAAGCAAGTAAAATGTATTCTAGAGAGAGTTCTCGAGTTTTACAATGGATAGATAGACAAAAATGGCATGTTTTCCTATTTAAACCCACTGAATTACCGCTTCTTAAACGCAACCAGCTATCGTTGGCTGCCCCTCACTAGCGCACAAAGCGGGCCCAGCATTCGTTGGCCCGACTTCTCTGGTTTTCCAAGGTCTGTGTTTTATACGTTTTCGGTCTCGTTTCTATTATGCTTTTGGTCTCATAATGCTTATTTTTGTTGTTCGAGTTGATGTTTTTATTTTCTATATGCTACATTGTAGGTGAGAATCGACAAAAATGATTAACGAGGCTTGAAAAGAGAAACGAGACGAAAAGACGAAGAAAATGGCGAAATTATGCACTTGGCCGAGGATGGACCTGGCGGGCGCTAGCCCCTAGCGCTCGCTAGGTCAAGAAGCTGAACCAGGGCAGAACAAGGGGCTAGCGACCGCTACCCCCTAGCGGCCGCTGGCCCCTTGGGAGATCAATCTGGACAGAACGTAGGGGTAGCGCCCGCTACCCCTTCTCAGCGTAATCAAGACAGAACATGGGGGTAGCGAACGCTACCCCCTAGCGGTCGCTACCTTGGAGGATTTCTCATTTCCTATTTAAAGCTCCACGGGCGATTTCAGACCCCTTCTTCTGTGCGATTCTTCGCTTTAATTTTTCTAGGGTTTAGACCATGAGAGAAAACACTATTAGTCTAGATTTCTATTCTGTTGTTCGTTTTTTAATTTCGTTGTGGATTAGTTCGTGATTCAAACCCGGAGTTCTTAATGCATTATTTTTCCTTTCAATTCGTGAGTTCTTTTACTACTTTCTTTATTGCTTTATGATCTCTTTTCTTCCTGCTCTTTTTTCTTGATTAATTCACAGTTTATTAATACAAACTTCTCAATCATGTTAATTAATCAATTCAAGGCATGCTTAAATTCAGTTCCTTTAATTCTTCGTTCTTAGATTTAGGATTTAATCGCTTTATTAATTTTCGCCTAGGTAATTCGTATTTTAAATTCTTTAAATTCATTCGTTTAGGTAGATTGATTAGATTAGTTAAAATATCAAAACCCCTTCTTTTAATTGCTTTCTGTTTTGCAACATAGATAAAACCCTGTTTAACCTTCCTTGAGAATACGACTAGGGTCAACTTATTAATCTATAATGATCTCGTCCTATTGCGAGTAACTTAATAAAATAAGTTGAAACAGTCTGCACTCTAGCGAGCGCTGGATAGCCAGCGCATGCTGGCTCGCCTGTATGCTCCTTTCAAGTCGATCCCGTGCACTCCTCGGCTCGTCCTGCTTCACTTAGTTTTGCTCAAACGGTATTATCGGCACCAATTTCAGCTCCAATTCGTCCTCATTTCACCATCTTATACCAAACACGAAAGCACAAAGAACCAGTGTAATATGAACTAAAAAAATACGAAAACAAAACAAACTAAAGATTAGACACGACGAAACATCAACTAAAAACATACCAAAAATACGATAAGCAACTCCCCCACACTTAATCATTTGCTTGTCCTCAAGCAAAATACAATCACCAAGTATCAATTCATATCAATAATCAACATGCAAGCCCAACCACCATTCATACCTTCATTATAAGACTCAGACTAGACTCAATATTCAATTGTATTCGGTCACTCAATCAACATGTAGTGTTGCCCGTTGCTAAGTTCATCAACATACACACGATCACGATATACACACATCTCACATTTCCCTATCATTCACATATTCAGTTCCCTAAACTTTTAAGCAAAACGAGCAAGTCCGCATAAGAGTATAGTCATCGGGTCTAAACATCAATGGATCACATTGAGTGCCCCGATGTGATTTTTCATACGCATTATCTAAGATAAGTGGATTAGAACCCACGAACTCGACGCGTCTTACTCATTTACGCCCTGCTAGCGTTTATTACTTGTTTTTTTGAAGAGTTAAAACTCTTTATTCTTTTTATTTTTCTAGAATTCAAAGGAACCGAACACATAAACTTAAGGGAGTAGCCACTCATAATCCGAATCATGATAAATATACATGCCAACTAGCAAAGCAACATGCCCCACTTAAACATCTTAACCACACAACCTAGCCCAATCAAAAAGTGAAACTAATCAAATCTACCACCATTCATATCACATACGGGGCTCACATATTAACCATCAATACTCATCAACACAAAGTGATCAAATAAGCAAGTTAACGTATAAATGCTCAAGAAGGGGAAATAAACAAAAATAACTAAAAGACATTAAAAACAATAAAGATATGCAAGAAAGCTACTAACCTACTACCCCCCCCCCCCCCACACACACACACATAAATCTTACTATGCCTTCATAGTAAGGAGTTAAGGAAAAAAGAGAAATGAAACTTCTCTGACGACAAAGAAGCCAGCAACAAGCCTAAGAATCAACTGACTCTTAAGATTGGTACCTACACACAAAACAAAGAACGGACAAGCATAAAACCGAACGAAAGAAAGAAATAAAATAAAATGAAAAGAAACACTACTAATATGCCGGATCATGTGGATCCTGATAGTCTGATGAAGGAGGATGTTGAGGATGAAGTCTCGTCCATCGAGACCACTGTTCCTCTAGCGAGGTGACACGTGTGTCAATGGACTGGATACGGGTGTCCATGGATTGGACACGGGTATCAATGGAGTTGAGGACGGTGTTCTAGGCATCCAACCTCGCAAAGAGGTTGGTTTGGAAGTTGTTGAAGTCCGCACTCGAGAAGACGAGAAGTACCCAGATCTGTAGCTGCTACCTGAACCGCTAGCAAAGTCGCCTTACTCGTATCCACTCTGGTACCCTTCTAGGAACCCTCCACACTGACCTTCCTCATAAACTGGCTCCTCAGTGGTTGAGGCGGCCTCGGCGAATGTTCCAGCTCATTTATCCCTCTTAAATGCCGCCTCACGCTCTCTGAAACGGCGGACACATTCCCTTTGTTCGTACAGAACAAAGGAAGTCTCTGATGCTGCCAGGAGGCCACTGTTCTTCAGGATTGCAGCATTCAAGCAGATGCTTTCCACAGGGCGATAGGAGTCAGGTACCTGCAAACCATAGTGCAAAGTCAAACGATACGGGATATATGCCAATGCGGGGTGAGTTTTCGTTCTATACTTAATGCCCTCTATTTGGGACCAAATGAAGGATGTGATACACACCTTCTGACCTTTCATGGCAGCAGATAGAATGAAACACTCGTTGGCATTAACTTTATTGGTTTGCTCATTTCCCAACACATTGTAAGCAATGAACTTGTGCAGAAGGGAAAAGATATCATCCCTAATGAAACCACTAGGGGTGCCATTCGAGTTCCAATTATAGAGCCTGGTAAGTTAATACCAAGAAGCTACAGGGTTAAACCCCTTAGGAGTTCTTGTAGTTGCTCCCCTCGCAGAGGAAAAACCAAATACAGTATGCATTACAGATCGAGTGACACGAAAATCAGAGCCTAGAAGTCTACACTTAAAAGAGTTATAATCATCATACAATTCAAAAGTAGATATCATTTAATATGACATATCAAAATAACCCTCTAAGTTACCGCTATCAGCTAGTTTCAATAAGCCTAGAGTTTTCAAATATGCACAGAGTTGTGAACGCACATGTAGTCTACCAAGCAAGTCCCAATCAAAATGATGTTCATAATTAAAAGGTAACTCAAATAAGCGTGAAAAAATTTGACCTTCAACATGATCATAGACGGGGAACTTCAGGATCCTCTTCCTCTTCTTGATATCCAACTCTCCTTTTGGTGTTCTTAGGCATCTTGAAGTTTGGAGATGGTTTTGGGTGTAAAGAAGTAGAATTATGAAAGAAATATGGGGAATTTGGGAAGGAATTGGAATAAATGGAGAATTGGGGATTTTGAGTTTTTGTGGATAGAAGTGTTTAGAATGATATGGGTAGATAAGATTCTGAGGTTTGAAGGTAAAATTTAGAAGAGAAATAGAGTATTTGAGAGGAAAGCTAAAAGAGAGGAGAAGAATAAGAGGAATGCTAAAAGTGGGAGAAAAGGAGGAAGAAGGAGTTTTTATCTCGCTGAATGCACATGGCCAGCGGTCCCTGGTCCGACCTCTCTGTCCCTTGAAACTTTGCAGTCCAACGACCGCTGGCTGCCACTCTCTGTCCCTCTGAATTCCTGCAGTTCAACGAACGTTGGAATCCCAGCGCCCGCTGGGTTCCACGCTCACTCCACACTTTGCTCGTTCCGTACTTCTTTTTTGACCTTTCCGTTCCTCCGACACTTCCCTACACTATGTAAGACTCGTATAAGACTCGACAAACTAATAATGAAGAAAACATACCGAAAATAAAACAACAAAAATAAAGGAATAAAATTAAAAACATTTAACGTGGGTTGTCACCCACGAAGCGCTCGTTTAATGTCTTGAGCTTGACACCTTCCAATCTTCTCTAAAGGCTCGCATCATCGAGAACTAGAGCCTCGATTTCCCTTTTGTGCAGCTCATCTTCAAGATACGGCTTCACCCTTTGGCCATTTACCTAAAATGTCTCCCTTGTACGTGAATTGAGAAGCTCAACTACACCATGTGGAAAAACCTTAGTGATCTCAAACGGACCGCTCCAACGTGACTTGAGCTTGCCCGGAAATAGCCTGAGCTGGGAGTTGAAGAAGAGAACCTTCATTCTCGCTTTTAGTTCCTTCCTCAATATCTTCCGATCATGAAGTATCTTCACCTTCTCTTTATAAATTTTGGCATTCTCGTATGCCTCATTCCTTAGCTCTTCGAGCTCCGACATCTCAAGAAGGCGTTCTTCTCCCGCCTTCTGCAACTCCATGTTTGCTGACTTGATTGCCCACATGGCCTTATGCTCGATCTCCACGGGTAAATGACACGCCTTTCCATACACCAAACAATATGGGCTCATACCTAATACCGTTTTAAAGACGGTTCGGTATGCCCATAACGCATCTCCGAACTTAAGAACCCAATCCTTCCTTGAAGGTTTAACTGTCTTCTCCAGGATCCCCTTAATCTGCTTGTTACTCATTTCAGTCTGTCCAGATGTCTGAGGATGATAAGGAGTAACCACTTTATGCTTGATGTCAATCTGCTCAAACGACATTATCAGCACCAAACACGAAAGTACAAAGAACCGGCGTAATATGAACAAAAAGATACGAAAACAAAACAAACTAAAGTTTAGACACGACGAAAAATCAACTAAAAACATACGAAAAACAGGATAAGGAGTTTGGAGGAATTATTCTACATGTTTTGTAAACTTGAATGTTTGATCTCATATATTCACTTTTTTGTATACCTTCTGTTATATACACTATGTGCTCAAATGAAAATATAAAATTGAATCATAAGTGTTTTATATTTGATGCAAATTTCCAAATGAACGATACACTTGTGCTAAATAGCCAATTCCGGCTGCGACAAATGCCTCCTTCTACGCTTAATCACCACGAGCATTCTTCGTAGAGCACGAATGTCGAAAATATAATCTCAGATAATGTGGGAAGGTGGTGGTATTATTGAAATTCGTACCTTAGGCCCGTCCATAACATGCATCTATCTTCATGCCCATAATCACAAGATCGAAGGTAAGAACAAATCAACTGCTTCTTTCCCATTTTCCACAACTTTAGTCTCGATCAAGTCCAAATCCCCCAACAACATTGCATCCACTCTATGGACTATGGGATCGTCGTCCACCACTAGGGCGCTTATCTTTCTCCTCTTCTCCATTCCCCAATCATGCAAAACACATCACCATGCATGCATGTTATGCATCTTTAGAGAAAGAGAGAGAGAGAGAGACAGAGAATGGGAGCAGTTTCTGTGGAAGGTAGAGAACTCTATGCAAGAAACAACGACATTTATATAAGGTGGAAGAAGAGATTTTGATGGGAAGTACTTTTTTGTAAGTATATGAAAGGTGTTAGCTGCAGCCAAGATTTCCGCGCTTATAGTCAACTATTTTTATTGCCTTTGTAATTTTTTCTTTTCTTTTCTTTGCAGGTTTATATATGCATTTTATTTTGATTAATAGAGGATTTTGTGTTCTACGTACGATTTAGAGATTTTGATGTAATGAATTGGGATATGTTTTGCTAAGAATTCACGTACAGATCTCAAAGTGGTGGCCATGAAATATGTTTGGTTAATTTGCAGTCTTTAGTTGTTAAATGGGTCATTTATAGTTGAAACTTTTTGTGGCTTTGCAAAATTCATGTGTGTAAATATATTTTCTTGTTCAAATCCAGTACTGGGATGTAGCACCTTTTCAAACATAATATTGTTAAATGGATACATCTTTCCTTATTGTGATTTGATTTGAATATAATGTGTTTCTGCATATTTTATCTGAAAAATATAACTTGGCGTGGATGATAATATTGTGGTTTGGAGTATTTAAAGCCCAAATTTATCATGTTTTGCATATGGGTCCATATATTTCAATCTTTGGGCCTTCTGAGTAAAGTTGATTAGAATTCTTGATTTGTTGATGTTAAAAGGTTGAATCATGTGTAATGTTAGGGTAGTTGGAATTTGCTAGGATTGT
>JAPKLX010000043.1:555625-586740 GCA_026898415.1 Leonotis leonurus | reverse complement strand
GTTGAATCATGTGTAATGTTAGGGTAGTTGGAATTTGCTAGGATTGTTCTACCGTTCTTGGCGGTAACAATTTAGGCAATGTTTGGTATTCATGATACGATACTAATCCCAAAATAATTATTCTAGAACAATCATCTTGGGATTAGTATCGTATCATGAATACCAAACATAGTCTTAGTGTATCAACGGCTCACGTAATGTGACATCAAACATATGAATAACTATAATTTTTATTATTTATTATCTTTATTATTTTATATTTTATATTAAATAGTATTATAATATATTATAATCAATAAATCATGATTTAAAAAATTAATTTAATAAATTAATTATTAAAAATTTAATATTTATTTACGAAGCATACCCATCATTCGCGAGCATATTAATTATTAGCCCTATCCCCGATGGACATGTGAGCATTTTTGTTAAATTTGATAATCCCAACTCTATTTTAGTTAACTGTATGTCATTTGGTACAAATGTGATTCATTATTCTTTTTTTTTATTTCATAATTAAATATTATGTTGTTTAAGAATTTTAAATTTGTACTTAGCATTACAGATTTATCTCACCCATATATATTATATAAATACTTTTAACATATAATATCACCTTTAATTAAATTTTAGTGTTGATAAACTCAATAAAAGAAATATATAATTTTTTAGAATAAATATTAATTATGATTTACTATTTACAATAAATTTTCTATTATATATTAATAAATATTAATTAAATTGATAAATTTTGTCTCTCAAGTGTAATACAAAAGTGAAATGAAATCCTAACCACATATAGTAAAAGTTTTTCTACAATGTTGGTGATATCTCGATACCTTTTTTTAGATAAATAGAGAAGCAATTCAAATATGACTTTATGTCTGTTTTAAATTACCAGATGAATAGTTTCAAATTTTTAATATAAAATAAAAACACCACTATTATTACTCCCTCCGTCCCGCCCTAAGTGTTACGTTTTTCTTTTTGCGTTATTCCAACAAAAGCATTACATTTTATTTTTAAATAATACTCCCTCTGTCCCTGAAACAAATTCCTAATTTGTCATTTTCGTCTGTCCACAAAACATTTTCCTGCTTTAAACTTTCCATTCATGGTAATTGACCCACCACACTCTCTACACACAACTCAATTTAATATAATACTTAAGTGGGATCCCTATTCCACTCACTACATATCATTATTAAAGTCAAAAGCACTACATTAAAACTCGCACCGAGTCAAACTAGTAACTTCTTTCATGGATGGAGGGAGTATATATTTCTATCACAATTTATACTACTTTTCGACTCTCCTTAAATTTCGTACACTTAGCTTGAGACTTAGTGAGCATAACCTAATGAAATAACCTATTGTACGAAATTTTATATATATACGAAAAAACAAGTTAATCCATTGTTAATTATATTTTATTTTAATGCTACAAGACTAATATTTCAAAATTATGATAGTATATAATAAAATATATACTGTAAATCTTAAAAATGACCACTGTAAACTATGAATTCATAATATAACTTTCGATCAACTAAATACTTACGCACTGAATATGGTAATGAGATTTCAGAATCGAGCTAGCCAAAAGAAAATACTTATAAAGAAAAAGATATTGGCAGGAACGAGGAAAATGCACACACCAATTTCAAAAAAATTAAAGAACACCAACCTAAATTTACGTTTCATTTCATGAAAAAAGCGTAAAATTTGAAGTGACAAAGCAGTTGACTTTTGATACTAATGCCAGTTTTCAATCACAAAAACAGAGATGGAAAACACTGGCAAATCTTGTCAAAGAATCAATTCATAGAGGACACAAGAATTTTTGAAAAAACATAAAGCTAGTACAAAAAATTGAATAATTTTCTTTAAAAAATTGCTGGAAATAGTTGTACCAAATCTAAGAAGAATATGAATAGATAATTTAATGTCCATGCCATGACGCCAACCAGACATGAAAACAACTTTTAAAGATTATTTATCACCCTTGAAACTAATGAATAAATTAAATATTCTGAGATTCCAGTTCTTGGACTAATCATCAATTAATTTTGAGTTATTCTTGATTTGATGATTATGGTAATTGTTTAATTTAATGCTATTTGTGAGCAGTGAGTAGGATTTGTCTGAAGTGACAACAAATGCTGTCTCTTTGCCTACCTATCAATACAGCGAGAATATTGCTATTGTGTTTTCTTTCTCTCTTGTAACTTCAAATAAATATTCTGATCTATTTCTTAAATATATAAATAATTATAAAGATAAGCTTTACTCATTTATGCTGAGACCAGCACAAAGGATTTTCTTTTTTATTTCACATGCATGTTCCCTTGAGAAATATTTGTCTTAATCAAATTCATATTTTTAGTCTAATACAATGAGCTACACATATTATCTTAACATGCAAATAAAAAAGGGACAGAAAAAGATAGACATGATTTCAAGAAATATTTGCCACGTGAAGTTAAAACATTTTGGTTCATGAAATATCTCAGAGAGGCACGAGAAGAATTTTAGCAGATTTTTGTATATAAATGCATTTATTTTAATTTATCGTGATCATTTTAATTTGTGTGATTAATACTATATGTTGAAATAATTAGTTAAGACAAACTTAAAGGTGCAGCAAGTGAGCAAGTTACTGTATTATATATTTATGTTGATGTATTAACATTTGACACTAAACCTTAATCAAGGCTGGTGTCGTAATTAGAAGGATATGATGCGCGCTCAAGATTTAGATTAATAATAATTGCATTATATATATATACATATTCAAAAATTAATTAATAGTATTATACTAAAGTAAAAAAATAAAGAAATACATCAGAAGTTCCCAAATCATTAAAGGGAGGATCCCACATAATCTCCTATTTGGATTATCAAACTATAGCAGCCTTGATTAGTCTTAACACTAACCCTAATTAGCATATATACATTCATATATAACTATTTGTTTATATTAATTCTTGCTTTTTTTGCCTTTAAAAATATTTGTCGCTGCATGAGTTGTTAATGCATCCGCGAATGATGTAGAATGTCGTGTAGATAAAGAAATAATTTTTTTTAATAAAAGTTTATCGTTTTTAACTTTTCGACTATAATTTATCGATTAATGTATATAATTAATATTTATCGCATTAAAACGATTCTATTATTGCTTATATAGTTGGGACTTTTAGCATGTCACAGTTTGATGTATACATACTCGTATAATCATATTAATTGGTGATATTTAAATTACTTGATACTTGCTGGCGCAATTAACTATTAACTACTTGAAGATAGTACATTAATATATTGTTAATTATTTAAGAAGCAAGTTTTATGGTTTTTTAGAAGAGCCAAATTTATTTTAGAGTTGGCTTTTGATGAGATGTGGTTTCCAACATACTGCAATTATTTGACAAAAAAAATTGGACCATCATATGATGTTTTGAAGATTCGACACACACAGAGACCACTTATAAATTCTGAATATCATCATTTTTAAATTATTGTACCATTCCTAGCTAGCTATAATAATTCATTTGAGGCAATAGTAAAAAGGCTATTCCTTCTTAGGAAGGACGACAAATCATTCTTGGCATTCATCAGCTAACAAACAAAATACATAGCATCTAAATAACTTCAATTTTCACATGCAAATATATTTAACTAAATAAACTCCTCATTTGTGCATTAGGAAAAATATAAAATTCCAAAAATAAAATTATACGAGAACAAGGAAATGTTCTCACCAATGAACTCTATAATTCCAAATGATCAAATTTTGTGAAATACATATTCAATGAAACCGCAAATATGGCAGCTTCTTTTTGTGCTTTATTTCTTTTGTTTTAAATTTACGTATCGTTGTAATTTTATTTTATACAAAAAAAGAATAAATTTGTAATTTTTTTTGAATATATTTTCTAATATTTTAAGCATGCATGTCAAATCGTAATATAAAATCCGGACCTTACTTGAAACATTTCGAAATGTAATGGGTTTCTTTTTCATATTTAAAAGGTCATGCCATATCGGCACATATATTTGCAACTATAAATTTTCCTAAATATTCATATTCAATATTTATCAATATATTTCTTTTAAAGTTGAATATTAAGCTCAATTCTCCCACCTACGTCATCTGTTGACAACAATACAGATTAACGTCTCATTATTAAATGAGATATTCTTTGATATCATATTAAACTTGAATATTGAGATTAATTCCATGTAAAAATGCATTGTTAAGAGGAGCATATATTTTTTAGATGAAACTACTATCTCATGTGGGACAACCATAGAAACTTTAATATATAGTTTCATAATGTTTCAATAACGATAGTGGAAGCTATTTGGATTGGTGATCATTGAATGATATGATAACACAAGTGCCATAAATTTCTGCTCGAATGACTCGATTCTTTCCATTGCATTGGACCTACAATTCTAATTCTTTTCTATGATGAAATTACTTTTTCCCCAAACCAACTTTAGACTCTCTCTCTTTATACCCAATACTTATATGCGCATGCCTTTCTTCTTCTTTCTGCCATCATGTTCTTTCCATTTTACTATTTGAATTTGCTTCATACCTATGAGTATATTACTTATATGCATGTAACTTTTGACTTTCAATCAATGTTACATATTTAAAGGCATATACTTTTTCCGTCCACTAAGTATTTGCACACTTGAGTTCGACACGTATTTTAACGAATGTTATGAATGTGTTCTAAGTAGAGTAAGGGTCCCACAATATTTATTAATTAAATATGTGTACGTGAATGAAAGAAAAGTTAGTGGTTGATTGATAAATAAATTAAATATGTTATGAGTGAAACGAGAGTCTCATATTATTTATAGTTAAATATGTAAGGTGAGTGATTAAAAATGTAATGGTAGGTCCACCAATATATATATAATTATTAAAAATAAAAGTGTGCAAGTTTTTCGTAAATCCAATAAAGTTAATAAATATGTAAGTTTTTCGTGGATGGTTGGAGGAAGATTTACAAAATATAAACACCAAATGTGTCAAAAACTGAAACTATGTATAAGATTCCAAAGTATTTGCTTTTTTTTAAGGAGAAAATTATATGTCATCTTAATATAAGCTTAAGTTCACACCTCTTTTTTTTTAATTAGGAAAGTAAGATTTACAACTACTGCAGTACTATGTATAAACTCTTACCAAGGAAAGGAAAGCTGAAGAAAACCATTTATGACATGGGAGAAAAGGAAAAGGTAAAAAATACATTTAATATTTTGAAGGAAAAATTAGAAGTAATAATGAGAGATTATTAAATGAGGATAGTCAATCTGCAAAATTTATTGCTTCCTGCGATACCAGCTCCAACTTTTGCTCTGCGAATATGGCCCTTACTTTGAGGTCCCTATCTACCCTACAAAATTACAAAACAGTACCACACTTCTGTATCCACTTCAATACCCAGCCATTTAATCGTGTAGGGGCATTCCTGTCTTTTCCTTAAAAAGGTAACATTCAGACACCAAGTCCAAATCACGCGCACTGTACATTCTGTCTGGACGAGGCAATGAGTAAAAATAAGCAAAAAAATCTTTTTCTCTCCACCGACACGTGCCGTTTCTCGATGCCCCTTCCAGCACGTGCCGGGTCTTACGTCACTATTCGCGAAACCAATAAGCCTCTGCACGTGTGGTACTGTTTCGTCACGTGCCAGCTAAACACTAGTAGGTGTAAATTCCACAATATTTTTGAGAAAACATTACTATTGTTAAATGTTCTTACATAAAAAGAAGAAAAATTAAGTTAAAAAGGAAATTTAAATTATACCAAAATAACTAAATTTTAAATAATTAAAAAATATTTTTAAATTTTTTAAAATAATTTACCTTTTATGTGTATAACTAGCAATATGAGTGGCCATTTATATTTGTTTAGCATAAACACTATTTTATTTGTGCATGATTTATATTTTATTATATTAACACATTTGAAATTTTTTATTTATGTTAAGTATTCCTATTATATTATATTAATATTAACATTTTTTTTTCGCTCCGTTCATGGATGATACTCCTTATTTGCTGAGTTACATACTCGAGGATCAGAGAAGCGTTCTGCCGCAAAAGCATGTCATACCCTTATACTACTTCACAAATGCGGTGATAGAGACTCAGTCATCCACTTCCCTAGCTAGTCGTCGTCAGCTCCTTTACAGATTCGATCGGGTATTCATAATTTGGAACGAAAGACTTCAAACGTTTGCATACCGATATGAAAAACTAATGTCTTACCACTTGACTATACTTCATAGACTTGTTTTCGATGGTAGAAACGGGGAATATAAGAAGGGGCTCGATTTATCACCCTCACTAAACACAACTTCTTTTAAAATAATATATAAAATTAGATTCAAACTTAATTCATTAAGTATCTTTATTAAAATTATAACACACTATTAAAATTAATGTCAAGTCTAAATACCATGTTTTTCACTAAATGAGGTGTGGTTACAATTACTGGAGCTTTATCTCCTAAATCTCACTGTAATCATTGGGTACATGTGGAGGCAGTCAGCAATTGCTTTTCCAAACTTTATTTACATTTATTTAATAAGCAAAGTTTTAATACTAGCTTTAAAATTATTGATATTCATAAAAAGTTGGAATTTCAGCTAATTATTCAATAAAACACTACATGTGTGTAGCACATGACCCATTAGCATATTGGTACGCTAATTTTCTAGAAGCTGAGAGAATTCCCCAAATTAAGTAAATAAGTAATTTCTTCTGAAAAGTGAATATTATGTCCATAAATTATAAGCTCGAATCATATGAAGTAAAAGAATGAGTGCGTGCATCATAATATATTTATATGTATTTTACAACCTCTTGCTTCTTTCTCTAAATTTATTAACACTTCATCTCTTTAAAAAGTGACACTACCTTCGTCCCGCTAAAAGTGGCTATGTTTTCTTTTTGGGCCGTCCAACTAAAAGTGTCCACTTTACTAAAAAAAGAAAAGTTTTTACCTTTAAAACACATTACTCCTACTTTATTTACACACAACACTTTAGTTTCTTATTCTCCGTGCCGACTCCTTTGTGGCCGCTTTTAGTGGGACGGAGGGAGTACATTTCTATTTTGCACGCAAATTAAGAAATTTTTAGTTAATTTTTTAAAGTGTTCTATAAATGCAAAAGAAAAAAATAAGAGTACAATTAATGAATACTAATTACACCTTTATTGTCATTTAACATCCCTTATTATTTCTTTTTGAGAAATACCTATCTTTGGAGATAACATCCCAAAATAAAATACGTTTCTTTCGAAAATAATGGAGTGATAGTTAATAATTTCAAGTTTTCAACTAAACCCATTTTCAACGAATTTTGTTAGCGACCGATTGATCCATGATTAAGTTCGCTACTAAATTTGAGGCCAATTTACATGCAAAAAAATTCATAATAGGTCCGTCGTTAACATATGCGTTGCAATTCTGCCGTGAATCTATCACGATCTAACGACGAGCACATATTAAATAACATATTTGTCGTTAGCTCCGTCATTATTAAGTAATATTTTTGTAGTGATATATATAGATATATTATCTATGCAAATGTTAAAAATACAAATTAAAAAATATATATCATCCTTTTATTGGAGAAATTGTCAAAATCTATACTTCCTCAAATTCGAAACAAATAACATTTAGCATTTTTGTCTCCTAGTCAATATAACGTATACTTAGAAACAGAGGCGGACCCAGGGGGGGACGAGGGGGGACGGCTGAACCCCCAATTTTATTTTTTTTTATATATATATAATGTATTAATGTTATTTTAATATTTTTTTATTTGTACCCCCAGTCCCAGACCCCTTAACTAAATATAAATTTTCCTATTCACCTATTTCATTCCTGGCATATTTATTTAATTATTATTTTAATAAGAACTGCAATTTCCCCAATTTCTGCATCTTTATTTCTTCTTTCCTACACGTACAGATTCTATGCATTCCTAAATTGTGTGGGCGGCGAAATTGACCAGCCTCGGCGAGGAGGAGAGGGAGAAGGTGATTGAGGAGAGGAAGGGGCTGAGGAGAGAGCGTATGGAGAAGCGTTCGGAGGAAACAAAAGCGAAAGTGCCAGAAACGCAGCAGGAGAGTCACTAGTTTCAAGTCTTAGTTCCACTATCATCTCAATTCCAAGGTATTATTAATCTGTTATACTTTATTTTTCTAATTTAGGTTTAAAATGCCCAAATAATTTGTTGATTGTTTTTTGCTTATTTGATAATTCGTATGCGAATTTGTTTGTGTTAATGTGTAGGTTTAGTTTTCTTGTAAGATTCTTATATTTGTGTGTTGGATTTGGATTATTTGATATAGGAATGACAAGTGAAACACCTAAATCAAAAACACCAAAAGGAATGTCAAAACAACCCGATCTTCGAGAATTCATGTTCAAGAAAAGAAAATCTCAAGAAAGTTCTAGTAATTCAAATGCTAGTGTCTCCTACAAGTAATTCGTCTCAATTTCAAGAAAATGCTATGAATTTGAGTGGTCCAAGTAATAGCAATGTGTCATTAGAGGATAAAGAATTAGTTTATGATGTTGAGCTTCTTCCTCATGATCCGGGAAAAAGAATAAGCATAATGGATTATCCTCCAAATCAACGAGATGCGGTTAGGAGAGCTTACATTCTCAAGAAACCTTGTCAACCAAAAACTCATGATTTCCCTCAAAAAGTTCGTGGTGGTTTGCGTCGGTTTAGTGTTTCTTGGTTTGACAAATGGGATTGGCTTGAATATAGTATTGAAAAAGATGCCGCATTTTGTTTTGTTTGCTATTTGTTCAAGAATGAAGTCCAAATCAATGTGGGGGGAGATGCATTTGTGAATGAAGGGTTTAAATCTTGGAATAAACCGGAGAGATTTTTGAAACATGTTGGTGGAGTTAAAAAGTGCTCACAATCTTGCTTATGAGAAATATGTGAACTTAAGAGATGGGAAAAAAAAATCAATTCTTGTATCTCTTGACAATGCCACCGATGTGATGAAAAGAGAGTATGACATTCGTTTAAAATCTTCTATTTCTTGTTTGTCTTATCTATTGCAACAAGGGATGACATTCCGTGGGCATAGAGAAAGTGAAGAATCCCTTAATAGAGGAAATTTTCTTGAACTTTTGAAATGGTTAAAGACACATAATGAAGTTGTTTCAAATGTCACTTTGGAAAATGCTCCCGGTAATTGTCAATTGACATCTCCAAAGATTCAAAAAGATATTATCAATTGTTGTGCTAAAGAAACAAGTAAGAGAATTGTGGAAGAGCTTGGTGATGATTATTTTGCTATATTAGCCGATGAGTCGAGTGATGTGTCTCAAAAGGAACAACTAGCTGTTTGTTTGCGTTATGTTGAGAGAAAAAAGGCAAAGGTAGTGGAACGATTTCTTGGACTTGTTCATGTTGGTGATATTACGGCTTTGTCTCTTAGGAATGCAATTGTGTCTTTACTTGTTGAACATTCATTGAGTCCATCTAAGATACGAGGGCAAGGATATGATGGGGCTAGTAACATGAAGGGTGAGATAAATGGTCTCAAGACTTTGATTATGGAAGATGCTCCAAATGCTTATTATGTTCATTGCTTTGCTCATCAACTTCAACTAACTCTTGTAGCCACTGCCAAAAGGAACAATGAGTGTGCTTGGCTTTTTGATACACTTGCAACATTGTTGAATGTGATTGGAGTTTCTTGTAAGAGAAGAGAAATGATTCGAGAAATTCAAGCACAAAAGATTGCTCAAGCCTTGGAAATCGGTGAACTTGAAACAGGTACGGGGTTAAATCAAGAGCTTGGTTTGCATCGGCCAGGAGATACTCGTTGGGGTTCTCATTTCAAAACTCTTTTGAATGTCATGAACTTGTTCTCTACGATTGTTGAAGTTCTTATGATGATTGGGGGCAATGGCTTTAACTCGGATGATAAAGCTAAAGCTCAAGGCATTTTGTACTCAATAGAGTCATTTGATTTTGTTTTTATGGCACAACTAATGACTACTATTCTTGGGTACACTAATGATTTGTGTCTTGCTTTGCAAAGAAGAGATCAAGACATTGTTAATGCTATGAGGCTTGTCACTATAACCAAAGTCATATTACAGAAAATGAGGGAGAATGGATGGGAGACTCACTTGAACAAGGTAATCTCATTTTGTAATGATAGTGGCATTATTGTTCCGGATATGGAGGCTTCTTATATCCCTCAAGGAAGATCAAAGCGGTTTGTTCAACAAGTTTCATATCTTCATCATTTTCGGGTTGATGTGTTTATAGAAGTAATTGATTTACTACTTCAAGAACTTGACAATCGATTTGATGAGGTCAATATGGAGTTGCTCAAATGCATGGCTTGCTTAAATCCCAAAGATGGCTTCTCTTCTTTTGACAAGGAAAAGGTACTCAAACTTGCAACTTTTTATCCCTCTGAATTTTCTAGAATTGATTTGGTTACTCTTGAATACCAACTTGATATATTCATGGAAGATATGAAAAGAGATGAGGGGTTTCAAAATTTGCATGATGTTAGTGCTCTTTCGATGAAGCTTGTTGAAACAAAGAGACATGTCACTTATCCTCTTGTATTTTTACTCATAAAGTTGGTGTTGATTCTTCCGGTTGCTACTGCAAGTGTAGAGAGAGTATTTTCTGGGATGACTTATATCAAGAATAAGTTACGGAATAGCATTGTGGATCAATTTTTAAATGATTGTTTGATCACTTTCATTGAGAAAGATTTGTTCCTACAAGTTTCCGACGACGAGATCGCCAATCGCTTTCACGAGATGAAGACTCGTAGAAGAATAAATTAGTTTGTTATGTATTTTTTTTTAAATATGAATTGTATGACTTTGATATTCATCAATTTTATGGGATGTATTGTTTTAATATTTTTTTTTCATAAACTGTTATATAATGTTTATCGTCGTACCCCCGAATAGAAAATCCTGGGTCCGCTACTGCTTAGAAAGTATTTGACTAAGCTTATATTATAAAGAGCTTATAAGTAAAGTGTTTGACTAAGCTTATCTTATAAAAAACTTATAAGTCGTCAAAGTTTTTGGATAATTTACTTATAAACTCTTTTAAAAAGGTTATAAGATGATAAACTGTTTGACATTTTAAACTTTTCATATGAATTGGTTGGAGTAAATATGGTAATAACAAAATATTATAGGATTAATTATTTAATTTTGTTACATCTTATAAATTTATGAACAAATAAGTTGGGGTGAATCCACTTATTCTTAAACATCTTTTCCAAAAGCTTATTTTTACAACTTATAAACTTTTAAAGAGTTTAATTTTTCAAACACTTTCAATGTTATTATAAACTCTTAAACAATGTGTTAGAAGTATGAAATAACCTCCAACGAAAATGTAAAATAGAACATGTCAAAAGGGGTCCAAAGCTAGTTTGGAGATTATACCTTGGACAACGAATGCTACCGTATTGATGACTACCGAGCAAGATCCTCAGAGAACGAACCTGAAACAGAAAAAATCGGAGGATGGTTTGGAGTTCCTCCGGGAAGGAGCTCCGACGCTCAAGTTAGATTATCGGACAGTGTGAAAAAGGATTGTGTATGGAAGGAACAAGAACGGATGTAAACGTATGCTAGGGTTGTTCCGCAAAGAAAATGAGTCACACGTATTTATAGAACGTAAAAGATGAGGATAAATGAGTAATTCTGTCTTGATAACGACCTCAAAAAGAATCAGAAAACCTCTCCAATAGGGGAAAGCCACGTGTCCAGTGGTCCTTCCTCACTGACAAACCATTTGTAAATAAAGTGTAAATAACCCAACAATTGTTAGAGAAATCCTGCAACATGTCGGGTAGTTAAAACCTCACGCCTCCAGCGCTGTCAATAGACCCTCAGAAATACAATCCCACTACCATATTCCATTGGCCCGAGTTTATTCAGAGCTCTTACATTCCAGACCCCTTTATTGGGTCTGAGACTTCAGAGCAGCCGTCCTCCATTCAGAGCCGTTTTAAGTTGCAAAACCCACCCTTTATAGGGTCTGCAACTTCAGAGCGGTTAAGCTCTGGTTTGGAACCTTCTAGAGTGTCATTAAAAGTGTGTAATATATTCGAATATTCTTTATTCTAAATTATTTTAGTTGTTAGTAAGATCTATTTAGGATCATGCTGATATTGTCCTTATCACAATGTACTATCTCCATCCACCAAAATGGTTTACGTTTTGCCATTATGAGAATGTTCACAAAAAATGTTTACATTTGAAACTTTTCTTTATAGCAAATGGACCCACCACACTCACTACAAACAACTGAATTTAAAACAATATTTTAAATGAGACCCAAACTCAACTAATTACTCACAACAAATTTAAAACAATATATGAAATGGGACCCTAACTCCACTCACTACATATCCCCATTAAAGTCAAAACGCATTATTAAAACTCGTACCGGATCAAAACGTAAACTATTTTCATGAACGGAGTGAGTATAAGATTAGTCAAACAGCCCGTAATATGGAGTATTTAACTGGATTTATCATTTTATCTACATGAGTTTATCAAATATTGCAGTAAACTGGTGGTTATCAAGTTTTTAAGATATTTTCAATCGCATAATAAGATTGTAAACGGTTATTAAAGAAGCATGTTGTGAAGTAATCCAGATAAGCCATATTTCAAATAGTTTGATGTTCAATAATAACATGCATGAGTGTAACAGGTTGAAGGCAATATATGAAAGACATGTACATATTTAAATTTTATTATCATATAACTTAATAAATCAAATTAGATGACTCTTTAATATTTTAATTTATTAAACAATTAATTTAGACCATCAATTTTAAAAAAATAATTTATTATATTCAATTCTAGTTAACACGTATGAAATTAAATATGTACTCCTAAATAATATCATCAATATATATAATTATTTACTTAAATTTTATTATTGGACACACCATTAAATTTCTTTTATCATGTATAACAAAGATTTAATTATAAATAACTTGATATTAATTCATTTCTCATTATTGAGTTAGCCATACACTTCACTATTTCTTTTTACATCATTCCTCTATTGCTTATTAAATCGATAGAATAATCTCATCAACACTTCACTATTTTATCTTATTTTTCTTTTAACTTGAATTATTTTATCTAACCTACCAAATGGTAGACATTAAAATGGTAAGCTAATATTGATCCTCTAAAAAATATGCTAGGCATCAAATTATTATTACTTCCAATTAAACAAAATAAAACAAATAGTTATAATATTAAATTTAATTGAAATAGAGAATGATAAATTAAAACTTTACACCATTTAATAAAATTATACCCCTCCGTACTATGTGGTTTGAATGGTGTTCAACGACCGAAACTTTAAAGCTCCATTCTCTCCCTCACTCACATCGTCCCTCTCTCTTTCCCTCATAAAAACACACACAAATTTACACGTTGAGAGAGAGATAAGCAAGAGAAGCTACCTCTATGATTCTATCTCTAAAGCAATAGCATTACAGCTTACCCTCTGTCTTCTCTGTTAGTGTACGGAAATCCTATTCGTTGTTTATTAATTATTTAAAGAAGAAAGGCTGCTCCCTCTTCAACCAATTCTTATACTTTCACATAAGGCCCCCATTAATACCCTCTTCCTCAGCTGCTGCCTTTGTCTCACTCTTTTAGGTCTTCATTTTGACTTCTTAATTCTTATCATCCCTTTTCCACTCTTCGTTCATCCCCAAATATTCCTATTCCCCATTGTTGATGAAATCGGCGACAAAATGGTAGAAGATTTTGAAGGAGCGAATTCGAGTAATAGTTCAATGAGCAGTGATACCACCACAATGAGCCACTGCACCAGCTTCAGCCGCCTCTCGTTCGAGCTGCCGTCAAGCTCGCCGGAGCAGCAGGCGGCGCTGCGACCACACCGCTCGTCGGACTCCTCGTTCATGGCGATTCGGTTGAAGCCTAATCTGAACTTCCGCGACTTCAGCTTCGTGCGACAGATCGGCAGCGGTGATATCGGCAGAGTCTATCTGTGCCGTCTCCGCGGCGGGGCGGAGGAGGGGCGGCTCTACGCTATGAAGGTGGTGGATAATGACGTGCTGGCGCTGAAGAAAAAGACGCAGAGGGCGGAGACGGAACGGAAAATCATGCGCATGTTAGACCACCCGTTTTTGCCTACGTTGTTCGCGGAATTTGAGGCCTCTCATTTCTCCTGCGTCGTCATGGAGTACTGCGCCGGCGGTGATTTGCATTCTCTCAGACATAAACAGCCACAGAAACGCTTCTCTCTTAGCTCAGCTAGGTCAGTCTCTCTCTCCCTCTTTCATTTTTCATTTTTTTTCCTTTTCAATAAATCAGCTCTCTTTCTTCAATTTTATCTTCTTTCTGCAAAATGTAAATAAAAATCGGAGCTTTGATGTTTCGATAGATAAAGGCTTGTAAAGTTTTCAAAAATTTTCCCATCAAATCAATTTTAGCCGCAAATTTCCATATCTGGATTTTTCTTGTTTTGGACGATACATGCCTCAAATTCGATCCAAATATACATACTATCACACAAGCGTCTTTCTCTTTATCTTCTCCAACTATTGCTTGATTTCCACAGCTGCTTCTTCCCATGTACTCATTTACCAAAAAGAACACTAAATATATTTTTTTGTTTTCCACCACAGTATTTTTTCTCACATCAATAAAAATTGGAAATTCATGGTTGAACTACTTGCAGGTTTTATGCTGCCGAGGTTCTGGTAGCATTGGAGTACCTCCACATGTTAGGAATAATATACAGAGATTTGAAACCAGAAAACGTGCTGGTTCGATCGGACGGTCACATTATGCTCACCGACTTCGATCTATCCCTCTGCTCCGACGCAATTCCAGCCGTCGAATCCCCGGACTTCTTCCCCGACGCGCCATCCTCTCCGCGCGCCCTCCTCACGCCATTCTCATGCTTCTCCGACCGGTTCTTCCGTTCCAGAAAAATCCAAACGCTGGCCGCGAATCGGCTGTTTGTGGCGGAACCGGTCTCCGCCAGGTCGTGCTCGTTCGTGGGGACCCATGAGTACGTGGCGCCTGAGGTGGCATCCGGCAGGTCTCATGGGAACGCCGTGGACTGGTGGGCCCTGGGAATCTTCATCTACGAGATGATCTACGGAAGGACTCCTTTCGCGGGAGCCAACAACGAAGCCACGCTACGCAGCATCCACAAGAATCCACTTGCCTTCCCCTCCGACGCGCCCTGCGCTCCGGGTGAAACCCACGCGCGCGATCTTATATCCGGTTTGCTCAACAAGGACCCGACTCGTCGGCTCGGGTCGAAGCGCGGGGCTGCCGACGTGAAGACCCACCCGTTTTTTAAGGGGTTGAATTTCGCGCTGATAAGAACTGTGTCGCCGCCGTCCGTTGCCGGTATCCGGAGGCAGAATAAAACGGCGCCGTTTGGTGTGTTTTGAAAAGTGTGGCTGCTGCCACGTCGGTTCTTAGGTTAAGTGATAGTAGTATAACTTAGGAGGGAGGAGTTATGTGCATTAATTAGGTGGAAACACAAAAAAAAGGAGAAAATATGTATAGAAAGTTTTAACGTAAATTATGCGGCGATGTATTACTATAAGCGAATCTTCGACGTTATTATTGCATTTTTATGAATGTTGAAGAAGTTTATCTAATTCTTATTATGGTGGTGGTGATGATAGTTGCCATAGTCAATGCTTATAAGTATTATTCTTATTATAATTGTCATTATTATTACGACTTTTAATTTTTGGTGATTAATATAAGTCCAAAAGCGTATACTTATAAATTAATAGTTTTAACTTTGATAATTGATGAATGTATATTGATGGACTTCTGGAATTGTAGCTGTACATTCTGACATTACTCATATTTTTAAATTAATTACGGTTTGAATATTAATTTTAGTTGCCAGCGAAGCAGACATGTCAAATTTCTTCATATAATTATCAATGTATACATTGAAATGGTCTGTGCACTTATTTTTCGGTATATTTTACTACTAGTATTTTCCTTCGAATATTCTAGGTTTATTGTTGTTAAATATCCCGCTGTAGTGACCAAGGAATTTTAATATATAGTGCGATTAATACAAAAGTAAATGATAGTATTAACGTTATAAGATGTAAAAGTTAAGGCTCATATCATGTAATTATCTGGTGGAAGGATTACCTGATGTGTTGGCTACATTTGAGTATTTAATCTTGAAACCGGAGCAGAAAATAAAAAACTAATTAATGTCTTTATCCCATAATATGATTATATGATATTTCTCCTCATATTCTCTAGACCGTGAGATATTATGGTAATATTATGATCATCTATATAATATATCCATCTTATGTGGTGTTACGAGAAGTCTCCCAATAAAAATTAATATATTATAATGATAATTTAATTAATATGATTTTATTACATTTTATATAGAAATCAATCATGATTGTAATCATATTTAATTAATTATTCAATTAATATTGTAATAAATATAATTTAGAAAGAATCTATAACATTTATAATGAAATATATAATTTAATTTTTATTTAATAATTATTTAATATATAAATATATAATATTTGTATTAAACAAATATTTCATTAATATTAAATATATAATATTTCTAAATACTTTATACTTTTTAAAAATTTCATTAGTTAATTTTTTCTATAAATTTTAATCAATTTGATCTTATTTTAATCAATCTCATATTTCGTAACTTAAGTTTCACATATAATTTTACATGATATTACGTCAACATAAGAATCTAAACATAAATAAAATAACATTAAAAATTTAATGAACTTCATCATACATTGAAAATTTGGTGAACTTCATCAGTAAAAGAAAAATATAAAAATAACAATTATAAGTTTAATTTTCAAGCCCGCCATCCACGGATACTCGCCACTCGTATGTATTCATTAGTTCCGAAAACATATAATTTAAATTTTAAGAGAGATCATATATAATTTATAGAAAAAAAAAATATGATTGATATTAGACGGTGAGCGAGTACTTAAAAGACATGTTGGTAAGTATTTTACGAGTATATCTCACATAATTTTGTGGGCAAGAATAATAATTATCATATCAATATACACAAACTAAAATGGTAGTGTGTATGAAATTTTGACTCACCAACGAGATAAGTTTTCATATATATAACATTAATTATTTGATTATTAAATAAATATTTTTAAATAAAAATTATTTATTTGATTTGGTTAACTAATTAATTTTTATCAAACAAATAAATAGTCAATTTTTAAAATTATTTTTTTTAATTACGACATAAAGTGATATATTATATAACAATAAATTTTACACCGGATAAGTCTTCATGTAACAATTATATTTTGCAACTTATATAATTTTTCAAGTAGCATGAATTTGCAATTTATGTTAATAAAATATAATGTAATGTACTAATTTTTAACCAATACATTATATATACGATAAATTATTTATCAATTTATATTACTTTTAAACAGATTATTGCATTTTTAATAATAATTTTTTGTGATTCATCAATATATATTATTTTAAAATTTATATTTATAAATTATAATGTAAAATAATTTTTCATTAATTTTCGACGGATTATACACTAGTTAATGTTTAAAGGAAAACTATTTATCTTTTTCTATAATTTTTCTGTTTATAAAATTTATTATTTTCTTGGCCGTTCATAATATATTATTTAATATTTTAAACGTGTCTCACAAAATACATTAAAATTCTTAAACTTAGAATGCATATTTTGTAGGTTGTTCTTAAACTTAGAATGCATATATATATATATTTCTGAGTGTGCTCCTTGGATTGCTTAATAATTAAATGGCCGTTCAGCCTATTTCATATAGTTCACCAAATTTAAAATGATTAAAGGTGGGGGGCTTCATTCTTTATACTAATATAGACTGGAAAAGTACATATAAATAATGGAGTATTAGCAAAAAACAAAATACCCGAATAAGATTCTAAAATCCCAGTGGCACTCAGACAGGCAAGTGGGACTACAATACATTGATTCATATATATTCTCTACTTCTCACTAATTATGACACCTTTTTTTACATTACGGTTATTAAGAAGAGTTTATAAAGTAGTGTAAAAGGTATTAGAGTCCACACTTTTTGAAGGAATAACATTTATTATTTTTAGAATGTGCCAAGTTTCGTGGACGTCCCAATACGGGAAATGTATCATGTTTAATGGGACTGAGAGAGTACTGATTGATATATATATATATATATATTTGAAATTAATTAAGTAGAGTAAAAATGAAAGAAGAAAAGAAAGTGTGCAGAAATTGTTCCAGAAATAGTAGATTGGTTGGGTTGAGCATGTGTCATGTGATGGTAGAAGTTGAAATTGAAGTTGAGGTTGAAGTGAGAGAGAGAGGAAGAAGGGAAGGAAGGAGCCCCGCTAAGATGCGCCGGCGGGAGACAGCGGGAATGGGCTCCCATGTGCCGCTTTGGATTATGTTCTTTTTTGTTTTTTTTTTCAATTAACATTATTAATATTATTATTATTAGTATTATTTTCTTTCAAAATTTCAATTATTTGTGTTTCTAGCCTTGTTCGGCTTCCTTCACCCTTCTATGAAATATTGACAAAATTGAAATTATTGTCGAACAAGGAAAATGGTTCGCGGTAAAGATAAGATACGCTTGAATTAGAAAATTTTGATGTTACTTTTTTTATCCCATTAAATTAAATACACTTTGACCAAAATACTAATCAAGACGGATGAAGTATAACTTATAAGTTATAAATATGTGCAAGCTCTATCATTTATCAATATAATGATGGAGTCACCACTCACAGTTGAAAGGCTTCTATTGATTTGAATCAGGCCGGGCCACACTTTTACCTATCCATATTGGATGGTTTTATTCATAGTTTTCTATACATTTTCTAAACTCAGTAGGGCAAGACAATCACATAATTGGTAGAGTTGAGAAAATGCCTGTCAATAGATATTCCTAAGTGAATAAACTAATATCCATATTCAAATTTGCAATTTATAACAATTAAAATGGCAATCGATCATTTACTTTCCGACCGTGATATGAAGTTAAATTGAATGTCCATTAACAAACTTGGATATTATACCAAATTTTCCCTAAAAAGCTTTATTAGGATTTAGGATTTAACAAACTTGGATATTAGAGCAGTGAGTAACAATTTTTTTTTTCAAACTGCATGATTCGGGTGGGCTGTGCGAATGGACTATTCAAATAGTTTGTTTTAACAACACGATTTTATATTTAGTTCTTAGACATTACTTCAAACATGTAATGAAATTGTTATATTTGATAATGGTATTGGACTAAGAATCTATGATTGATCTCTGTATCATATAAAAATGAAAAACATTTCAATAAAATGATTTATATATAGTCTTGTACCCAATTTTATGATTAATAGGACTATCTCGTTTTAACCTTTCTTAATTCGTATTATATTTGATGCAATAATTGAAAAATGTAGTGGCTACAAAAGGAAAATAAAATGAAATTATAACCGTTACAAATTAATGTGAAAATTGGTAAAAGGGAATGGAAAACTAATTAGATTAAGTCCAAGAAATAATCACATGTTTAGAAATGAAAAATGGAAGAACACAAGAGAAGAGAAGACATGGTGATGGGGTAGGGATGCAGGTGGGCAATTTCCCAGCAATGCAGAGTAGTACCTCCTTAACCTACTGTCCCCTTTTCACCCCTATCCTGGGCCCCACAACCCCCAACACCACCTGATCTATTCTCTTTCCTTCATGTCACTTCTTTTGCCACCTCATTTTCAAATTACTATAATCTTCACTTCTAAATAAATTAAAACACTCCATTCATTCAATAGTTAATTACAAACTAATCGCTTGTCTCATTGAACGTTACACAATTTATATTTATTATGTATGATTTTCTTCTTCTGTTTTATTTGTATATTTCATTTTTCTTTTTTTGCTTTGGTGAAGAACTTTATTTTATTCGGATTGAAGCTAGTCCACAAAGAACAACGAAAAGAAAATGACTCATTCCCTTCCATCGTGTAATTTAGACAACTCCAGCTAATCCGATTTTATATATTAAAAATAATATTTGTAGTTCTTTTTCTTGAAAACAAGAGAGATATCAGAACTTGAATTTCAATCCATGTTGCACTTAGGGTGAAAAGCGGGAAAGATCGGATACCTATTACGAATCACGATCTAGGAAAATATTTTTTTTTTGTCTCGGTTTTGATCTTGTTCGGGTTTTTGAAATTCTCGAGTCCTAAAATTAAAAAATTTGAAGTCCCGGTTGTTTAGCCTAAAGTGTGTACTAGGTTCTCGCAAATTATTACGAGGTCGATTCCATGTAGCAAGCTAACCCCGGTCGGATCTCGATGTAAAGCTTAACAGAGCGGCTCTAATTTTGCGTTTGGCCATGCTCTCATGTTTTTTCTCCTCTCATCTTTTGCCCGTGACTCCTAACAAGATCCCATCCGATTTTCTCGGTTTTGCATGGCGACGCACAAGGAAACACTTCCGGCTCCATTCTTCTCTCATTTCCTCACCCTACATCCAAAGCACGAAAATACACGACCGACGTAAAAACGAACTAAAAAGAGTACGAAAATAAACAATCTAATACTCTAAACAAAACGCAATGAAGACCAAAAACATAACAAAAACGTACTAAACAATGGTCCTAAACAGTCCCAAAGACTAAAATGAGATCAAAAATTTTCAAATGTGAACAAAATGTCCCAAATTATAAAATTCAATTCGAGAAATCAAGAATACGGATCGGGATTCGAGACGCCCGAATCTTGAAAATTTTAAAATTTTAAATCTCGATCTCAAATCCCACCGGGACTAAGAGTCCGGACCGAAAAGTTATCACCCCTAGATGAGTGAAATAATATTTTTAGAAAAAATGTTTTCAATTAATGAAAATATCACAAGTTCATTAGAACATGACAATGGAAACTCCTATTTTCGGGTTACCATTGATATTTAATAATTTTCGAAAAACGTTTTCGTGGGCCCATGGATTTTTGAAGTTTTGTAATGTTTAATCTCCCGTTTTTGGGTTATTGTATTTAATTTCAATATTGTTTTTTTTGCATTTTTAAAAATTATTATAAGTATAAATTAATATTTAAATTAATAAAAATAAATATAAAATAAATAGTTCATTATTAATTAAAAAAATATTAATATTTGAAAATTAAAAATGTATTAATTTAAATTCGAAATAAAATTACAAACTAAAGAAATGAATTCCAAATAACCGAACTAGGAGTAGATTTCTTTATATCGTGAAGAGAAGCCTAACGCTCCATGCATGTAATCCTTAAATATATTATTGATACCACGATTTGGTTCTTTATTTGGAGTTGAGGAGCTCGGTTCGATCTCGTGTGCCTAATTACTCGAGATGATTCACAAATCTTGTGATGCAACAACTTCGAATATGTTTGTTGGATGATCTTTGTTGGTACGAATAAAAGATCCGCGTCGCGCCATTAGATAATTTTTCCACGCTGAGTACATGTAGTCGATGCTATCGAGCATGTTGAAAAAGTCGAACTTCTCTTTGTGAAGCTCCGACAAATGTTGAATATCATCTTGGTTGGATCGTCTCAAATATTGAGATCCAAATGCCTCAACAATAGCACGACAAAAAATCTTCAGACATTCAATATCCGTTTACTCGCAGCGATGCGGAAATACTCATATTGATCTGTAACTCCTTCATTGGCTAGTTGTCACATTGCAACCGTGCATTTTTGCAATGTTGTGGACCCCTGACATTCGAGAGCATTCGTGCGTTGTTGAAAATACTATTCATGATTCTCCAATATTTAGACGATGTAGAGAAATAAGGATCTCTGCAAAGAAAATGACGTTGTAAAACGTTGGGTCTCCAAGTTGGAATTTCGAATCAGCAATTGGCACATAGACGTTCTCAATAGGACTCTCACTTCCTATGTACATAAGATTTTATATACATATTTACACGTCATAAGAGTTGGTTGGATGGAAAATACTATCTCCTCACCTTTGAATAAGTCCATGATACCTCGATAAACTTTTGTGCAATTTCATCATCGTATGAAAATGTTGAAGAAGACATTTTGAAGGATTGTTGTGAAATAGAATAAGAGATAGATAAATATGAAGAATGAGGTATACATTTAGTTATTTATAGATAAAAATTTAATAAAGAAAATAAATATAAAAAAATAAGAATTTTGAAAATTGGCTCCCCAACCTTCTCCCTTTCGAGTTCTAGCCTTAATTCGTCCGTTCGCGGGATCTCGGACAGCGAGTCTCTATGACTTTAAAATCCAAAATGTTACATATAACTTATAAGATTGATCTAAACATTGTGTTGTGAACTTCAAATTAATACAATGAAATGCATGAAATTGCATTCATTTTCTTTTGCAAATCCTTTTTAGAAATATATTAGTAATATATGGTAGTACATCCTTCCAGCTAAAAGGGCCACAAGGGATGTGACAAAGAAATTAAAAAAGTAAAATGTTGTGTGTTAAAAAATTATGACCACTTTTAATAGGACGAAGAGAGTATGATGTATCTTAATTGAGTTATTGGGTTGCCAAAACTCAATGTCTGCATTTATTTGGGTCCTACTTGTATAGTGATAAGATATAATCAAAACCATACCTTTGTAGAATATATATTTATATATTTTCATATATAAAATATTTTGATGGTAATATTTATATATGCTTACTAACTACACTAGCAAATGTTTTTATATTATCGCAGCTACTTGAAAGCTGAAAAATAACTCAATTTAGAGTACCCTAAGGATAACCACAATGATACATTATTGGTAGTTTCTTAAAATAAGAACTGTCATTATGTGAAAATAAAATCAACTTCTAATTTGAATCTATATAATTAGTTTTGAAGATAAGACTAATTTTTGATCACCTCTAGCCCATCAAACGAGGCTTGTGAGTCAAATAAGTCATTTTTTTTAATAAAAATATTACTTTTTTTTACTCCCTCCGTCCCACTAAATTAGACCCATTTGAAAAGTAGATGATTGTATTATTTTAATACAAATGAGTCTAATTTAGTGGGATAGAGGGAGTATTTTTTTTCCTTTTCTTTTTTGGTGACAGAGTATATATTTTTCTGGGTTCTTATAAAAGTAAAAACTATTTATTATTGTAGAAGATAAAAGATAAAAAAAAAAAAGAATAAAATTTTAAAATTGATGTGGTATTAAAAACTGGTCTATGAATATGGTTTCCCTTTGTAATTAAAGATGTCTTAATTTTGTATAATTATTTTTATTTCGCTTCACTTTAGTATGTATGTATATTAATGGTGGCGTAAGATACATATATGAACTATTTAGAGAAAATGAAAGGTGAGTGATATTCATTCCACAAATAAATAATTTAGACAGTTCGCTCCTGTGGCTTAGACCCGTTGCTTGCTCCATTATAAAACTTATTTTTTCTATAATATAACTAGCAACTATTCCTTTCACTTGGCTTGTGCTCCTGAAGCTCGCTGGTTGGAGTCCTTTTGCCGCCCGCGAGCTTGGCAAAACATGTACGACAAGATGATGTTGACAACGTATGTAGTTAGCCTGCTATCTCTTTATATACAATTTACTGTACAAAATGTTTTATACAATCTTATGTTTTATTTGCCCCATGTTACAACAATTTCGATCAGACATCCTATTTTATGGGTATTTTACAAATTCGAAAACAAATAAAAGAATGCAAAATAAGGTTAAGCATTAACAGAAATACTTCATCTCTCTTACTAAATTTGACACACTTTCTTTATTGAGATGTCTTACTAAGTTTGTCAAATTCCAAAAATAGTAAAAATTATTCTTTACAAACACTACAAAAAAACCTTAATCTGGCGACGGAATGGACGACGGATTGGATTTCCGTCGTCCACTGGCGACGGACTGGCGACAGACTCCAAAGACTTCGGTTAACGACGGACTGGCGACGGACTGACGACCGTTTTTTGGCGCGTAAGTTGGCGGCAAACTTAACGACGGACTGGACGACGGACCAGTCCGTCGTTAAGTTTTATTTTCTTTTTTTTTTATTTTTAATGCTGACGACGGACTGGTCCGTCGTCCAGTCCATCGTTAGATATTAATTTTAATTTTTTTTTATTTTTAATGTTGACGACGGACTGGTCCGTCGCCCAGTCCGTCGTCCAGCCCTTTTAACAGTTGTCTCCCTCCTTTCGCGAAATCAGAAGCTGCAACACATAATCCGTCCCCCCACCGGCGATTTGAAGGCGATTTCGACCTCCCACCGCCGTAATACTCCAATGTAAGTCGAATCCTTCCCTTTTGCTTCTCCTCTTTCGATTTCTATGTTTTTTTTTTAATTTTACCGTTAGGATGAAGCTGCCCGTTGCTCCGCCTGCGCTGCCGCCCCTCCACGGCCCTGCTCCGCCGCTGCCGACGCCGCCGGAGTCCGCCGCCAGTCTCCAGAAGCTGTCCGCGCAGGTAATGTCCAATTTAATTTATTTTTTTAATTATTGTTAATTTATTATGTTTAATTTGATAATTATTTTGTAATTGTTGTTAATGTTTATAATTTTGTTTGTTAATTGAATGTTAATTAACTAATTACTAGCTATTTTATGTTATACATTGTATTGTATAAATTGCATGTTAATTGTATGTAAATTATGTGTTAATTGTAGTTTAATTTGTTAATTTTTTATATTCTTTTTATAATTATTGTCATTTCTTATAATTTCATTTGTTAATTGTATGTTAATGTATGCTAATTGTATGTGAATTTTGTTAATTGTATGTTAATTAATTGACTATTTTATAATTATTGTTATTTTTTAATTATTTTTAATTAGGTTATATATGTGATATAATTATACTCCCTCCGTCCACCAATGTCGTTAACGTTTTATCATTTCGGGTCGTCCACCAATGTTGTTAACACTTAAAAGTTTTCTTTTTTGGACATACCTTTTTACCCTTTTACCCTTACTAACTCCACTAACTTCACTAACTCTTTATCCTTTTACCCTTTTACCCTTACTAACTCCACTAACTTTTTACTTTTTACTTTCCACTATCTCCACTTACTACCTTTTTCCACAAAGTCAAAATAATACATTAAAACCCGTGCCGGGTCAAAATGTTAACAACATTCGTGGACGGAGGGAGTACATAATTAACTAATTATAGTCGGTTGAGTTATGTTAAGTAGGATAATGTTAGAGTATTTTGTTTATGCTATTTACTTAAGGTTTAATTATTTAATTTGTTAATATATATATGTAATTTGTTATGTTGATATAAATAGATTTGATTAGTTGAATTATATTTAACTATTGAATTTGTTGATTTATTACTTGTTAGTAGAGTTTATTAGGATAATTGATTAATTTGTTAAACCTAATTTTTGGTTAATTAATTTTAATTTGTGTAAATTAATGTAATTAATTACTTTAGATAGCTAGTGTTAGTGTTAAATATAATTGACGAGTTTGTCTACTACATGTAAATTATGATATCTTAGTTTAAATTGTGGATTAATTAGTTTAAATTGTTTAATTAGGTTTTTTTTAATTACGTCTGTCGCTGCTCGACTCCTCTCTCAGCCTTTCCGAGCCGCCTTCTGCCGCTCCGGCGCTTCCCACTTTGGTGAAAGGTAATTAAATTATAATAATGTACTTATTTAATTACTTAGGTTAATTATTTAAATTTCTTAGGTAATTTTTAGATTATTTAGCATTTATAATGAATTAGTTTATTTTTGTATTTAATTTGATTAATCATGTTAGTTAATTGTGTAGGTTAATTATACTAATTTTCACCCAAATAATTTAGACTAAGCTTTGTTCATGTTTTCTCTAAGTCTGTTGAATTTCATAATGAGTGAATTGATTGTTTAATTTAATTTATTGTTTTAATTGACAAAAATATATAATGTATGTTGATTAGTTTATATATAGTTGATTGTTTCTAATTTCAAAAGATTTTGGTAATATAGTATAACGAAATGAGGGATTTTTGACATTGGGATAGACGTAATCAATTTCTTAAGGATCTTCTCCCTTTGGGATAGATTTTGATTACGTCTTAAGGATCTTCTCCCAATATGTGTAATATTATATATGTTGTGGTGATTTGATGAGATGCATGTGTTGTGATATTTTAATTATTATGTACGAATGTTTTGATTATGAAATGTATATTGGGATATTTTCATGATTGTGTCAGCTGGCTGTTTTGATTAGATTTAGTGATATGGGATATATATTAATTTGGACGCAATCAACTGCAAATCTCCAAAAATGACCAAATTAAATGACCGAAAATAACCAAATACAATCAAGTGCAAATGAACTTATAATATTCGCCGACAAACCATAATTCTCAACCTGGGACCATAATTTTCATAATTCTCGTCCTCTATTGTCGTCCACTATCCTACTCCAAATCAACTTATAATTGTCTTCCTCTATTTCACCTCAAATAATTCAACTCTCATTTAACACTTTCCTAAGTGAGTCTATGTTTACACATGTGCAATCTTCATTCAAATTAATGTCTCATTTAATCGACCACTAATATATTCATGCCCTCTCCGTAACTAATTCAACTTCATTTTACTATGTAAATACTTATTAATATTAATCAGGGTTATAAAAATGAGTCGAGATTGGATGTATCTGCGTTTACTTCCGAACGGGGGATTTAATCCGCACTTCCTTGCTGGGCTTGACGAGTTCTTAAGATTTGCAAGTAGTCAGCCTCAGTTAATGGATGGAGAAAAAATCAAGTGTCCGTGTGTGAAGTGTAAGAATATATACTTTAGAAGTACAGATGTTGTACAGCTTCATCTGGCTAAAAAGGGTTTCACACGGGGTTACGAGGTCTGGAGGTTTCATGGTGAAAATGAAATACCTTCATATGCTCAAGAAACACGTGTCGACGTAGATGTAGAACCCGAGGAAGAGTACGGGACATACCACGCGATGGTTCATGATCTCGGGGGTCCCTCTTTCAACAATCCAGACACAGAGGAAGATCCAAACGCTACAGCGAAGTTGTTGTACGAGTTGTTGGACGCTGCCGATCAAGAGTTATACCCTGGGTGTAAGAACCACACTCAGTTATCTTTTGTGGCTCGTCTGATGACTTTGAAGGCCAGTTCTGGGATGCCACAAAAATATTTCAACGAGTTGTGTGTGTTATTGAATGAGGCATTCCCAGATCACCACAAAGTGCCCATGAATTACTACAGCACACAGAAATTGCTACGGGCAATGGGTTTACCTGTAGAAAAGATAGATTCGTGTAGGAATCATTGCATGATCTATTGGGAGGGGGATTCCCATCTTGTGAATTGCAAATTTTGCAATGAAAGCCGATACAAAGATAGGAGTCGGGGACGTAAACAAGTGTCTCTTAAGAAGATGTACTACTTCCCTTTAACACCTCGTTTACAAAGGTTGTATGCATCTAAAGCTACGGCCGGCGACATGATCTGGCATTCAACCTCAGCTGATGATGGTGTTATGCGCCATCCTGCAGATTCGCCGGCGTGGAAGCACTTTAATGTGACTTACCCGGGTTTTGCAGCGGAGCCACGAAATATACGATTAGGACTGTCAACAGATGGTTTTCAACCATTCGGGCAATCGGGACAACAGTACTCATCCTGGCCTGTTATCCTTACTCCTTACAACTTACCTCCGTGGTTGTGCATGAAAGAACAGCACATGTTTCTCACAGTGCTTGTTCCTGGTCCCCGAAATCCAAAAGATAAGATTGATGTTTACCTACAGCCACTTATATCTGAACTCAATCAATTGTGGACAGTCGGTGCCCATTCTTATGACGTTTCAAGAAGACAAAACTTCCAGATGCACGCAGCATTGATGTGGACCATTAGTGATTTTCCGGCGTACTCGATGTTGTCTGATTGGAGTACAGCCGGAAGATTAGCTTGTCCTCGATGCATGGAACAAACAGAAGCATTCTCCTTAACACATAGCCGGAAGCAGTCATGGTTTGATACACATCGCAAGTTCCTACCTTACGATCACCAGTTCAGGAGGAATATGAGGGCCTTTACAAAGAATAAGATTGTTGCAGATGATCCTCCGGAGAGGAGATCAGGGGAAGAGATACTTTATCAGATTGAAGATTTGGGACTAGTGAAGGTCACCGAAGATTATGATGATAATAACAAGCGCATTTTAAGACAATTTACCACTGGATGGCGGAAAAAGAGCATCTTTTGGGACCTTCCGTATTGGAGTTCTCTGCTCATTCGACACAATTTAGATGTTATGCATATTGAAAAGAACGTGTTTGACAACATTTTCAATACTGTTATGAATGTCCAAGGCAAGACAAAAGACACGGCAAAGTCGAGGGAGGAACTCAACCTCTATTGTCACAGACCCCAGTTGATGCGTGACCAGTACACTAATAAATATCCTAAGGCATGCTATACACTTGACAAAAAGGAGAGAAAAGTCTTGTGTGAGTGGGTGAAAACCCTTAAGTTTCCTGACGGTTACGTCTCAAATATGGGTAGATGTGTAGACATGAGTAAACTTAAGATGTTTGGAATGAAGAGCCACGACTGTCACGTTTTCATGCAGCGCATACTACCCGTTGCATTTCGAGAACTACTCCCACAAGCTGTTTGGAAGTCCATAACTGAGTTGTGTCTGTTCTTTCGTGATTTGACATCACGAAACATAAAGAGTGACGACATGGAGACACTTCACAATAACATCCCACTGATTTTGTGTAAGCTTGAACGAATCTTTCCACCAAGCTTCTTCGACTCAATGGAACATTTGCCTATCCATCTAGCTGACGAGGCAAGAGATGGAGGACCAGTCCAATATCGATGGATGTACCCATTTGAGAGGTACTTTATCAAACTGAATCAATTGTGTTTAATAATATTTCATGAATTTTAACTATGGTTTCATGCTTTCTAAATGAATTATTTCAATACAGATATTTAAGAAAGCTGAAAAATAATGTCAAGAACAAATCAAGCGTTGAGGGATCGATATGTAATGCATACTTAGTGGAGGAAGCCACTGCTTTCTGTTCCTATTATTTTGAGGATCATGTCAGTACGAAACATAGAGAGGTGCCTCGCAACTACGTTGGAGGATGTTCTACTAGTGGGGTAGAAGATCAATCAGACTTGCCTGCTGTATTCAAACTTGCCGGAACTGGTTTTGGAAAAACAACGAAAAGATCGTTGGATCCAAGGGAATACAGAGCTGCGCATCTATATGTACTCCATAATTGCGTGGAGATCGATCCATATATCAAGTAATATTTTACAAATCATATTATACGACTATTTAATGCAATGTGTGGTTTTTATCAACTAATATGTTCTTTTCTATGAAGGGAATACGAATCACATCTCAGACACTCAAATCCATGGATAACTGACATGGACATTGACAAGAAAATGTCTACAGAATTCCCTGAATGGTTTTGCTCCTATGTGAGTCAAACTTTCACTAAGATACTTGAAATTATTTAATTAAGTACTATATAAAGGACATACAACTCCATAACTTGATAAGTATAAACTTCTGTGTGATGTAGGTACAAAATTGTGTAACTGATCCTGTTATGTGGGACATTGCACGTGGACCTTCACCAATGATTACATCATATCATGGTTATTTGGTGAATGGTTACAAATTTCACACGATATCACATGGAACTCACAGAGCAACTATGAGTAGTGGGGTGTGCATAAAAGCGGGTAACTATGGGGACTCGAGTCAGACGGATTTTTATGGACAATTAGTCGAAGTGTGCGAGCTCACATACCCAGGATTACACAATAAGAAGGTCGTTCTCTTCAAGTGTGACTGGTTCGACACCTCTCCGGCCGGTACAAGGGTTGATACACAGTTCAATTTAGTGTCTGTAAATCATACGCGCAGACTTAGAAAATATGAACCATTTGTATTAGCCATTCAAGCTACACAGGTGTATTATTGTTCATATCCTAGTATGAACCAACAGTGTAGGGAATGGTGGGAAGCTTGTTCTATAAAGGCACGGGCCACTATCGATGAGTCTCGAGCGGATGTGTCTACGTTGGAGTCACCGTTTCAGGAGGATGATGACGCTCATGTGGTAACTACTGTTGATGTAGATGATATTACATCAGTTGCCCGAGACTGTGAACATGTAGAAATTGAAGATGATGATGACCACGTGGACTCTGATAATGTCCTCGAAACAGAAGAATAAGATGACGAGGATGATGAATACCAAGAGGATGAAGCATCAGATGACGAAGAAGAAGATGAAGATGAGGAGGATGACTATGAAGATGAGGATGAGGAAGATGAAAATGATAACGATGAAGAGGATTCTCCTTAACACTTTGTGTAGAAAACTTAACACATTCGAATTTCAAGTTATTAATTATAAATGCAACATGTTATAAGTTCAATATAAACATTCTACGTATACGTGATATGTCTATCATGAAGCTTATTTATCTATTTATTTTCAACATAATAGATGTCTTACTCTCGGCGAGAGGATGTGGGGACCCCTCGTGGTAGGGGTACACGCCGATCACAGCTATCCCATGGACGGGGTAGTTCCCCGGGCTCATCCTCTGGATATGAGTCCGGGACCGGCGGTCTCAGCCACCATATTGGTGGCATACACATAGGCGGTCCGTCTTCTGGCTCTGACGGTGATGGTCAGTTGGAGCGTAGACCCACAGGAGACGTTGTTCTTTCTGTGAGTGAGTTGGGGTACGTAAATGCAACCACATCTTCAATTTTGATAATTATTTAATTAGTTATTCCAAAATCTAACATAAATCATTCTAAAATTAATTATGCAGGGGATTTTACCCGCATGCCGACCCGGCAGATTACATTTGGGAACTATTTAAGATAGTTCCCAACCCGACTGGCTACAGTTGGAAGCTCACGCCTGAGGACGTGAGACAGCGATATTGGGAGGAGTTTAAGGTTCGAAAA